>OY776111.1:480816715-481164215 GCA_963675035.1 Allygus modestus
CATCTATCGCCCCATCATCTCTTCCCAATTCGGGAATTATAAAGTGAGAGTCATATCCACTAAGGTTATGTAGAACAACGGGTATAAAAGATGGATGTTTGTAATTTAAGTTGCAAGCGTTACAGGCTGCACCTCTGTAGCCTCCTGTAAGATGGTCGTGATCACGCACTTTAACGTTATCTAGGGTAAATAGGTTATTACACAGATAACATGTTGTTGCCAAATTGTGATGTTGAAGTTGGTGTTCTTCCTTAGGTTGCATCGGTATTTTAATTTTGTAGAGTTCTTCCACCTTAGAGGCAATGTAATAAAAATCATCTACAAAGTGTTTCACTGCCTGTTCACCGCGATAAATCTTCGGAGCAGATTTTAGTCCAAATTCTTGAAGATGTTCTTCAGACAGCGTGGATTTTGTTAGTATACAGTAACTGTTTGGTGCGTGTTTTTGATATTTGCTTCTTTTTGTGATATCCTCTTCTTGTTGTTCAATTGGAAGTAAAGATGCTTCGAAATCCGCGTACACAACAAATGGAATAGGGTATTGTTGATTTACTTTGTCAAATTGTACGTATGCTCTGCTAGGATGAGGTAATTTAATTCTTACTTCATAGTTTCCACTACATAACCTTTGATGTTCTACTAGCCATTCTGAACCTCCCCTTCTTAATGGCTTGCCTATATGACAAAAACACCTTTTACAGATGGTTTTTTCAACGCGTTTTTTTGATATTTGTTTAGAAACAAGAGCTCCAAAGTTTTTTATGTAGACATAGTGGGATATGTCCCCTTTAGTGATCAATAGCAAATCCGTATGATCTCTGCGCTCAATAGGTGTTATGCGCAAGGGGTATGCATTGTTTGACGAATCTAAGCCGAAAATGTTGACAGAAGCTGACGGATTTTGCTTTTCAAATTTTGATATATCAGTAATTGCAACAGGGTAAGTCATTCCCTGGAAATTATACTTATGTTGTACTTCTTCATATTTGTGACTTGGTCTTATCGGATTGTCTGTTACATATTTGGTCAACATGGCATATTTAAAACATTCGTTATCTTCATTTTGCACATTAATACAGGATTTTGTATCACTTACTTTTTTCGGAAGAGGAATGTAACTACTTCCTCTCATTCCATAACCGTGTTAATGAACTCTAACATCCAGACTTGTTATACTCAATAAAGTCCATCCAGATCCTCTTCCTTCATGCTCTTGTATTTTCGTCAAAAGTTCCTCAAAACATTCTGTTACAATCTTTTCAATATCTGACGCAGCCATGATGGTTCGGTTTTTTGTCATAAAACCTCTTGGCGATGTTTCGTTTTGAATGTTAGTGAATATAGCATCTAGCAACAGTCCAAATTTGATAAAATTTAATCTTTTTTGTTCATTCTTTAGTGTTTTGGTTACTAATTCTTTGGCGTTATGTAGAAAGTTTTCAAGTTGTAATTTTGCGTTGTCAATTTAAAAATGTGTTACTACTTTACCAGGTAGTGCTTGAGCGTGTAGCTCCACATCTACTGTTGTTGTTGAAGGAGGATGAAGTGTGGACAGAGTAGGCGTAGAAGACGATGCAGCTGTTGATGTTGAAGGACGGTGAAGTGTAGACAGAGCAGGCGTAGAAGACGATGCAGCTATTGATGTTGAAGGACGGTGAAGTGTAGACAGAGCAGACGTAGAATTCGATGCAGCTGTTGTTGTTGATGTTGATGGTGTTGATAGTGCATATTAAATAACACTTGGTCTGGAATATTGGTGTTGGGCTAACATTTGATCTATTTCCTTCAATTCTTCCTCTTCATATTCTTCATCATGGTTGTTGTTATGTTTTATTTCCTTATGAATTATTAAAAGAAATTCATCCTTAAATGAAGTCTTACAAATATTGCAGCGATGCATAATGTAGGTGTGATCTCCACAAGGGTCAACGCAACAATGAAAAAACACTGCAAATGCCCCTCTATTTATACCCTAGCAAAAGTGGTGGGGGTACGTATTACGTTAAGTTTACTATTTTTTACATTTTATATTTACTATTGTAGCTGGAGGCTACAAAGTTCTGTATTTAGGTCAAGGTCATTGAACATATTTGCCAAAACTGGGAATAGAGCAGTAAATGATTTCATTTTAAACCATAAACTGATCTATTCCCCGCTTTGTATTTAACAAGGACAATTTTCTCCAACAGGAAAATTTAATATATTTTAAACTCGGATGTGAAATCGGATTGTAAACAATGCATCTCGATCAACTAAAAATTTCATAAAACAATAGGGATCTTCAGTTGTAGATCCATCTTTAACATATTCGATGGTCAACATTGCCGAACGAAGATCTTGTGGAATTACGTCGACTTTTATTAGTCGCCTTTCCATTTCAAACCGTTTTGTTATTGATGTAAGTTTTATCACATCATCGATATCGATGAGGGGAAAGCTGTAACAAACGGAGTTTGCTGGTGGGTTCATAATGCCGATATGATAAATATACACTGTTGCATCGACATTAAATAGACGTTCCCCCACCATTAAATGTATAAGTTACCCCCACTTTTTCAAAACAAAAAAAATTGAAAGCTGGTAAATATTTTCTGTCTTGTAAATGGGTCAAGGTTATACAACGATATTACCAAAACGGGGAATAGAGCAGTAAGTAGTTCTCACTTTGACTACAAACTGATCTATTCCCCGCTCTCTATTTAAAGTTTGACAGTTGACAAGAAAAAACAATACTTAATCAGACTCATTTGATGAATCGGAATCAGTTGTATCAGAAGCATCGGAAAGAAATAGTCGTCAACGAATATGATATACCCCTCGTGCGCTATCTAAAAATAACCCATCCAAACTACTACTAGTGGTTGGGCTTTCATCATGTATTTCTTCAGAATAGAGAAGATGCTGATAGATTCTATAGGTTTCAGATTCCACGTCACTTAACGGTTCAATTTGTTCCATATATCCTGCTTCAAGATCATCACTGTCCATATCACTTAATAATTCAAGATCTTCCATTGCATCCATATCACTTAATAATTCAACATCTTCCAATTCGTCTTCATTTTCAATCCTCACTTTCAATCACAATATGTTTTATAATTCCCACGATTGATTTTGCAGAAGGAAATATATTATCCTTTGGTGACATAGCTGCTATATATCCTAGTGCTAACACAAGTAGCAGAATGAGATAAGCAATGATGAAAAACCTCTTTTTATACCCCCCGATTTAAGTGGTGGGGGTAATTAGTGATAGGGAAGGGGTATTATTGTAACAATATATGAACAATTTAATACTAACAGAGTATAAAGTTCTGTAAGTGGGTCAAGGTCACCTTAAAGTCTGTTATCTAGGTCAAGGTCGTTGTATCATTGTAAAAAAAGTGTGGACAATCTATTTACACTCTGCAGCATATGCTACAAAATGTAAATAGGTTGTCCCCATTTTTTTTTAATTTGTAAAAAACTTTAATTTTTAATTTAGAAAAACTGTTTGAACGTTTTTTTTTTTACTGTAATGTTTTCCACACAGTGGTCCCCGAATCAACTCGGATTAAATAGTCTTTTTTGGTTGGGCGTGGAGGATGAAACATGCCTCTAGGTAATTTTAAAATGTAGTGTTGATCTCCACACTTTAAAAGTACTTTTGCAAAGCCCATTGTTTTAACAAAGTAGTATTGTTTATTTTTAATAAGCCTATTAATCCGAATCTTGGATGGTTTCACTGTTAGGTGTGGTGAAGAAAGAGAAACGTTAGCATTGTGTTTTAAATGAGAACCGCACACTTCCTCATTTAAGACACAGGATTTAGCACAACGTTGACCTTTCTTTGCACCTTTTTTAAATACATAACCACATTGTTGTGCAGGAAGCATACACTTCCTCCTCAACGATTTTAGCTCATTAAATCTTTCTGAAGGACGGTTAATACTTGTGCAAATTACTGAAGGACGAAGACTTGTAGAAGGTGGAGTGACGATTCGAGAAATGATTTTTGATCCAGTAGTTAAAGGCTTGGTGGGGGTTGTAGATATCCTTGAGCTCGATGTCGAAGAAGACCCTGAGCTTGATGATGAACAAGATAACCTCGAAATCGATGAAGATGAAGAAGAAGATCTTGACCTTGGTGATGAACAAGATGACCTTGAACTCGATGAAGAAGAAGACCTTGACCTTGGTGATGGGGAAGATGGCGAAGACTTTGATGGAGAAGATGGCGAAAACTTTGATGGAGAAGACTGCGAATACTTTGATGTAGAATCGTGCGGTGAATCAGTCATCTTCTCCGGAAGAATTAAAGATAATAATAATGACTGGCGGAGTATATCTGAAGGGCCGAAGGATGATGTAGAAGGAGGCGATGATAAAACCTGGCGGAGTATAGACGGGGCAGAAGAAGTTGGTGCTGAAGAGGTAGTGGGTAAAACCATTGGCGTTTTCTTCACGTTAAATTTCATCGGTTTAGTCTGTTTTCTGATATGCGCCATGATCCTGTGCGAGCAAGCACAAGCAGCAGAATGATTTTACCAGTGATGGGGAACTTCTTTTATACCCGAGTCAGCCAAACCAGTTGAGCCCCCACCCAAATGGTTCTGACCTTGAGTAGGGGGGGGGGGTGTTTTGTTGTAAGAAATAAATACATCTTCCAATATCTTACCAAACAAAGATTTTCTAAGTCCCGAAGTGGGTCAAGGTCATCTGAACATGTTGCCAAAACGGGGAATAGAGCAGTAAGTGATTCCCACTTGGACCACAAACTGCTCTATTCCCCGCTCTGTATTAGGGAAGTGAATTTTGAAGAAAGGTCACAGTTATAGGCAATAAACCTGATAACAGAACCTTTTATGAATTTATCCAAACAAAAGGAAGTTACAAATGGTTTGCAGGGAGTATTTGCAAAAGTTTCTCGAGGGTAAGATGGGTAATGTCAATCGGTTTTCGTGCCATATTGACAAAGGTCGGTTTTCGTGCCATACCTTTTTGTAAGGAGTTAGGAAAAGGATGAGAAACATACTGATCAGTTAAAGTTAATTTTACAAAGACCAACCAAGGTCGGTTTTACAAAGGTCAACAGCATCCTGAAACCCAGTCGGACGTTGGTCAGTAACGGGCGCCAGGCAACTGTGAACCAAAGTTTTGACCAAGGTTAGATATAGCGTGTAAGAAAAGGACATACCAACCAAGGTCGGTTTTACAAAGGTCAACAACATCCTGAAACCCAGTCGGACGTTGGTCAGTAACGGGCGCCAGGCAACTGCGAACCAAAGTTTTGACCAAGATCAGTTTTAAAGCGTGAAAGAAAAGTACATATTTCATTAGTAAATAAAACACTTCAAAGACCAACACCACAAATAATTACAAACACCAACACTAACTACATTTTTTAGCAGCAAACTACAAGCTATAATCTAACAAACAAACTAACATGCATAACATACGAACATGCTAAGGTAGAATCTTTAGTATACAGGGGTACCACCTATATACTAAAGATGCTATTACAGACAGCTAAGGCGAACAGCTAGCTAGGCTGTCAGCCTGAGACTGTGAGACCTCTGCGGTCAGCCCCCGCTTTTATAGCCGACGATCCGTGGTGGGAGGTAAATTGAGGGAGGGGGGGGGGTTACACTATTGTTTCGACATGCGCCATGGTTAAACACAAACAGCAGAATTTTTTACAGTGATGGGGAACCTCTTTTATACCCAATGTAAGTGGTGGGAGTGGAGGTGGTTGAGAAAGGTTATTTTAAAAGTATATTTCTTCCAATATTTGATCAAAACGAAAGTTTTTCTAAGTCCCGTCAGTAGGTCAAGGTCATCTGACATAATGCCAAAGCGGGGAATAGAGCATAACATACTGCTCTATTCCCCGCTCTGTATTGGGGAAGGGGACAAAAGACAACAAACAAGAGACTGATTTTATATTTCACAAACGTTTCTCATGGGTGAGATAGGTGGTGTCAACCGGTTTGCATGGCCGTATTGATCTTATTGACAAGGCCGGTTTTCAGGGCAAACCTTATTGTCAGGGGGTTAGGAAAAGGATGAGAAACAAGATACATTACTTTGAAAATAAAGACTTTACCAGCAACTATGTAAAAGAAACAAATTAATCAGTTAACGTTACTTTTACAAAAACAGCCGAGGTCGGTTTTGCAAAGGTCAACAGTATCACTGAAACCCGGTGGGACGTAGACCCAAACACCCGGCGTCAGGCTGCTGCGAACCCAAGTTTTGACCAAGGTTGTTGAGGGACCTGTAGGGCCGGGAGTACATATGTTACTAGTAAATAAAACACTTCAAACCAATACCACACACTAACATATATATTAGACTAACTACATTACCTAGCAGCAAACTACAAGCGTTATCTAACATGCTTAAACAAACTAACTAAACATGCAAGGGCGCGGATCTCTTAATTGCGCGTCGGGCCCAACGCACACTTAACAGACCTACGCTGCAGCAGAGTGCAAACCACTGGGACGTATATCCAAACAACGGGCGGCAAGCTACTGCGACGAGACTGCGGACTGCTCCCGCTTATAAAGGCAAAGTGACGTCACCGAAGCGGAAGGGGGGAGGTCGAAGGGGGGGGACCTTGAACAAGACCCAAATCAGGGGGGGGGTTACGTCAAGGGGGGGCTCCTCCCCGTGACGTCAAGGGGGGGGGTTGTGTCGTCACGGTGGAAGGGGAACAGGATGTAGACCGGTCTTTAGCTTTCTACCCGTATATGGAAATGTCACGGTTACACTTGACGACCCGCTTTGCTCCGTCTGGTACCTCATTCCAGCTTTGCCTTGCGAACTGTATACACCTCTGCGCTATGTCTTCTCCCATCACACCCGAGAAACTGCAACGTTTGAAGGAGACTCAGCTTTCTAACGCGACTCGATTTACTCCTTCCGCCACCTTATTCCAGCTTCAACCATTGACTGGTACACTTCACAGCTCTCGCTCTCTCTCTTCTTACAAAATGACTTCGCCGATAACCAACGAGAAGCTGAAAAGGATTAAGGAATCCTTGAAGACGACGGCTCCAAAGACAAGCGGATTTAAACAACCTTCTTCCCTCAGAATGAGGCTAAAGAGGGATTTTAAAAACCACCCTCTTTACTACAAACAAGGTTCTTCTGGTTCGACTTCTTCATCAACAACGGAACGACACTCTGCCACACGGGATCATCTGGACGTGTTGCAGAAGATGAAGACCTTGACGGAAGACGAATTGGTATCTCCCATTGAAGTTACCAAAACAAAATTCAGACATTTGAGAAGAAACTTCCCGTACAGAGCGGTGCTGAAGAATGGAAGCACCTACTAATTAACTGCAGGTGAAGTTCTCTTTGAGATGGAATTGCCACGATCAATTCCGGCACCACCAGAAGTGTCATACAAGCAGACCTTGTCCTTGGTAAAAGAAGAGAGTAGAGTGAAGTGGACTGTAAAGTAAAATCCCTTACCATCCCACCCTCCCTCCACGAACGGTCCTTTTCAGGACCACCCTAAGCATTTCAAGTTAGGGACTTGGCCTGTACATAGGCAGGAGACTGTTAGTCTCATGTTTGTGTGCAGCCCACTTTGTGAAAATTTCTAAGTCCTAAGGTCCTTGACCTTGGGGTTGACCTTGAACATGACCCATTTTGGGGGGGGTACAAAGTTTGTGCAAAGTATGTCATGTGGGTAATCAAATTACGCGGATTGATCAGACGAACAAATTGGTGCAAACAGAATCCAAATCCGACCAAGGGTATAGCAGTAATAGCTAAAAACAACTATTTTGGAGGTTAAACCTAAATAACTTGTTTATTTACGGATTAAAGTATATCAAGTGGGTACTCTAATTACGCGGATTGATCAGACGAACAAGTTGGTGCAATCAGAATCCAAATATGACCAAGGGTATAGCAGTAATAGCTAAAACAACTATTTTGGAGGTCAAACCTAAATAACTTCTTTATTTACGGATTAAAATATATAAAATGGGTATTCAAATTACGCGGATTGATCAGACAAACAAGGTGGTGCAAAAAAAATTCAGATCCGACCAAAGGGCATAGCAGTAATAGCTAAAAAACAGCTATTTTAGAGGTTAAACCTACATAACTTCTTTATTTACAGTTTAAAATATATCAAGTGGGTACTCAAACTACGCGGATTGATCAGACGAACAAGTTAGTGCAAACAGACGTCAGATCCGACCAAGGGTATAGCAACTGTAGCGAAAAACAACTGTTTGAAGGACAAGGTAACGTTGTGGTGGGGATAGGTGTCTATCCTACTCGCTAGCGCTACATCATTATACTTCCAGCTCTTGTCGGATGAACATCTACCTATATAGTTTGTGTTAACGTCTGAACATGTCACAGTTTTACAGGAATATGAGTAAGGTGTCCTTCAGTAGCCCGCTTGCCACCACCTTCTACTTCTCCGACGATGAAGATAGAATGTCTACGCTTTTAGCGGACAATGAGCGGTTCCATCGTAGAATAGCCAAGGTTGAAACACTCTTAGCCAGTTGTCTGCTGCACAAGAAGCAACACATGGAAACATGCACTAGTTTAGATCATAGTGACTGTAATATTTATACACATATAGTGTTGAGACAAATTAATTGAAGTTTTCAGTTAAGGAGCTACGGTCTTGACAGTGTAAGAGTCAGACCCTAACTAATGCGTGTACGCTAGTTAGTGCGCGATGTAAAAACTTGGTGGGGGAAGTGGTGTGGTGGGGGGAGTGATGTGGTGGGGGAAGGGACGAGTACCTAACCTACACTCAAACGCTGCATTACTATACAATCATTGGAACAGACAACACCATGAGCAGCGTCAACGACAATATTTGGGGAGATGCGGTTTGTGAGGAGGAGTTGATAGCAACTCTTGACGCTACCGAGGTTGAGCAAACTACATCTCAGCAGCCAACAAGCAACATCATAAGCCATGGCAATAACATTATTTGGGGAGGTGCGATTAGTGAGAAGGAGTTGGTGGCAACTCTTGAGACTACCGAGGTTAAGCAAGGAGCGGCGATGCAAACTATATCCCAGTAGCCTAGGACATATGAACAAGTCCTGGAGGAATATAAGAACGCATATGATTATGCTTGCAAGAAGTGGTGTGCGCAGCCGCAATGTCCAGAGCAGGAGGATGAAATGGAAGCGGATTTTCGTGCTGGTTACTAAACTAGAGGAGGAACTTCAACGAGCAGACCAGGGTTTTAACTAATGGTTATTTTATTCAAAGTCTTCCTCCCCACGTCAGCTGCCATCTGCCACGCACTTGTCACCTGCCACCTGCCGCCTGCCATCTGCCGCCTACCATCTTCCGTCCGCCATCTGCTCCGCCCCACCACACTTTTACCCCCACCATTTAGTACGATTGCAACGCTAGCTTGTGAATAGTCAGTACACCTCCAGCTCTCGACTGGTGAACATCATCCTCTCTCCGCGCTCTTCACAAAATAACATTATCATGTCACTCATGATTCGATGTATTTATTATGACTCTATTTATCTATCAACTTCTACGGACCTGGAGGTTTTTAAAGTGGAGTTAAGACTTCTCCTAGCGAATAGCTACAGTTTATCTTTAGAACTGATCGCAACAAACAACATAGACTCTGCGCAGGGGTCAAAGTATCTACCGCCTTTCATCAGAAAACGAAGTGATGGTCGCGACTCCGGATCAACAACGTCGATGATGACAAACAACGGGGAACTATTGTAAACATAAATTATTGTAAACATAACTTATTGTAAATAAAAAGAAAAGTAAAAAATAAAGTTAAATGAAATAGTACTACCTCGCACTCGTATAGTTCGATTGCTTCATTCGATTGTTTTCATTCGATATTTTTATCGAATGAAAACTATCGAATCACAATCGGATTTTACGCGTGCGAGGTAGTACTTTTTTAAAATCACCTCCCCGTGACCTTGACCTTTAAACTTTCCCTCATTACGTCACAAAACCGCCTACGTCACTGGCTCAGCCTCAGATGACGTGTTTCATGACGCAGCGCTTCCGGTCACGTGACCGGAAGCTGTCAATCAAGTGAGCCAGCAGCCCCCTTTCGCCACTACTCATTCAAGTACTCTTTTTATTTCCAAAATGAGAGTTTCCATTCAAGTAGCTTTTTATTTCTATAATCAACATATGTATATGCCTTTCAAGTATGTTTACAGCTGCTTGGTGTAACTAACTGAACTTAGATAAAATCAATAGGAACTTTGAAGGCCTGTGGGGCAGAGCTCTTATACTCTGATTGTTACGGGAGTGCGGCTGGCAGAAGGGTGGGCTCTACTCACACACACGCAGGCCTCACACACACAGACGCAGGGGATTAGGACGGACCACTGACCTGCTGCCTGAGTCATCACTGGCTCACAGAAATTTGACTATCAATTTTTTTAAATTTTACCTTCGTTGTAAAATCTATTAATGCTTTTGACTTTAGCTCAAAATGATAAGTAAAATGATACCAAACAATATATATTTTGCTTAAAAAATGTAGAAGTTACGAACATTTCAATACTAGAAGTTACGAATATTTACATATTAACTATCATAACCGCGGGATTCATTTCACAAAGGACTTGAGAAAACCTGAGTTCTATCAACTTGTATACGTCTGAATAAACCGCCGATGCCAACCTTTGAAATCGACGATAAGGCTGCCAACTACGATAAACGTTTCTGACCAATCTGACTTTTTATTATCCCCATTCGGTAAACTATTTTTTGTCATAATCATTTCGTGTTTGGACTCATTTTTCATGGAATTAAACAACAAATTTAGTGACACAAAGCTTTTTACTGTATATCTATCTTGAAATGAATTGCGATTTTGAGGTATCATACAGCAGGTGTTATATTTCTAGGTAGTGAAGGGGATCGGGGCTTCCAGGCAATTAGGACGGTGGTGAGTGTGCGTGCGTGAGTTGGGCCCCTCGCAGGTAGAGCGGAGCTCCAGCCGCACTCCCTTAACAATCAGACTATAGGTCGGATTAAAAATTTTCTTTTATAAGAACCTTGTCCTGACATAAACGAACTCAACAAGAAATAATTATTCAATTTGGTCCACGAATTCTCAAGTAATGGCGTGGCCAAGGGAAATAGGGATCCATTTCAGCGAATTTCCCATATAGGGAAGAAGCTATTACCGTAGTCGGCATGGCAAGACCTAGGCCCATGACCATGATAACTTTTCATTTTGAGGTCCCCAGATGCCAAAAACACCATTCTTTCAAAAACTGTATATATATATATATGTGTGTGTGTGTGTGTGTGTGTGTGTGTGTGTGTGTGTGTGTGTGTGTCCGTGAGCACGATAACTGTCGTAAAATTCATCCGATTTTGACAAAATTTGGTATAAACGTGTAAAGCAGCATTTATGACTTTAAGTTAGAAAACCAGACGGATCGACCTATCCGAAGAGGTATTTTGGGAGGGGGGGTTTTGTATCCCAAAAGTGGGTTTTTGAGCTTTTTACATATAATTGTTGAAAAAATCAAATTTTAGTTTTTTTCCATTGGAATCAGCTTAGAAAGACGCACAATTTAGTGTTTTGATCATTGCTCTACGTCAAATGGTTACAGAGATATCAAAAGTGCTAAACCCAGTATGTTGTCCAATGTTATTCTTACGGAGAATAAGATAAATTGTATATCTCGCTTATTTATATACTTTTGCTGATGAAACTTGGTATATTACTTCATATCGTTGTGGTCTATTGATATTTGCACTAAAAAACATTTTTCGGCCGATAGTTCCTGTAGCAGCAAACCTGTGTACTCAGTCCCATGTTATTCTTATGGAGAATAAGTAACATGTTATCCCCCTTAATTATGAACATAAATTATTCACATTTGGTATGTGGCTTTACCTACTTGAGTTATATTGATATTTGTGTAAAACCCCATTTTTGGAGTTCCTTGCTTCAGCAAACCTGCACACTCAGCCGCCATGTTATTCTTATGGAGAATAATTAAAATGTCATAAATCGTTTATTTATGAATGTATATTGATGAAACTTGATATGTGGCTTTATGTGACATTAAGATAAATATATATGAATATTAATGCATTGGAAATTTGCTGAGTACGCAGGTTTGCTGCTACGGGGATATTTATATATTAAGATGTATACAAAATCTTGGACCTTGACACAATGAATTGTGGATTCTAAGAAGTGGGTCAAAGAGTTTTAATTTCTTCCTAGATTATATTTAACATAAGATACTACTTTTCTTTTCTTTTTAAAATGAGGCAATTTATTCTTCTTAAAAACAAATTGAATGATTTAAGCCTTATTGTTTTTTAAGTTCTGCATTTATAGGTTGCCTATGTATTTGAACAACCGTATCAAGCTACAGTAACAATGGGAGGCCGGGGGGGCACCGCCCCCCTCCCCCCAGTAAGGTTAATGTGTTACATTCAAACCTCTGGATTAGAGTTTAAAATATTTAGGCATTCAAAACCAATTGACTGATTTTAAAACGTATTGTTCATCAAGTTCTGTATTTATACTTATAGATTTTTACAGCAATATTAAGCTACAATTAAATAAATATCCTGATGGGTCCTACAGTGGAACCAAAGTGTAAATAACTACTTTTAAACCACGTGCTCTCACTGATTGGGGACCTTTATTGCCGCCAACATATTATATTTTATCAAAATCTTCAGCTAATATTATTATGAGTGCCTACATGATACAGCCCTCAGTGAGACTGAGGGATGAGTAACTACTTCATATGCACTTTGTCTGACTGATTGACAGGTTTCAGGCCTCATTGTTTGACATGTTCTGGATTTGTATGTCATTGTCAAGCTGCAGTTATAATGGAGGGCCCATGAGGTATAATGTCAATTGAAACATTTTTTTTGTATTTTACGCGATCACTCAATCCTTATACGCGATATAAGAGCGTACTCCTAGTATATTTTGTTTTGTCTTTGTTATATTCCTATTTCAAAGCATATTTACACACCTATTAGTAGAAAACTTAATAAATACCTTAGTAGTAAAACATAATACAAGCTAAACTAAATAACTAATACTCATAAAGTGCGAAAAGTAACAAATAAGCTACATACTGACCGCAATACTTACTTGACTTTCAGCTGTAAGAGAACATCTGTCTTATATATATCTATGCGGAATACTATAAAACCTCTTTTTCATTCCTTTAATTGTACGAATAAATCGACTGGAAAATATTTAATTCTTATTTCACAAAATAAAAATAGTCTGTATAAAAGCTGGCTTATTACAATGGTATTTTTTATAAAACAATATTATTGGTTAAATGCATGCTCCATATAATACACTATTCGTTTAACAAAACAATCTATTGTTACGGTAGGAAATACGTTTATCAACCAAAAGTTTATAACCGTGTAAAATGTAATTTTAATTATTCAGAAAGCAGAACTAATAAAACCTCTGTCGCAGCAATCCTGCGTACTCAGCGAATTTCCAATGCATAATATATGTCTTAATACCGCATAAAGCCGCACAGCAAGTTTCATAAACATATATTTACAAATAAGCAATATATACTATTTTAATTATTCTCCATAAGAATAACATTGAGTACGTAGGTTTGCTGAAACATGGAACACAAAATATGGGTTTTCATGCAAATATCAATATAAATCACCTGGATGAAACCACATACATCAATATATCCATAAATAAGCGAAATATACCATTTTGATTTTTCCCCATAAGAATAACATGGGGGATGAGTACTCAGGTTTGCTGCAACAAGGAACACAAAAAATTGTTTTTTATGCAAATATCAATATTACTCAACAAGGTAAATCCACATACCAAGTTTTATTGAATTATGTTCATAATTAAAGGAGGCATTACATTTTACTTATTCTCCACAAGAATAACATGGGGGCTGAGTACGTAGGTTTTCTGCTACGGGAATAATCGGTATATAGTTTTTGTAAATAACAATAGACGACAACCAGATGAAGCCGAATACCAAGTTTCATTAGTATCCGTTCATAAATAAGCGAGATATAACATTTGTCTTATTCTCCATAAGAATAACATTGGACAACGTACTGTGTTTAGCACTTTTAATATCTCTCTAACCATTTGTCGTAGAGAAATGATCAAAAGACCAAATTGTGTGTTTTTTAAAGTGAAATTGTGTGTTTTTGTGATCTAATGGTGAAAACTAAAATTAGACTTTTTAAAACATAACGTGTAAAAACTTCAAAAAACCCATTTTTTGGGTATAAAACCCCCCAAAATACCACTTTGAATGGGGCGATCTTTCTAGTTTTCGAACTTAGAAGAAGTCATAAATTCTTCTTTTTCCCAAATTCCCTCAAAATCGGACGATATTTACGAGAGTTATCGCACCCACGGACATATATATATATATTTTTCCTATACGCGAATTTTTCCTATAGAGAAGAAGCTATTACCTTAGTCGGAATGGTAAGATCTAGGACCGGGACCATGATAACTTTTTGTTTTGAGGTTCCCATACCCCAAAAACAAAAAGTTATCATGGTCCCGGGCCTAGATCTTACCATTCCGACTACGGTAATAGCTTCTTCCCTATAGGAAAAATTCGCTACAACTAATTACTAATGTCTGATGGCAACAAATATAAATTGTTATTGTACCATCCAAAGTAATAGTTCGTTAGATGAGAGCATCACACTCAATGGAAAAACTAGTTACTAGTTACAGAATGCATCAACTTTTTAATATTTTGCATTTAAACTAAAATGAAATATAAGCTACGGCACAAATTTAACAAAATGCTTTACTATTTTTTTTGCAAAGCCATATATTTTTACCTCTATCCAGATTAGTATACCCTAGAGTATAATATCTTCCACAGTGTTATAAAGAAATATCAACTCGCTAAAAACCAAATTGGATTCTCGCCTCCCGCGGGGAACCTGATGAACACCGTGTGGATGGCAACACAGATATTGGAGTTGCTGGGTTATACTGGGCAATAGCTCGGTAATGAAATGGGCTAAGATACCTTCTGCATCATTTCTTGTTATATCAGCTCTAAGATGCCCTGACCTTAAACGTATTTATTTACCTTTTAAATTGAAAACATTTGTAATCATATATTTACGTTTAGTATGTTTTTTTATTTACTGATTTCACTTTTATGCACAGGTGGCCTTCCAAAGGTATATCCTTATCCTCACCATAACACTGAATAGTTAAACAAAGGTCTTTAGCAAGTAAACATAATGACCATTGTTACATTATCGATTAATATAATTCCAAAATAAAAATTAAACAAATTAATGTGTAAAATTATAACTACGAAATTAGGGAGGTCAAAAAATTGAAATTTGAAATAACAGGAAATGACAGTGTTACAATAACAGGAAATAAGCACTCAGGTTACACATTATAAATACGGGCGTGATATTGTTTTACATCGTTTTGTTGCTTAATATGTGTGTATAGTTATTGATAATATGTTATTTAATGGCCCAAATATAATAAAATATTTTGATAAAGGGATCTGATTGACAGGGACCATTAATTCTGAACTAACGGCCAATCGCCCAGTACATCATATATTGAATTAAAAGTGTATATTTTACTTTGAATTTGTTGATTGTACGATTTGTTGAATTGACGGACTTTGGCCTTTGCCAAAATGAAGTGACTATTTAAATGTATAATTAGATTAAGAGGGTCAATGATTTGTTTTCTGTCTTTGGAATTTCTTTCGTGTGTTTGATAAATAATGATTAGAGCACAGAGGCCTCTGATATAGTATATATGAAGTCAGTACATATTTGCAAGTATTCATTACCTATTGAAGTGAAAACATTTACCTGATTAACTATTGCGTTAAAAGGTTACATACTATTGCAAACTCTTGTGTTTATTCAATCAATTTCCTGGGTATAATCTCACTAAGCTAAGCGAGTTGTCGTTCAAGGTTTAAGAGAGAAGTAGTTTAAAATATATTTTTATAGAAAGAACCAAAGATCTTACATGCAGGTTAAAATTATTATAGAATTATTCTAAAGTAAACTTGTATATTGTTTCGATAAAATAAATTAGCTTTATAATTTCGGTTAAATTAGGCTAAAAAAACATATTCTGACAACAGTGACCACTCCCACGACTACCCATAATATCTTTCTCTTATCACCCTTCACCTCATAACCCCCCCCCCATTCATACCTAATCTCTACTATTACTTTCTCCCCTTATACATAGTATATGGATAAAGTATTGTTTTCGTCAAAACTTTCGAATTTGAGTTGTTAGTGGAAATATTTGTTTTGGTGCTCCCTGAATCCAAAAAAGTGATTTTTACGTGATGTCTGTCTGACTGGATGTGTACAGAGCTAGAGTCCTAACAAATGGTCCAATTCTTATGAAATTTTTTATGTAGGTACTAATCCACGATATCTCCAGGCATTTATTTCATTTTTAAAATTGTTGATTTTTAAGGGTAATTATCCTCCAAAAACCGCCAAAACACATGAAAAATAAAAATTTCTCAGAAACGGCTCTAACGATTTTAATTTAACTTTAACAGTTTGAAGATCTTTAGTTTTGCAAAAAATTTACACTACCCGCATTTCTGTAAACATTCGGGTTCAGAAATTACAGGACTTAAAACATCAACGAATCAGTTTTTTTTAGTTTTTTTTATAAAATAAACATAAATATAAAAATATTACTATTCACCATTAAAAAGAGCTAAAAAAACTTAAATAATTTAGTACTTTGAATTACTGTTCTACGATTGCTGGTTGTGGAGAAAATTTAAATTTTCGTTTTGCAGTTAAGCAGTATGTTGTCCAATGTTATTCTTATGGGGAATACAAAAATTACTATTTCTCTCTTATTTACTGATAAATTTTGTTAAAACTTGATATGCTTGTCAAGTTAGCATTGTCCAACAGAGGAAATTCGAAATATGTTGCCCCTTAATAACCCTGGGGGGAATAGGGGGCATTTCCCCTCTTAAAACCACGAGTGTAGCAATGGATTCTGTAGTGTTTCCAAAACAGGGATTTGGGTGGATGTTTTTGAAAACAACTTGTTTATAAGATTTTCTGGACATTCGACCGTGTTTTGTATTCTATAATTAGTAAATAAACAGTAATTTATTCATTAAAGTTGGGCTAGAAGGGAGAAAGTATGTGTCAGTTTCCTGATACCGTTTATTTTTTAGAGATAGGATTTTATTTTTATATCTTTCATGGTTTTTATATAAGTAGTAAGTTTACTGAATAATATATATAGAAGATTAGACAAATTTATTTTAATGTTTATGTAGACTTTCCGTTTATTACGATTACAAAAGCGTAATTTTAAATCACACCCACATATCTAAGATTAAACTATAAGCTCATTTAACTTTCAGCTTTTAGTACCTATTTTTTATAACAATAATTATTCCAATAAAACAATTATTTAGTCATATATAGTCTTTATATCTATCTTCACATCTACTAACAACATCAACTTTCAACTTTAAGTCTACATTGTTTATAAGAGTAATTATTCAAATCAAACAATTGTTTTGATTATAACATTAATCGAAGACTACATGTTATATAAACAATATGTCACTTTTAAATTGATTTCTCTGTAGAGTTTTCTGATTTATTCATGGATCTTCTGACAAAAATCACCGATTTTATTATCTGATTTATGTAACCATTCTAAAAAGTTCTAAAAGCTTTCCAAGACAAATGTAATTTACTTTTATATCTCCTTCGTGCAGTCTTTCGCAATTGAATTACAGAGGTCAGCGATACATTTCAAACGTCCAGCAATGAATTTTATGTTTGTAAGTGAAGTTTATTATTGTCCCTAAACCTCATATTATAGCCAATGGATCTATAAAGCCCTGCATTCAAGAATACCTTTTGCGTAGTGAAACCAATAAACTCTTATACAAGCAATAAATACAGCAGTAGTTTTTGAATTTGATTAAATTGTTCAAATTCTAGTAAATATTTGTCATATGCTTTGACAGGTATTAGGTACATTGTTTACAATTACACCAAGTGAATGTTTTGTTTAAAGTAATAAATTTGTATGCCAATTAGCTAAAGTTTTTACCAGTATTTTAATTATAGACTTTTACTATCATTTACAAATCGTTATGTCATAAGGTAAAGTCAATCCATAAGTTGATTTTTTAAGGGGAATTGCACATTGCAAGTTCTACGAAAATAACCTTATATTTTTACTGGGTATATTACCAATCTGTCCATTTTTATGAGAAGTAAACATTAGGAAGGCATTACATCAGGTAAGTTCTGAGAAAAGAGAATAAGAAAAGGCCGCAGGACACAAAACCGTAGTTTTTAAAGGATAACAGGGGAATTATTCCTGATGAAAAACGATCGCTTAAATGCAGGGATTAATTTTTAATTTCCTTCAAAAGACGATCTTACAATGAATCTATGTAAACTAAAAACATCGTAGTCTTTTTATCAAATTACTATCAATTACAGCATGGTTCTTATATTACAAAAGATTTTTATTTATTATCTATTTAATGTAATAAAATACCAATCTTGATACTGACCTTGTTTGATCAAAGTATAATTCATAAATTGTAAACATAAAATTGCTTACACTGCCAAGCAAATAAGACGTACATGTAAACATCTAAAAACTTTCCTTTTTTCTATAAATCCTTCTGAAAACAATTAACTGACATTGAAGACTTTATATGTGAAGGTGTGGACCAAAAATATTTGCCATGTACACTACAACATTCACCTGCTTTTTAAACATCGTTCTCAACCATTAGATAATATAATTAATTTATTATTTATTATTTAAGTCCACTTTTAGTATGTTAGTTGAGATATAATACACTAATGGAGAAACGTGTTATAGAATGCATCAAAATTTTAATATTTTGCATTAAAACTAAAATGAATAATAACCCACTGCACAAGTTTATCTAAATACTTAATAAATTTTCCGTGCAAAGCCACATCCTTTTACCTATTTCCAGATTATTATTCCCCAGAGTATAATATCTTCCACAATGTTATAATGAAATATTAACTGGCTAAAAACCAAATTGGATTTTTGCCTCCCGCGGGGAACCTGATGGACACCGTGTGGATGGCAACACAGATATTGGAGTTGCTGGGTTATACTGGGCAATAGCTCGGTAATGATAAATGGCTTGTGCCTGCTACAAATTTCCTTGTTACATCAGATCCAAGCTGCTCTGACCTTAAACATATTTATTTATCTTTTAAATATTGAAAACACTTGTAATCGTAGATTTACGGTTAGTATGTTTTTTTATATACTGATTTCACTTTCATGTACAGGTGGCCTTCCAAAGGTGTATTCTTATCCTCACTAGTATACTAAATATTTAAACAAAGGTATGCTGCTTTGATTTACCTCATTTAAGGTCTACTGCTTTGGGTTACCTCATATAAGGTTTACTGTTTCAGATCAAGACCGGTTTACAAGATTCATCTGAATTTAGTCCACTTATTGTCCTAAGTGTTTTTTTTCCCAAATGAAAGCTTTTTTGGTCAAAGGCGAGTTGCCTCACGATCTTATTCCGTAGATAATATGAGTTTGGAAAAGACCAAAGTAGCTCATAATAAGAACATCTAGACTAACACAGATTTTTAATTTTCTTAAGAGAAAGGTTACCCTGGCAAGTTTTTAGCGAATTTCCCCTTTAGGGAAATGAGCTTAAGTCTCATGGTAAGACTTAAGCCCGAGACCATGATAACTTTTTATTTTGAGGTCCCCAGATGCCAAAAACACCATTCATTCAAATTTATATATATATATATATATGTGTGTGTGTGTGTGTGTGTGTGTGTGTGTGTGTCCGTAAGCACGATAACTCTCGTAAAAAACGTCCGATCTTAATGAAATTTGATACAAATGTGTAAAGTACCATTTATTTGAACGAGTTCGAAAACCAGATGAATCGCACCATCCGAAGGGGGGTTTTGGGGGGTTTTGTACCTCAAAAATGTGTTTTTTGGGGTTTTCGCATATAATTTTTATTTAAATTAAATTTTAATTTATACCATTGGAATAAGCTTAAAAAAAATAAAGAATTTGGTATTTTGATCATTGCTCAACGTCAATTGGTTACCGAGATATTGAAATTGCTAAACACAGTACGTTGTCTAATGTTATTCTTATGGAGGAAAAGAAAAATTGTATATCTTGCTTATTTATGAACATAAACTGGCGAAATTTGGTATATGGATTGATCTGGTTGTGGTTTATTGTTGTTTGCACAACAAAAAAAATTTCGCCTATGGTTCCTGTAGCAGCAAACCTAGGTACTTGGTCCCCATGTTATTCTTATGGAAAATACTTAAAATGTTATATATCGCTTATTTATCAATGTATATGGATGAAACTTGGTATGTGACTTCACTAAGATGAGTTCTATTGATATTTGCATAAAAACCCATTATTTTGTGTGCCTTGTTGCAGCAAACCTGCATACTCATCCCTAATGTTATTCTTATGGAGAATAATTAATATTTTAAATATCGCTTGTTTGTGAATACATTTCTTATGAATCCTGTTAAGTGTTTTAATGTGTTATGTTATATATTCATTGGAAATTCGTTGAGTAGGCCTATGCAGGTTTGCTGCAACGGGGGTATATATATATATATATATATACCCGTTGCAGCAAACCTGCATACTCAACGAAATGGTACTTTACACGTTTGTACCAAATTTCATTAAGAATGGACCTTTTTTACGAGAGTTATCGTGCTTACGGACACACACACACACACACACACATATATATATATATAAATACAAGTTTATCTAAATACTTAATAAATTTTCCGTGCAAAGCCACATCCTTTTACCTATTTCCAGATTATTATTCCCCAGAGTATAATATCTTCCACAATGTTATAATGAAATATTAACTGGCTAAAAACCAAATTGGATTTTTGCCTCCCGCGGGGAACCTGATGGACACCGTGTGGATGGCAACACAGATATTGGAGTTGCTGGGTTATACTGGGCAATAGCTCGGTAATGATAAATGGCTTGTGCCTGCTACAAATTTCCTTGTTACATCAGATCTAAGCTGCTCTGACCTTAAACATATTTATTTATCTTATAAATATTGAAAACACTTGTAATCGTAGATTTACGGTTAGTATGTTTTTTTATATACTGATTTCACTTTCATGTACAGGTGGCCTTCCAAAGGTGTATTCTTATCCTCACTAGTATACTAAATATTTAAACAAAGGTATGCTGCTTTGATTTACCTCATTTAAGGTCTACTGCTTTGGGTTACCTCATATAAGGTTTACTGTTTCAGATCAAGACCGGTTTACAAGATTCATCTGAATTTAGTCCACTTATTGTCCTAAGTGTTTTTTTCCCCAAATGAAAGCTTTTTTGGTCAAAGGCGAGTTGCCTCACGATCTTATTCCGTAGATAATATGAGTTTGGAAAAGACCAAAGTAGCTCATAATAAGAACATCTAGACTAACACAGATTTTTAATTTTCTTAAGAGAAAGGTTACCCTGGCAAGTTTTTAGCGAATTTCCCCTTTAGGGAAATGAGCTTAAGTCTCATGGTAAGACTTAAGCCCGAGACCATGATAACTTTTTATTTTGAGGTCCCCAGATGCCAAAAACACCATTCATTCAAATTTATATATATATATATATGTGTGTGTGTGTGTGTGTGTGTGTGTGTGTGTGTGTGTGTGTGTGTGTGTGTGTGTGTGTGTGTGTGTGTCCGTAAGCACGATAACTCTCGTAAAAAACGTCCGATCTTAATGAAATTTGATACAAATGTGTAAAGTACCATTTATTTGAACGAGTTCGAAAACCAGATGAATCGCACCATCCGAAGGGGGGTTTTTGGGGGTTTTGTACCTCAAAAATGTGTTTTTTGGGGTTTTCGCATATAATTTTAATTTAAATTAAATTTTAATTTATACCATTGGAATAAGCTTAAAAAAATAAAAAATTTGGTATTTTGATCATTGCTCAACGTCAATTGGTTACCGAGATATTGAAATTGCTAAACACAGTACGTTGTCTAATGTTATTCTTATGGAGGAAAAGAAAAATTGTATATCTTGCTTATTTATGAACATAATCTGGCGAAATTTGGTATATGGATTGATCTGGTTGTGGTTTATTGTTGTTTGCACAACAAAAAAAATTTCGCCTATGGTTCCTGTAGCAGCAAACCTAGGTACTTGGTCCCCATGTTATTCTTATGGAAAATACTTAAAATGTTATATATCGCTTATTTATAAATGTATATGGATGACACTTGGTATGCGACTTCACTAAGATGAGTTCTATTGATATTTGCATAAAAACCCATTATTTTGTGTGCCTTGTTGCAGCAAACCTGCATACTCATCCCTAATGTTATTCTTATGGAGAATAATTAATATTTTAAATATCGCTTGTTTGTGAATACATTTCTTATGAATCCTGTTAAGTGTTTTAATGTGTTATGTTATATATTCATTGGAAATTCGTTGAGTATGCAGGTTTGCTGCAACGGAGGTATATATATATATATATATACACCCCCGTTGCAGCAAACCTGCATACTCAACGAAATGGTACTTTACACGTTTGTACCAAATTTCATTAAGAATGGACCTTTTTTACGAGAGTTATCGTGCTTACGGACACACACACACACACACACACACATATATATATATATATGTGTGTGTGTGTGTGTGTGTGTGTGTCCGTAAGCACGATAACTCTCGTAAAAAAGGTCCATTCTTAATGAAATTTGGTACAAACGTGTAAAGTACCATTTATTTGAACGAGTTCGAAAACCAGACGAATAGCACCATCCAAAGGGGGGTTTTGGGGGGGTTTCGTACCCCAAAAATGGGTTTTTTGGGGTTTCCACTTGAAACTTTTATTAAAATCAAATTTTAATTATCACCATTGAATTCAGCATAAAAAAACAAACAATTTGGTATGTTTCATTGCTCTACGTCAATTGGTTACTGAGATATTGAAAGTGCTAAACACAGTACGTTGCTTAATGCTTTTCTTATGGAGAAAAATACAAATTTTATATCTCGCTTATTTATGAATATAAACTGACGAAACTTGGTATATGGCTTCATCTGGTTGTGGTTTGTTGTTGTTTGCACAAATTAACAAAATTTTCACAAATGGTTCCCGTAGCAGCAAACCTAGGTACTCGGTTCCCATGTTATTCTTATGGAAAATAATTAATATGTTATACAGGGTTGGTGAAAAGTCCCGGGACGGCTTAATACTTTTTTAACCGTTACAGATGGAGCTATACAAGTTGGTACACTGTTACTGGGCATAAAACACTATTTTATTACAATTTCAATGAGCCGCTACCACCTCAGGGGGACGGCCCACAAGGGGTCGGAAAAAAATCTTAAATAGAAGCATAGGTTGATATGCACATCAAATTAAAGGTCTTTATTATTAGAATACAATGCCGCAAATCCGACTTTAAACGGACAACCGAGCCCAAAATGACAGCTATTAAAAGATGGCTGAAATTTGAAATGTTGATAAGTACCTGTGTGTAATCTAATGTAACACATTTAAATTTTGCATTAAAATGTAAAATTACATTAATGTAATACATTTCAATTTAATTTGCAAAAATTTACTCTCCTAGCTAATAAATTACTAAACCGATTCAAAACTTCAGCACATCAAAATTTCAAATTCAAACCATCTTTGAATAGCTGCCATTTTGGGCTCGGTTGTCCGTTTAAAATCAGATTTGTGGCATTGTATTCTACTAATAAAGACCTTTAATTTGATGTGAATATCAACCTATGCTTCTATTTAAGATTTTCTTCCGACTCCTTGTGAGCCGTCCCCCTGAGGTGGTGGCGGCTCATTGAAATTTTAGTAAAATAGTGTTTTATGCCCAGTAACAGTGTCCCAACTTGTATAGCTCCATCTGTAACGGTTAAAAAAATATTAAGCCGTCCCGGGACTTTTCACCAACCCTGTATATCGCTTATTTATAAATGTATATGAATGAAACTTGCTATGTGACTTTACTTAGACGAGTTCTATTGACATTTGCATAAAACTCCATTATTTTGTGTTCCTTGTTGCAGCAAACCTGCGTACTCATCCCCAATGTTATTCTTATGGAGAATAATTAAAATTGTATTTATTGCTTATTTGTGAATATATTTTTATAAAACTTGGTATGCGGCTTTATGTGGTATTAAGACATTGAAAATTCGCTGAGTACGCAGGTTTGCTGCGACGGGGGTATTTTTACTTTGGAATATGTAGGTTAACTGGAGGAGACGGGTTAGAGAATACAGAAAAATCGAGCTAATACAGATTCACCCTCACACCATTGTAACCATGATTGACGGACGATTACTCGGTTGATGAAAAACCAGGATTTGATATTCTTAGTCATAGTGACTAATAAACAATGTTCTTAGTTACAGTAACAGATCAACAGTCCTAGCTGCAGTAACTCGTGCGGTCCTGAGTGTTAAGTCTTGATTCCAGACTGGTTCAAAAGCAGGATTATTAGCTGGTGTTCCTATTTATAATTGTAAAGCCTATTTTAATCCTCCAAAAATAGGGTAACTTTAACAGGGTTCAACTAGATTTCACCCTAGTAAAATACGTGAAATCTGAAAAATGTAGTTTGTCTATAATATATTTAACCATAATGAGCTAATTAATAATAAAATTTAAAACCACAAATTAAGTTGTCGTTCAGTCATATTTTAAGGAACAGCAGTTTTATAAGAGGTTATCTAGGTAAATGAACGTACTAAAGAAATTATATAAGTTGTGTTTTTAGGCTATAAACTTGTTATGGTCACAGCAGCATATAATTCATGTACCAATAAATATTGTAGCTGGCACAAGCATTTCATTACCCAGCTATTGCCCAGTTTCAACCCAGCAACTCCAATATCTGTGTTGCCATGCACACGGTGTTCATCAGGTTCCCCGCGGGAGGCGAGAATCCAATTTTAATTTTTGCGAGTTGATTTTTCATTATAACACTGTGGAAGATATTATACTCGAGGGAATAATAATCTGGAAAGAGGTAAAAGGATGTGGCTTTGCACGGAAAATGAATGAAGCATTTTGATAAATTTGTGTAGTAGCTTATATTTCATTTTCGTTTAAATGTTAAATATATAAGGTATCCATTTTATAATAATTTTCTCCATTAATTTGTTTAACTCTCAACTAACGAACAAAAAGGCGACTTTAATAATAAATAAAGGGATGAACTATACTCGTTGATGGTTGAGTACGATGTTTAAAAACAGGTGAATGTAATAGAGGATAGAGGACATAACAAATAGTTTTGTTCCACTACTTGAAATATAAATTCTTTAATGTCAGTTAATTAATTTCAGAAAGATTTATAGAAAAAGAAAAGTTTTTACATGTTTTAGCATTATGCCTTATATGCTTTACAGTCTAAGCGATTCTATTTTACAATTTATGAATTATAGTTCGATCAAATAAGTTTAGTATCAAGATTGGTATTTCATTACACTAAATAAGCATACTATATAAAAACATATTTAAAATAAGAATCATGCTGTGTTTGATAGTAATTTTATAAAACGACAAAGACCTTTTTACATTCCAGAGTTTATTATAAGAACGTCTCTTGAAGGAAATTAAAAATTCTATCCTGCATCCACCCTGCATTTAAGCGAGCGTTTTTCATCAAGAATAATTTACCTGTCAAAATATGAAGACTTCGGTTTTGTTTCCTGCGGCCTTTTCTTATTCTTTTTTCTCAGAACTTACCTGATGTAATTCCTCCGTAGTGTTTACTTCTTACAACAATGGACAACTTGTTAATCTACCACGTAAACATATAAGGTCATTTTCATGGAACTTGTAATGTACAATTCCCCTTAAAAAACATTACTTTTTATTATAATATAAATATTTGTTAGTGTTTTTGGTGAAAGTCTTTAATTAAATTACTAGTAATAATTTAGCTAATTGGCGTATAAATTTATTACTTTAAACAAACAATTGACTTGATTTAATCTTAAACAATGTACCTAATACGTGTCACAGTGCATCACAAGGTACCACATACTGTTCTCAAACAAAAAAAAATATCCTAAAACAAAATAAAGACATCATGATTTAACCTCGTTACCAAGTATATAGGCAATAAAAATTGTCAATAGAATTCTCACAACATAATATATTAAATCATCAGTTATATTATTTTGTAAGACACTTGCTCATAATATGTACAAAATGTATTTGTAAATAAAAATACTTTTACTCTGATACCAGTTCGATGTTACTGACCTTTGTGTGATAAATACTTCTACATTTTAAAGCGAGACTTAAAAAGGTTGTGGAGAGTAATTTATTTTAATTTTTTAGGTAATACAAACTTTCAATGTAAAGATATTTTAGAATAATAAGATTTTAACTATAGTAATATTTCATTCAGATGTTCATTTGTACAAACATTTCTTGTTAACAAACAAGACAATGGTTACATTACAGTAACATAAATAGATAGAAACTCCTCGTCCAAAGCCTTGGAAATCATTGATAACAATGTTAATGAGAAGGAGGCCCAATAGGTAACCCTGGGGCAGACCTGATGTCGGTAAAAGTGAATAAGGTAGGGTGGATAATTGTTTCGCCACCAGAGAAAGTGCAGTCAGAAAGAAACTTGGACAAACAAGTAGATGTCCTATAATGTAACTCTCAATACTTGCTACTATTTTGGAGTTCTGATTGTGTAGGATAAGTTGTACGTAATTGGTCTTATTGTATGAATTGTAATTAAATTTTCTCAGAATTTTTTTAGTCTTAATGCGTTAAACGAGATTTTTTAATGACTATTACTTTAGATGGCCAGTTAAAAATATTTTTTGCCGTCAGACATCACTTAATAGTTTTCCATTCTGAATAATTACAATTCAATTTTACACGGTCATAAATAATAACTTAAGGTTAATAAATGTATTTATTACCGTAACAACAATGCTTTGTAAAAGAAAAGTGTATTACATGGAGCATGCTTTGTACCCATAAATATGGTTTTAATATAAAATTGTCATTATAAAGAGAACGGCAATAGGCCTATGACCACCTGGTTAGTCCCTTGGAGCAGAGCCCTGAGGACCTTTGTATCCGGCAATAGGCCTATGACCCTCCTGGTTAGTCCTTTGGAGCAGAGCCCTGAGGACCATTGTAAACGGCAATAGGCCAATGACCCTCCTGCTTAGTCCCTTGGAGCAGAGCCCTGAGGACCTTTGTATCCGGCAATAGGCCTATGACCCTCCTGGTTAGTCCTTTGGAGCAGAGCCCTGAGGACCTTTGTATCCGGCAATAGGCCTATGACCCTCCTGCTTAGTCCCTTGGAGCAGAGCCCTGAGGACATCTGTAAACGGCAATAAGCCTATGACCTCCTGGTTAATCCCTTGGAGCAGAGCCCTGGAGACCTTTGTAAACGGCAATAGACCTATGACCCTCCTGGTTACATTTTGGGCAAATCTTAATCAGAATAAGGTTACATACCTTGTAGCATCATTAATCCACTATTTTTATTAGATTACCAGTTTTTGGACTAGAACTGACTAATTATCAAATCTTGATATCCAAAGAAGTTAAAAGAGATCCCACGCTGCACGCTGACGTGAGGAGAGAGAATTTCTACACTAAAACATTAAAACGATAAAATAATGAGTTTAAATTGTGAAATTTTTTTTAACTGGCAAATTTATTTGTTGACTGTTTTGATGCTCCTGGTTATATTCAAATTCAATAATAGGATGCCATTGTTGTACATTATAAAGTTAGAAGGAGGTATTTTTCGGGTAACATGTTGCTATATAGGGGTATGGAGGGTGATAAAACGATATTAAGTTATGAAAAACAGCCTTTTCTAGTGTAAAACCCCTATAAGACAACGTACTGTATTTTGACAATTAATATTTTTTATCGGTAATCAACTCGGTAAGTACTTATGCTAGAATGATGAGGGAGGGCTTAAAATCTTTGATTTTTAGTACAATACGTTAATGTGCAATAAATTTACATTTGGGGTTTTTCTGACCCTTTTTGGGCTCAAAAACTCAAAATTTGAAAAATTAAAATCCCAAAAAAGGGGGTTAGAGTTTTCCGATTGTTTTGCCCAACGAACTTGTCCAACTGATTATAAAAAGGAATGTCTCTACCAAATTTGAAGTAAATTGGACAGAAATTGTGACCGCTAGAGTGCGAACACACATATATGTATTATATGTATTATTATGTATATGTATTATATATATGTATATATATTATATATGTAAATATACACATATATATATATAAATTTTTGAGAGACCCCTCAAAACGTCTTCAGGGGGTCACCTTGAAACCTTAAAAACCCTTAAAATTAATGCTTTAAAATAAATGGTCATCGTCTTGAAGTTTGAATCGCTTTCAAACAATAAAAAACACAAACTTGTACATAACAATTAAAAACATAACAAAATTGTAATACCCTTTAAGATAGCCTTCTATCCTCTTGTCAAGGTGTATGCTCTTGTCCTAGGTCGGCTTGACATAGGGTACTATTTTAAGTATTATGTGTGCCACATAAAATTTACTGTATTATTGGTGTGTTGTAAAATGAGCAATAAAGAATTTTCAATTTTAATTTCAATTTTACAAGTGCTGGTGTGTGTTGATTGTTTAAAATATTTCAAACTTCAAGACGATGACAGTAAGTGTTCTAGCTTCTACTGATATAAAGATTTAATAACGGGACAGTCCTAGTCCTGTAACTAAGTAACCTGATAAACTAGTGGATTTCGACGAAAAAGTAAGTAATCATATGTTGTAAGTTCATATCAATCCAGGAAGTAAAACATATGAGCAAAACATCGATTTCTTGAGTGCACTCTTCTTAAATGGTATTTAAGTATATTTAACATATAAAACAACTAATTTGTAACACAATACTTTTAGTCGGGGCAAGCTCCTTTCATATAAAAAGTAAAAACTCGTCCGGTTAAAAGTGTATGGGTTATGTACAATTATTTTATTACTGATTAGATGTTTTTTATTTTAAATTTATCTAAAAAACATAATGCTTACGGCAGGCGTTAGTTTGAGTTGTATTCGTACCTTATTATTTGCTGCATTTCAAGTTAACACGATTAATTAACTAAATGTTGTCATGGTTGATAAATATATTAATTAGCGTAGCAAGTGATAGTTTTGTCAAACAATTGCTTTATTACATAGATAACGAATTTTACCAATAAAGATGTTTATCATTGTTAAATTGCCATTGTCTTGCACCACATATTGTACAGACTAATAGCTACTGAAAGCTTTTTGAAATTCATTATGTTTTTCTTTGATTTTCTTGTTTAACTAACTCTAAACAGTTCTTAATAGTTTTTGATTAAAATAAAGGAGAGAAGGTTGTATTTTCAACCATCCTAGTAAGTATAGTACACTAAACATAGCTTAACTGTGTCTTTTAGGGCAGTATAAGTCTTTATTATTATTAAATTTATATTATATTATTTATTATTATACTACGTTTTACAATTAAATTCACCTGGATATATGATCGGACTAAGAATTTGGCAGTATAAAGATTACATAAACGACAATTGGTTAGAAAAAGTACAAAAACAACTTTTTCTAATCTAAAAAACTATATACATTTTGTTTTTCAAAATGCGTACACATATCACACTTTTACACTTTATATTATATTTTGTCAATTACCCGTTAGCATAATCAAATATAGTATTTTTTATATTAAATAACAATTTTAGTATGATAAGCGTCAGTTTTACAAACATGTACTACAAGTAAAAATACCAGTGATCCTTATAATAATATATACGTATAAAATCGAAACAAAAAAATCTTTTACTGGTTGAGGAGTTTATAGACACTGTAAAACGTCTTATCAATAAAAAACTCTTTTAGATTCCCCCCGACATTTTCAAAAGCAGACCAACATTTTAAGGCTTGTAGGCAAGGAATTAAAAGGATTAATACAGTTGAACGTGGTGTTGAATAAAATAATGTGCTATGTTTTGGTAATGGAATATGTTGTATACGGAGTATACGGATATACGAATGTATATGGAGTATACGGAGCGAATATGCGGAAGAAAAACTATTGGATAAAATTGTAATTAATTGTAAACGCATGGTTTTTGTTGAATATTAGAGTCCAGAGTAGATACTAACAGGTAAAAGTAAGAATCTTATCATGCTGCAAAATAATTTTAAAGGATGGTTTTGAGGCTAAAAATAATCCGAAGGTTTGAAGATATGAAGGTTTTTTCTGTAGGCAAAAAATTATTTGGTTCCCAAATTCTCAATAGTTCAAATAGAAACAACAAATCTAAGATGAGTATAAACACATTATTAATATAATACGTAACACAAATCATAACCAAACGTTAGAGTTGGCCAATTGAGAGTGCTTTCGGGGAGAAAACAGGCAAGATAAACGTTTTACAGTTATCTTATTAATATGATCATAAAATTTTAAGTGAGCATCAGATTAAGTCCATGAAAGAGCACAAATTGCATGAATGTGTAGAAATTACTTCTCATTCATCCACGAGAAGTTCAATAACATTTAAATTGTTAATTCTGAAATAAGTTAAATAAAAGTTTATCTTCAGGTTCACGACAGTAGGGGGCATTGGAGGGTTCAGAACCAGCAAAGGCGCGGTGAGGAGCAAGTGAGGAGCCCCCCCCCCCCCCCCCGGTGCCCCCCCCCCCGGTGCCCCCCCCCCGGTGCCCCCCCCCCGTGCCCCCCCCCCCCGTGCCCCCCCCCCCGGTGCCCCCCCCCCCCGGTGCCCCCCCCCGGTGCCCCCCCCCCCGATGCCCCCCCCCCGGTGCCCCCCCCCCCCCCCCCCGGCCGCCAGCAGCACTTTTCGTGATGACCTTGAACATGAGGAAAAAACTTTCGAAAATTAATAACTAGCCTATTTATCCACCGATTCCCACGGGACTTTTTCCAGAGTGTAGGCCTATCCCCAGGGAAGCGAATGACGTAAGAACCCCATAGATCCACCATTAAACAAGGCCGCTATTAATTTATAACCGCGTTTTCCTTATGGGATCTCAGCTGTTTACCGACTGATTTTGACGAAACCTCACCACATGTCAGGCCGTGACCTAAGAAAACCATCGCTTAAAGAAAATTGAAAATCCACTGTTAAACGGGCCCGCTATTAATTTTTAAACGTGTTTTCCTTATAGGATCTCGGCTGTTTACCGACCGATGTTGATGAAACTTCACCACATGTTGGGCACCGGCTTAAGTAAACCATCGCTTAAAGAATATTGAAAATCCACTGTTAAACGGGCCCGCTATTAATTTTCAAACGCGTTTTCCTTATGGGATCTCAGCTGCTTGCCGACCGAATTTGATGTGACTTCGTTACACGTTGTATGCCGGCTTGACTAAACCAAACTGCGAGTGGCTCCGTGGAGTCACGTGTCGAGGCGCGTGCTAGGGCCTACGTGACTGTCCCAGCCTGTTTACTCATTAGCGGCCTTCAAGACCCCTCCGTTCTAGAAGGTTCCGGCAAGTGCGTCGCATGAGGCCTCCTCCTGACTGGAGTGCTATGTATGAGCATGTCACGTGTCGAGGCGCGTGCTAGGGCCTACGTGACTCTCCCAGCCTGTTTACTCATCAGCGGTTCCGGGAACTGTTTACCGCTTACATTCCACTGCGAAGCTCCTCCAGAGTGTGATGGAAAGTTCCACGGCGTCATCAACCGGTCTATTTAAGCGCGTTACTTTCCCAAGCTACTTCAGTATCTAGTGGCAACTCGTCCTGTGAGGAGCTAGGTGTTTTCGCTGCGAGTAATTGTGTGACTGTGCAGAGCCTTGTCTTTGGATATCTTAAAATGTAAGTAACATGTAATTTACTTTTTCATCAACTAGTTTTCGATGCTCTAAAACCTAATTAGTTAACATTAATATTTCATCTTTTACATATCCCAGTACACGGGGTCTTGTCGTTTCCATTCAGATGGAGATGAGTGGAATTGTAATGACCTTGAAACAGTCGTGTTTTATAACGATTAAAATTAATAAGCCGAACCTAAAAAGCAAAATAGATTCACTACCACTCTTTTTTTATTTTTAAAAAGTTTGAGCAAAATAAAAGTAGTTTCTTTTGTTTTGTTTTTACTTTCCAATCGAAATGTTGAGGGCAACTGCGCCTTTGTGACGGATGGAGAGTACAGATACCCGATGTTGCAGATGGCTGTTCATCTGTGTGAGGTTTGCGGGCGCAGTTTCGGGGTTGCAAGAAACCTGACCCGCCACGTAGCATCTGCCCACAACGATCGCCATTACGATTGTCACGTCTGCGGCAGACGCTTCGGGCGAAGCGACAACTTGCGACGCCACCTCGCTGCAGTTCATCCTCCCACTCCTCACGACCAAGCGCCAGGTACAGTTTTAGTTTAAATAAGAAGCCGCCAGTAGATTTATTAAGTATGCTATTTCCTGGTGTCCTCACCCATGATGTCACGACAAGCCCGTGGACTTTGATAACTAATGACTTGTTTTTATGAGAGAGTAAACGGCCCTGACTGGGTAAACTGACAATTAAGACGAGAAAACAGACTCGAGAGGTAAACAAGAGGTTGGCAGCCCTCTGCATGTTCCTCACCGCCATCTCCTCATCATTGTATTTAACAGGCTTGGGTAACTGGCGATTGAGATGAGGGAACAGACTCTAGGGGAAAACAAGAGGTCGCCAGTCCACTGTATAGTTCCTCATCCTTGTGTTTATAGGGTAACTAATAGGACTTGTTTTCCTGTTCGCAGGCCATCCGTGCCCGTTGTGCTCCGTCGCCCTGGCGGGTCCCGAGGATCTTCGTCACCATATGGAAGCGGTCCACGGTGCGAGCCCGTCAGCTTCAACTTCCTCCTCCTCCTCCGCAACGCCACCCTTCAGAGACCCACGGCCCGAGTGCGACGCGTGCGGGCGGCGATTCTCCCGTGAGGACCTGCTCCGGCGTCACGTGCAGCTGGTGCACGCCAACGAGGTCCGCTGTCCCGAGTGCGGCGCCCTTTTCCGCAGGGCAGCGTACCTCCAGCGGCACATGGAGAGCGTCCACCGCGGCATGAGGTTCACGTGCGCCTACTGCGACCGAGGCTTCACCCGGCGCTACAACCGGGACCAGCACGAGGCCTACAACTGCCCCGTCGTGAGGAACCTCGTTGTGGACGAGATGCCGCGCCTGCCCGTTCTGTCACCCGAGCCCCGGCCCAGCCGCGAGCCCCAGCCCGGACCCAGCCGCGAGCCTCAGCCCGGACCCAGCCGCGAGCCCCAGCCCGGACCTAGCCGCGAGCCCCAGCCCGGACCAAGCACGGCACCCGACGGGATGGTGGGTGGTGGCGGACTACCCACGTTCCGCACCATTCAACGAGGGTTCCGCGGACGCCTCCTGACCTTCGGCCTGTCCCGGCCCATGGAGGACTTCTTGACCGTGGAGGACGCGCTGGTGCTGCTGTTCGACAGCGTCCTGGAACTGTTGGCTGACGTCAGGACCCGACACCCAAACACCAAGGTCAACATGTTCCTGGAGTGTGAATTCGCCAACGTTCACGGAGCCACCTGTCTGCGGGCCTTCAAGACGAAGAACGTGCCTCTCACCGCCGCGTCCAACTTAGAGGACTTCCTGTCAGCGTCCTTCCACAAGCTGGAGGAAGAGAAGGAGCAGTGCCTGCTAGTGGGCAGCGGGTGGAGCTATCTCCGGATACGGGACCTGGAGATCCGCGTCAACCTCTACACCCCGTTGGGAGAACGCGGAGCCCGGTTCATCCTGCTTCCCAGGACCATCTGCGACACGCATGCCGTCATCAACGTGCGCAACCTCGATGACATGTGCTTCGCGTACGCCATCCTGGCCAAGTTCGTCGCGCAACACCCGGAGAGGCCCGCATCGTACACACCGGACGTCATGGCACGCTACGACTGGGTCGGCCTACGCTTCCCCGTGGCTGTGAAGGACATCAAGGTCTTTGAGAGGAGGAACGCCATCAGCGTTAATGTGTACGGGATCGAGCGCGCCATGGTGGGGAGACGCCCCGACGGATCGCCAAAGTTCCAGGACCGCGTGTTCCCGCTGAAGATCTGCACGCGGGAGTTGGAGGATCACCGGGACCTGCTGTACGTGACCACCGGCGGGGACAGTCACTACGCCTACATCGCAAACATGAGTAGGCTAGTGCGACCCCAGCTGACGTCCCGCAAAAGCGCTATCCACGTGTGTAAGCGATGCTTCGCCTACTTCGACAACCGGCCCAACAAGCTGCAACTGTCCGGTGCCGAGCGTCTGGAGGAGCACATGCGATACTGCACCGCCAAGGCTCCCCTTCGCCTGGACTTGTCGAAGAAGCAGCAGATCCGCTTCGCCCACCCCGAGTACACTCGGCGCGAGCGCTTTTGCGTTTATGCCGACTTTGAGTGTGCTCTGCAGCCCGTCACCGCTGACCCTGCGGAAGCGCCGCCTGGCACAAGGCCCCTGCAACTGCACGTCCCGTACGCCTTCGCTTACCAGATCGTGGACTCGCTCGGCCTGGAGGAGTTCGAGCCCCGCGTCTACTTCGGGGCAGACGCGTCCAAGGTCTTCATGGAGAGGCTCAAGACGGACGTGCTGGCGCTGTGGGAGTTCCTATTCAGCATGAGAGCTCTGCACCCTTCTCTGACCCGGCAGGAGATGGACGAGTACCTGGCAGCGACTCACTGCTACCTCTGCGGGAAGGAGTTCACGGACCAGGACGTCAAGGTGCGGGACCACAATCACGCCCCGCCCTACGAGTTCCGAGGAGCCGCTCATCGCTCGTGCAACCTCAGGTACCGGGAGCAGCGACACATCAACTGCTACTTCCACAACCTGTCCAACTACGACGCCCACTTCGTAGTGCGCGAGCTAGCCATCGACCCCGGCGACGTGGACGTGTTGGCCCACACGGAGGAGCGGTACATCGCTTTTACCAAGCGATTCCACTTTGGTCAGCCCGGAGACAACCAACGACAGAGCAGTTTCGCGGTGCGCTTCCTGGACACCTACAGGTTCCTGTCCATGAGCCTGGCCAACCTGGCGGCGGGACTCCCCACGGACAGGATGCGTGAGACGAGGAAGCGCTTCCCCGACGACCGGCTGTTCGACCTGGTGCGCAGGAAGGGCGTGTTCCCCTACGACTTCGTTACGTCCTACGACACGTTGTACAGGACCAGGGAGTTGCCTCCCAAGGAGGCGTTCAGGAACTCCATGACCCTGGAGGACATCAAGGACGAGGAGTACGAGCACGCCCTCAACGTGTGGCGAGCCTTCGAGTGTCACAACCTCAAGGACTACGCCGACAAGTACCTGCGGTGCGACATCGCCCTGCTCACCGATGTCTTTGAGCAGTTCCGCGACACCTCGCTGGCAGAGTACGGGCTGGACCCCGCCCACTACTACACCCTGCCGTCCTACGCCTGGGACGTAATGCTCAAGACCTGCGGTGTGGAGCTGGACACGCTGCAGGACTTTGACATGTACCTGTTCGTGGAGCAGGGGATCCGGGGAGGCATCTCTCAGGCCATCACCCGCTACGCCAAGGCCAACCACGACAGGTGCCCGGACTACCGCCCGGACGAGCCCACGCGCTTCCTCCTGTACCTGGACGCCAACAACCTCTACGGCTGGGCCATGTCCCAGCGCCTGCCGACCGGAGACTTCGAGTGGCTCAGCCGAGAGGAAATCCAGGCGTTGGACGTCGCGGCGCTGGACGCGGAGGCCGATCGAGGCTACATCTTGGAGGTGGACCTCCACTACCCCGCGCGCCTACACGACCTGCACAAGGACCTTCCCTACTGCTGCGAGACGAAGCGTCCGCCAACAGGGAAGTTCCCCAAACTGTTGACGACCCTGGACGACAAGACGCACTACATCTGTCACTACAGGGTCTTGCAGCAGGCGCTGCAAAACGGATTGGAGCTGGTCGCGGTGCATCGGGCGATCTCCTTTCGCCAGTCGCGGTGGTTGGAACCGTACATCCTGATGAACACGGAGCTGCGGAAGAGGGCCAGGACGAAGTTCGAACAGGACTTCTTCAAGCTCATGAACAACGCAGTCTTCGGCAAGACCATCGAGAATGTACGGAAGCGCCTCAACGTGAAGCTGGTGTGCACCCCGGAGAGGTTTTCCAAGTACGTCGCCAGATCCAACTTCCTGGACCGGACGTACTACACGGAGGACGTGGCCCTGGTGCATCTGTCCAAGGTCAACATCGTGTTGGACAAGCCCGTCTACGTAGGCATGACAGTCCTGGAGCTGAGCAAGTGGCTCATGTACGAGTTCCTGCGCAAGATGAAGGAGCGCTACGGTGACCGCCTCACCGTGGACTACATGGACACGGACAGCTTCGTCTTTGACATCGTGTCCCAGGACGTCTACGCAGAGATGAAGGAACACCTGGACGACTTCGACACCAGCGGCTATCCGAGGTCCCACCCCTGCTACAGCCCCGTCAACGCCAAGGTCATTGGAAAGTTTAAGGACGAGTGCAACGGCCTGTCCTTATTCGAGTACCTCGGCCTGCGGTCCAAATTATACTTTATGGACATCGAGGACGCGGCGACAGGCGGCAGCAAGGCTCTCAAGCGGGCCAAGGGGGTGGCAAAGGGCGTTGTCAAGAACGTCCTCACCCCCGACGACTACAGAGAGTGCCTGTTTGACGGGGTCCAAAAGCGCACCACCAACGTCCGCTTCCAGTCTCACTTGCACCGGGTCTACACCGTGGAAGTGGACAAGCTGAGCCTCAGCCCGACTGACGACAAGCGGTGTGTCCTCCCCGACGGCATCCACACTCTGCCGTGGGGACACAAGGACGTCCCGCCACTACCGCCAGCCAGGAGAGGAGGAGATCGACCTCAGCGGATGGAGGTGGACGGTGAGGAGGAGGAGGAGCGCCAGGACGAAGACGAGGAAGAGGAATTCCCTGTTTAGTTTTAAATATTAATTTTAAGAAAATTTGTAAATAGTATTTGTAAGAAAATATAATAGCTTTATGTACAGCACGAACCTGAGTTGTTTATTTCCTCCCCTTTGCTCACTCAAAAGCCGTTAGGCTTAAAGTGTGTGAGAAAGGCGTTATGGGCCGTTTGGCCCGGGCCGTGCAGCTTAAAAGCCCCCGCCAACCGGGAGCGGTTGGCGGCGCGTGTCGGGGGACGGCCCTGAAGGAGTTGCCCAGGAAGGAATTACTCAGCGGTCTGCTGACGCTCGAGGTTGCACCCTTGAATTGCTCAGCGGCTTGCTGACGCTCGAGGTTGCACCCTTGAGTTGCTAAGTGGTTTGCTGATGCCCGAGGGGTCTTGTGGCGCGCCCTCTTTGACGGCCTTCACTGCCGCTTGGCGGGGGCTCAGCCAGTGACACGCGCCGCTGGTATATAAACCTGAGGTCCAGCCCCGCTGCCTCAGTTTTGCTAATTTATTTTTAAAATTTAGTAAGGAGAAAGGAGGAATGAAAACACAAGCTTTATCATTATGAGGCATGTATTGTACAGTAATAAGGTTACATACTACAAAAACCTTACAAACTAGTTTTAAGCAAATATGGAGTGGAAGAGCCTGCGGACCAGAGCGTCGTTGACAGCGGGAGCGGTGAAGTCGAAGAGCTGGACGTAGTCGCTGAGTGACGTGCGGAGAACAACCCGGCAGTACAGGTAAGTGAGGCAGTAGTAGCCGCAAACAGAAGTATCGTAGCCCTGGAGCCGATACCTGTTGTAGACGTAGTGGCGGTGATGAGGATTGCGCCTCAGGAACCTTTGAAAGTCGGCCTGGTATGGCGGCCTCCCGTAGCTGTCCAGGTACTCGAGTCTGTCCTCTTCCGAGCAGTAAAACGCCACCCAGTGTTCGCCTCCCTCGGTGTGTGCTACCGTGTTGGACACGATGGCGGTGAGAGGCTTGACCGGCACGTCCGGTAGTTGGTCAGAGGCGTAGACCGCAACGTTCCTCAGTCCGGGGATCTTCGCCAGGCATTCTCTGATCTGGACGGTATTCATCGTGGACGGAAGCAGCACAGGCAGCTCGAGGTGGACGGGTCTGGACTGTCGTTAGCCACGAGCCAGTCCCGCAATACTATGCAGTTATGAAGGGCGCAACGGTTGTGGGAGCTCTTATGGTGGCGACAGCGCAGGGTCCGGTAGGTGGGCGCACCGTTGAGCGACCCGCAGCCCAGATCCTCCATGTCCTGAGCGGTGGTGGCGGCGGGCTCGGTTATGAGGTGGCGTTGTACAAAGTCCCTCTTCTGCGATCCTTTGACGTAGACCAGGGGGCGGTGGATGAGGCAGGAGCGCAGCTTGTCCAGCAGGGCGACGTACGCGATGTCCCCCTGGTCCCACTCCAAGCCGTGGCAGTGGCGAGTGACCCAGACGCTCTCGCGCTGTTTCTCGGAAGTCAGGAGGTCCTTGCTGAAGGGCGGGCGGGCGATGTGATGTAGGAGCAGCGTGCCGGTAGTCACGTCCACCACGCAAACCTCTTTTAGTAGAAAGTCATTATCACTGTCTTTAAAACACTGCATATCCATCACCACGCTTCCGTGATGACAGCGCGCTGGCGGCGGCTCGATGTAGATCGGTGGCGGCACGTCCATCCCGTACGGCTGACTGAACTCGACTGAGCGCTGGCGGGAGCGCGCCTAGCGGGATAACCTTGGGTGCGCGCGCCGCCATCACCTAACGGTCCGCGGTGACCTTGAGCGCGCGGCAACTCGTTTACCCGCCAAAACCTAACGGTGTGCGCGCGGTGACCTTGAGCGCGCGGCAACTCGTTTACCCGCCAAAGTCGACTGTGACGTTGCGATGACGGTCCACCTCCACGACGTTGTCCAACTCGGCGTACACTATGCAGTTGAACGCCTCCGCCAAGGCTTCGGAGAACCCAATCTCTATGCGCAGGTTACCGTTGCGCACCAGGTTCCAGTGGCTGGATTGAGAGGCCGCCATATCGGGCGTCAGATCAAACGCCATCAGGCAGTATCCGTAGGGGTATTCGTTGCGACTGACTTCGTTACCGCAGTCTGAGAAATTGATGCCGGTGCCGGTGTACAGCGTGTGGTAGGCGAGCACGCACAACTCCTTACCGAACGTGTAATCCGGTTGAAGCGGCTTACATGGCACTTGCTCACCGTCTATGTACAGCGCGAAGAAGTTCACGTGGCTGTGGGTGAAGTTGAACGGGTTCTTCTTGTAGTCCCCGTTGAACGCCTGATTGCTGACCAGGCCAACTATAACGCGTTTCGGCAGTTGTCCCAGAAACACACTGTCCAGAGTCTTGCTGCTGATACCGGAGGGTAGCGTGAAGGATTTCACTTCCACGCGCGTAATGGGATATTTGGCTGTACCCGACTCCAGCGTCCTGCTGTGAGCCAACAGCACGCTCGGGTTGATCTTACAGCGGCGCATGAACAGGTTGACTTCGGCAATGTCCACTTTATAGTCTGTCACGGTTTTGGACATGATGGAGAATGAGTTCTTTGACCTGATCAGGCGAAAGCGCATCTCCACGCCGTTTAACATGAACTTCTCCTGGTTGCACAGGTCGACGTGCAGATGTCCGACCATGTCCGCGTACCGGCTGGCCTTGACAAACTCCCTCCGGTTCTTGAGCCCGGCATTATCCTCCTCAGTATTGTCCATGTACCCGGCATAGTCCTCGTAGAACAACTCCGCGGTGAGGTGCGATGTCTTGGCATCACCGCCATAGGACAACAGGTTCTCCAGGTAGGCGCGATAGGCGTACGTGTTGTTTTGAGGAGACACCAGTTTGTTGTTCAGGTACAGGTCCACTTGACTGAACAGCGAGTGCAGCCAGTTGTTAATCGGACCCACCTCTTTTATCGCTTGATCACCCGTTACAGCGCCTCCGTTAGCCGTTCTAATGGTAGCCTTCACATGCAGTAGCGTCTGTGACAGATCCGTGTACTCGTCCCCGTGACCCGGAACTATGAACTCCACGGGCGAGTCGTCTGTCAGGGAGGAGATGGGCTTGTACTGCACCCATTTACCGCTCTCTATACTGGTCTGCGTGGGCGGTAGCGAGAACAGGTCCAACTCGGTCTTGACACACTCGCACGACTTCTGATGTAGAAACGCCATTATCCAAAAATGTCCTTCACGGTACTCTCGCTCTTCTTGCTTCTCCTCTTCTTAGCGACACGTTTTGCGGGCTTCCTCTTGGGGGCAGCGCTCTTCTTCCTCGCTCCGAGGAGTTTCGCTAGAGACTGAGGAGTAACCTGCTGTACACGCCTCCTCTTATAGGCGCCACCACCGCTCAGCACGCGATCCAGTTTTTCATCAGCCCTGCGTTTCAGCGACCCGGTAAACTGTCTGAGTCGGGCGTTGGCTGCGACTCGGGGGTCGGCTGTGCCCGCCGCCACGTCGCCCAAGAAGCCCACACCGGACCTCAGCGCCTCCTTGCCCAGCGCCGATGCGCCGGATCTGATCAACGGGACCACTGTACGCATCAGCCCGCCTAGGAAACTGCCGATGCCGTGTCCGCGTTGGAAAGCGGCTCCTCTGAATACGGAGGATACGCCATGGCCCGCCTGCTGGTGGCGGTAATACGCCAGATAGGGATCGCTCGGATTCATTGCCGCTGCCTCTCTTTCCTGAAATGAAGCTTCATGCACGTGGTCCCGAAGTGGAATGGCAAGTGTCGCCCTTGGTTGTCCCTTAAATCGATTTCCACGCTCTCGAATGAGGTTTTAATCACCGGCACGTAGTGCGGGTCTATTATATACACTGTCGTGTTGGCACCGTACGTGTAATTCCTGATGTCGATGTTGAGGATCTTCAGTAGTGGCGCCACAGCGTCGCCCACCAGTTGGGGTTCCACCAGGTCGCAATACACGTACATGTGTGATGGCAGACCGGCGAAGAGGTTAGCCGGCCTCACGGACCTGTGACGCTTGACGATATCCGTATCCACCTCGTAGCCAAACTGTAGCGCCAAACCGGGGCTCAGTTTGAGGCTCTGAACGGCTGAAGACGTCGACATCAATTCCACCCTGGAGGACCTCTCGTCATACGAGAAGGCGCACAGGTTACTCTTCATTTGAGGGTGGTTGTTGATTGCGTCTACGAGTTCCTCGGTACTACTGTAATTGCCCGGCTCCACTTTGATTAACAACTTGTCCACCACGGCCAACCCGCCTTTCGAGTCCCTCATTCCCAGCACTAGTTTGATGTAGGTTCCCTCACCGACGGTCAGAAAAGAGAAGGGGTAGTGCGCCTCCGCCAGAGCGACCTCCCACTCGCCGTCTGACAGATCAACGGTCGAGGGTAGATGGGTCGTGTAGTTTGTCACCATGTTGTTGGGATAGTAATTCATTGAACTGTTACTGGGCAACGTCAGGTAAAACTGGTCGTGCCTCGTCATCGCAGCTGTTGCACGTCCGCTGCGGGTACCCACGAGTTGAAGTCCTCTCCGTAACCGGCCCACTTGACTAGGTAGCGCTTACTGGAGCCTCGCCCTTTAGTGTCCAGTATTTTATCTATTTGATACAGGCGGTCCGGGGCGATCGTTACCTTTTGCATCTCGTGCTCGTAGAAGCGCCCTTCCAGCGGCGTCCCGTTCAGGTCTCGCAGCACGTACAATGGTAGAGGATGCGACCCGTATACGTGGTCCACCACGAACAGCTCCTTACTCCAGTTGGTCTCGTAACCTTTAGCGAACGTGCCCTTCTCCTTGGCTATGCGCACCGTGTCGCCCGGCTCGAACCTGGGCTTGTGTCGTCGGATCGCCTTTCCATACATGTGACGCCAAACCTTGTACACCGTTTTTCCATCGCCGCTGTCCGCGTCCACGGGTCGTAGGCCACCCAGGCTCTTGTGCGGACTGCGGTTGTAGGCGTCCACAAGCCTGTCCAACACGTCCACGTAGCGATACGTGTTCTTGTAGGTCAGGTAGCGCCACATGCGGGTCTTGAGCGTGCGGTTGACTCGCTCCACCACCGCCGCCTTCACTTCGGGGTTCTGCGTGGTGAAGTAGTTGACACCGTGACTCTTGAACACTCGCTTGGTCGCGGCCCCGGTGAACTCCGTCCCCTTGTCGGTCTGTAGGCAGCGGGGAGTCGCCTCAGCGAATATCCTCTCGAACGCAGCAGCCACCTCAGGCCCGCTTTTCCTCTTCAGCGGTACCGCGAACAGCCGCTTACTGAATACGTCTATCACAGTCAGCAGGTAGTTGACTCCGTCGTTGTACCGGCTCAGGCCGCGCATGTCGTTCAGGTCCGCCTGCCACAGCTCCCGGGGCCCGAACACGGCGTAGCGGTTGCGGGGAAACCGCTTGCGCACAGGCTTGTGCAGCGTGTAGGTGTCCTGGGCGCGCAGCCAGTCGGCTACCCGACGTTTCGGTAGGCGCGCGGCTCTGGCCAGGGCGGCCACCCCACCGAGGGAACCGGGCTGGCTCGGGTCGTAGTACAACTTCTCCATTACGGTGTGAACGGCTCCCAGTTGTCCAATGACGATTCCCGGTCGGGTTCCTCGGTTATTATCCTTCTCCTGGCCGCTGGGGGCCGCGGTCTCAAGCGGTCTAGCATTGGCGTCAACCTCGGTGAGAGGGGTGTTGAGGAGGCCGTTGTGTCTCCCCAGGGGCTCGATGCCGAGTCCAGTCCCACGCCTAAGTAACGCAACGCCGTGGGATTGCTCACGTATTCTTTGGGCACGTTCATGTCCTTCAAGGCGGCCATCACTTGATGCCAGCCGGTAGGCAATCGGTCCGCCCTTCGCGCTCTCACTATGCTGTGCGCGATGTCCACTATATTGGAATCGGGGATCTTCACCTTGTCCACGTACACCGCCCCACTGGCGTCCCAAGAGATGGGGCTGCCTTGACGGGTCATGAATCGCAACAAGTTGCGCGCCACCGACCTGTAGATTTTTGAGAACGATTCCACAATGTCCTCCTCCGCCGAGGCGCTAGACTCGCGCTTCATCTGACTCGGACCTCCCGCCGCTTCCTCCTCCCTCTCCTCACCCTCGATGATTGACAGACCTATGGGTTGACGTTTAGCCGCGGAAAAGTGCAGGAACCGCTGTAACACCTGCTGATATTGTTTCCATTTCTCCGTATCGTCCAGCCGTTTGTCGCTCAATATGCGATGCATCTCAGCGTCCAGGCTGGCTGGCTTATTGGCGCTACCTGCTCCTCCTCTTGGCTCCGGCCCTGGTTCCGGTCCTTCTCGCAATCTCTCGATGAGCTCCTGCGGTACAACCACCATTTTCCTAGCGTACTCCATGTCCGATTAGCTTCTGCGCTAGAACGGGCAGAACAGCGTTCAACAGCAGAGGTAGGAAGATCCCTCCGCCCCGTTGGACGAGGTAGTGTCGCTTCTTGGTCCAACCCTCGCCGCGTTTCACCAGCCGTCTGAGCGCCTGTTTGTGTTTGCTCAATTTGCGTTTGAGGCAGGGAGAAAGCGGTACGTTTCCGCGTAGCACGTTATACGCGCACTCGCACAACGACTTGATGCGACTCTTGTCGCACACTTTTAACAGGGCCTTGCGTTCTTTGGGCGTAGCGGGTATTAGGGCCCTCAGCAGCGCCGCGTCCTTCTTCACGCGGTGTGACATGATGACTGACGCTGGCGCGCGCTCGGCCTATTTATCACTTCTTCTTGGGCAGGTACACGTAGTTCACCGGATCGTCTGGGAAAATGGTTGAACGTACGCGCATCTCTTCAGGCGTGGACTGTTTCAAGTCTATGAGCAGGTAGGCGTGCGGATCACGCGTGGCGTCCGCGTAAGCCTCCTCCACGAATTTGGGGTTTTCCGGGTATACTTGACGGGCCAGGTGTTTGATCTGAGCGCGGTCCCTGGGATTCTTGAAGCACACTATGTAGTGGGCGTTCAGCGATATGTCGCGCTGGCCCCTGCCCTGGTGAAACAGGTTTTGCGTGATGAAGAACACGCTCATGTTGCGGTGGTGCGAGCCCTTGGTGAACAGGTCCGCCACGCTGGGGCCGGCCTCGCGCATCATGTCATCGACGATGACCAGGGCGGGCTCGCTACCGTCATAGTCGTCCAGGTCTGGCAGGCCGGCTACGTAGCGCACGGCAGAGTCCGCACGGCTCTTGCCACCGCCACTGCCATAGTGCCAAGTGATACGGGCGAACCGCGTATCGCACATGCGGTCGGCGTGCTCTATGAAGCGAGCCACGAAGTGCGACTTGCCGCTGCCCGAAGGCCCGGCCACGATGGCGGTGAACGGGTGTTTCCACCTCAAGTCCATGGCGTCTACTGACCGCCGTGCACCGCCACCTCGGCTCTTGTAACTAAAGGTTCTTTTCTTGCTCTTTTTTATTTGATTTTATTTTTTCAATTTTGGAAGGAAATTAGGGAATAGGAAATACCGTTTATTTTATACAAATTCCAGGAAAGGAGATTTGCTGCCAGGAGGGCCGCTCCTCTTTACAAGGCTCGTCCTCGGCCCCACGCCAACGTTGTACTGGGAGATGGCGTTGTCATCCAGGACCGTGAGGAACCGTCTAGGCATGTAGATCCGGATCGGGTCGTCGCCGACGAGACCCTCCAAGGTGGCCATCACCGCCTCGCCGTACGGTGTATCTACCCGCTCGAATGAGCGAATCGGGTACACCGCGTTGTCCCGCAGATCCGCGATGCGAGTGTAACCCGCGGCCTTGCAGCTGTTGAGGGCTGTCCTGAGGTCCATCTTCTGGTCCGTGTTGAGCATGGCGCAGCGGCTGGATGCAGAATGACTGGCTCTCGCCACCGAGTCGCCTTTTATTGGCGGTGTCTACGTGCCGACTCACGCGTATCAACAACATGATGACATAGTTACTCGCTCAATTCCAGGAAGGGTGATGTAATGGAAAGCTTTACTGCGTAAACAAGTGGATTGTTCTAGAAGCGTCTCGGTTATCAACTACTTAGTGGAAGTTTCCACGCTCAATTCCAGGAAGGCTGACGTAATGGAAAGCTTTACTGCGTAAACAAGTGGATTATTCTAGAAGCATCTCGGTTATTAACTGCTTAGTGGAATTTTCCACGCTCTCTCGTTTACTGGGTAGCGCGCTTGGAGTGTGCGCTCCTCTTGGTTTTCCCTGAGATGATGCAATCGGTCTTTCGCCAAGTGGGTAGAGGAGTAGCGGTCCTAGTGATCCCGTCGTATCTTGACTCTCCCGTCTCGCTATTTGCCAGCCATAGGTTTTGCAATCTGGATAGCAGGTCCTCTAGACATATGCAGATTTCATCGTTTCGCTCCTCGTCCAAGTACAAGCCGCAGCTGAACGTGGGGCGACCTCCTTTGAACACATTCATCTTCAACAGTACGTTACCGCTGTTGGTAGGGTTCTTCACAGTGTACTGATATCCGCCAGCGGACCAGCACAGTGCCGGGGAATCGATAGGCACTTCCTTCCTCTTTACAGTCCACCCATCGAGCTTTTTCTTCTTTGACGCACATCCCTGCTGAACTGGCGGTGCGTTGGCGTTCTCATCGTTCATTGCGTTCAGCTCCTCTAGGAAGGAGCGGATCGTTTGGTCCACTTCGGCTGCGCTGACTCCGTTTCCGTTCATGGTGACGTCTCGAACAACACTGAGGTCGCGCGCGCGGCTCTGCCTCGGTTTTATAGCAGAGTCGTGCGCTCCAGCGAACCTTCTAGAAGCTTCTTTATAGCCGAGTCGTGCGCTCCAGCGAACCTTCTAGAAGCTTCCAGAAACGTGACGCTCCTCACCTGCATGATGTTCCGGTGAGTCCTCACTCCACCCCGGGTGATGACGTCACCAGGGGCTCCTCACTTGTGTGCTGCCAGCTGGGGGCTCCTCACTTGCTCCTCACCTACATGCTGATTCCGGGTGATGACGTCACCAGGGGCTCCTCACTTGCGTGCTGCCAGCTGGGGGCTCCTCACTTGCTCCTCACCTACATGCTGATTCCGGGTGATGACGTCACCAGGGGCTCCTCACTTGCGTGCTGCCAGCTGGGGGCTCCTCACTTGCTCCTCACCTACATGCTGATTCCGGGTGATGACGTCACCAGGGGCTCCTCACTTGCGTGCTGCCAGCTGGGGGCTCCTCACTTGCTCCTCACCTACATGCTGATTCCGGGTGATGACGTCACCAGGGGCTCCTCAGGCTCCTCACGCCAGGTACCAGGTTTAAGTTAGGTTAATGGGTCACGTGATGGGGGGGGGGGGGCTGACGTCATCGGGGGGGGGGGGGGCTCCTCACTTGCTCCTCACCGCGCCTTTGCTGGTTCTGAACCCTCCAATGCCCCCTACTCACGACGATACCATTTGCTTTGAACCAATGAAAAAGATAATTTGATTTAATAAAACTATTGATGATCCCAACTACATGTTGTGCCTAAAAAGAAAAATATAAATTACCAGTAAGCAGATCTCAGCCTTAGTTACACAATGGTGAATATTGTTGATGAAAACCAGGAATAAAATTGGACCTAAAACTGACCCTTGCGGAACACCCATTTAGACACATACTTCATTATAAATCAATTTGCGGATACAGTTCTTTTTGTTAATGAAATTATTTCCTACTTTTTGTTTGCAACTTGGAAATGATCTAATACTACTGATTTTGTATGCCACCTTTACATTGTGGCGGAGTGTAGATGAGCGAAGAGGAACACGAACATTTGAATGGGGTTTTCGCCTTCACTCTTGTTCTACCAGCTGATTATTTATTGTTTTAATTACTCGCTTAGCATTGACGCAACATTCTGCCTCAGTGTATAGGCGAGTTTAGAAATATTTGAATAACTACAGTCTCAGGGCATTTGAAAAAAATAGCATATGAATTTTTTTATTCACTTAGTACATATATCCGTAAATCAGTTACACAAATATCTATTTCTTGTATACATCACCTTAGACGTTTTGTTATAAAGCTGATGAGAATCGCAAACGCAGTTATGGGAAAGTGTATATGATACTATTAGACTTCCCGGGAATCGAACCCGTGACCTTGTGAACCGAAGTTCAATACAATAAACATTAAGGGAAGAAGACACCTACTACCTACCCCCATTTGAAGGCATTGGCTCAGGACAGGTTCCTCGGGCAAGCAACTGTGCAAGAACTGTGAGGGACAAGTTTGCACAGTACTTTATTAACGACGGGAAACTCCCTTGGCAAGACAGAATGGTGCAATAAGTGGATCCGAAAGTAGACTTGTTTGAATATGGTTTAGACAATCAGTGTTGGTCCCAGGACCAATATTTAAAGTTATGACTGGGGGGGGGGGGCTGTTATGAGGTTGTGAAAATTTGCTTATATTCGTATTATACGGAAGCCACTATTTTGTTAGTGTACTGCGGGTGTTAACATCTCCTGATAATGCATTTTTATATTGACAATTTGAAAAAAAAATTCTAGCATTATGCATGTAAACAAATGACAAAGGTTGCTAAACTCGGGTCACGTCGACCGGAAAGAGACGCGTCTGTCAGGATTATGCGACCGGAAGTTCACGGGAAAACAATCACGTTAAAAATAGTGGCTTCCATACAAAAGTACAGGTAATGCAAAAGTATGCTAGATCTACATAATTGATGGATAAGCGTGGGAACGCAATTTGGAGTTACTTATAATAACTATACAAAACTAAGTTTGTAAATTTGTAACCTCTAATTCAGTATGTTCATTTTAATATACGTTAGGTATTTTTTTATAATAATTATTTCTATGTATCTTATTAAAATTTATAAATTCATAGAACATATACAATTGTGGAGGGAATTTTACCATTGGGTCAAACTTTGAATGTGAATAACTCCCATATTTTAATAGGTTCGATCCACTTAACCTAAAATTGGATATCACAAATATTTCAAAAGATTCGCACTGAGTACAAGTAGTACACTTTTGTTTAGTTAGTGTGATCAATAAATTAACTGTGCATATTTACCTATTTTTTTTCCTTTGATCCGCTTGACAATTCTCTTCAGCAAATATTTCAACTATCTCTTGCCAGGCCAACTTTTTTAAAACACGATTTTTATAATCATCACTTTGCATGTCCCAAATGCATCTTCTTTTTTCACTTCTTCGATGAACAATTCGGTGTCGAAGTTTTCTGGTTCAACAGCAGCTTGCATGGACATTGCAAACTACAACTACAAGCACTAAATAAACTAGCTCACACTACCACTACACGAACACACAGGCGATGTTCTCAGGGCGAGCGCGCAGATGCGTGTGACTGTGTGATCCTAGTACCAACCGCAAGTCAACCGCGGCGGCTACCGCCCTCATGTGTATGCTATCATGCCAACTCAAGTAACTCCAACCGCGCGGGAGCCGCGGCGGTCGAAGGGAAATCTACGACCGCCGCGGTTTGTTGCGGTTGCCTGGAAGTGGGCGGTTGCATGTGAACGGTCCCATTTGCTTCTTTGTATTTTCAACCGCCGCGGTTCCCGCGCAATAGCAACCGCGGCGGCTGCCGCCCTCATGTGTACAGGGCCTTAGACTAGTGAGATTTATACATTACTGGATTGTATTGTGGATTTGATAGGAAGACAAAATAATGCTGTACTCTTAACAGGTGATTTGTAGAGGAATAGTCAATCTTGGCGCTACTTACTCAATGTGAATTTAACACTGTTTTACTTATTGACAACCTTAATATAAGTGTACATTTGTTTTACATATTTTATTTAAACATTAACTTAAAGTGTTATCTCTAGCAAGTTTAGGAGTTTCCGGACGATGATGATTGCCTTGTTGCTTCTCATTGTTTGGCCTTCATTCCTTCACGCTGACAGCAAGTTCGTGTTACCCTGTAGACATGAAGGGGAGGTAAGATTTCCATTCAGTACTACACATAATCAAGTAAAACACATGATAATGTTTTTTTTTTTCTTTTTAATGGGTTTTCTTAGTTTTATAATTTTATGAGATATTCTATACTAAGAGTAAATAAAATAAAATATTGTAATATTTTTTAGAATCACTATCACATCGATAACATATAGTTACAAGCAACAGTTTGAATCGGGTAAAAACATAATTACCCTAATGGCTTTTATTAGGCAAATCCGTACAGTTACTTTTATACAAGCCCCACTAATAACAATATCTGCTTATTCGAAATATTTTGTTTTTAAATAACAAATTATATATTTTTGAGTTTACGGTAAAAAGTAAAATATACACATTAACCAAACCTTACCATTAATAGCAGTTAATAACTTTAAATGATTGCTGAATATGGTTACCGAATATTATTTATGTTTAATTTATGGCTATGAACAATTAATTCCTAAAACTAACATTAACCTTCCCCCCTTAGATCCCCGTATACCCCCCCAGTACCCTCATCTCCCTCCATAACGTAACCATTCAAACTCCCTCAACATTTTATACTATCACTAATTACTGTGCCATCTTACGATTATTTCCAGGTTTGGACTAATGATTTGTTAAACTCTCTTTAGAGGGAAATATTGCTTAGAAGTTCAAAGATGCAGAATCGATTCAGAAGTAGTTTAGCGTAGTAGAGAAGCCAATGCAGTGAAAGCAAGTTTCACTCAACATTTTGCATGAAAGTTCATTTGATCTCATTCCATTCCAGTTGTATTCACATATACAACCAGGCAAGAAATACTGATCTACAATGTTACATAATTAGTTATCAAATATCAATAAAAGTGCTCTGAAGAATATAAATAAACGTTATGGGATTATTTAAACAAAATTTGTTACTATATTATTAAACATTTTGGATCCAAAACAAGCTACGGCCTTAACTAGTTTATACTAAAATGACTCAAGTAAAATTATAAAATAATTAGTTGCTACCCGGGGCTTTTTTCCCGAACATTAAAACGAATTAACGATATTAACCTGACCAGCACTATCAAATCCTTGTTTAGTTTTACCATGTACGACAAACATCTTAACAACAGCTTGTAAATTTACAGATAATATCCTCCCATAAGATTTCCATTCAAATTCACAGGGCCCTTAGGTTGGAGCCCAAGGTTGAAACTAAACATTATCAGGTCTATATGATAATGAGACATATTCATGCAAAGTTTTAGCTTAATTGGTCCAGTAGTTTTTGCATGATGGAACTCCAAACATCCATCCAACTATAAATACATACATCCAAACTTTTAAAGTTATAATATTAGTTGAATTATTAAGTTAAAAAATAAAATTATGGTTTTAAAATTGATTTTTCTTTTATTTAGAACTGTACGTTTACACAATGGTGCTGTCAAGGGTTATCCTGTTTAAGACTACCCCTGATCGACGACACTGATGTATTTCCCTCTCCTGAGATATGTGTTCCAACACCTTGGAGATTCAAAGATTAAACATATTAACCCATCAACTGGAGTGTTGTCCTATTGTTCTACTCCATTGTATTTTACGTTAAGACTGTCCTTATCCTACATCTCAAGGGAACCTAAAGTAAAACCTAACCTAAACCTAACGTAACCCTAACCTAACTTTGTTCTTTACGTTAAGACTGTTCTTATCCTACTTCTCAAGGGAACCTAGAGTAAATCTTAACCTAACCTAACTTTGTTCTTTACGTTAAGACTGTTCTTATCCTACATATCAAGGGAACCTAGAGTAAAACTAAACCTAACCTAACTTTGATCTTTACCTTAAGACTGTTCTTATCCTACATCTCAAGGGAACCTAGAGTAAAACTTAACCTAACCTAACTTTGTTCTTTACGTTAAGACTGCTCTTATCCTACATCTCAAGGGAACCTAGAGTAAATATTAACCTAACATAACTTTGTTCTTTACGTTAAGACTGCTCTTATCCTACATCTCAAGGGAACCTAGAGTAAAACTTAACCGAACCTAACTTTGTTCTTTACGTTAAGACTGTTCTTATCCTACATCTCAAGGGAACCTAGAGTAAAACGTAACCTAACCTAACTTTGTTCTTTACGTTAAGACTGTTCTTATCCTACATCTCAAGGGAACCTAGAGTAAAACTTAACCTAACCTAACTTTGTTCTTTACGTTAAAACTGTTCTTATCCTACATCTCAAGGGAACCTAGAGTAAAACTTAACCTAACCTAACTTTGTTCTTTACGTTAAGACTGTTCTTATCCTACATCTCAAGGGAACCTAGAGTAAAACTTAACCTAACCTAACTTTGTTCTTTACGTTAAAACTGTTCTTATCCTACATCTCAAGGGAACCTAGAGTAAAACTTAACCTAACCTAACTTTGTTCTTTACGTTAAAACTGTTCTTATCCTATATCTCAAGGGAACCTAGAGTAAAACTTAACCTAACCTATCGTTGTTCTTTACGTTAAGACTGTTCTTATCCTACATCTCAAGGGAACCTAGAGTAAAACTTAACCTAACCTAACTTTGTTCTTTACGTTAAAACTGTTCTTATCCTACATCTCAAGGGAACCTAGAGTAAAACTTAACCTAACCTAACTTCGTTCTTTACGTTAAAACTGTTCTTATTCTACATCTCAAGAGAACCTAGAGTAAAACTTAACCTAACCTAACTCTTTTCTTTACGTTAAGACTATTCTTATCCTACATCTCAAAGGGCCTAGTGGGGCAGTGCCGTCCCGATACAGTACATATGGTGTTGTTTAACGCTCTAGAGATATTCATTTTTGACCTAGTATTAGGCCTGTAAATACAACATTACAGTTAGGTAAAATTAAAATACTCGAATAAATATTGAAATGTTGCCACTTTTTTAATATTTAACCTCTACTGGAGGTGAAAGAGACGAGATTCGAAATAATAATTATTGTAGATTGTCTCTAACGTGGCACGTTGTGGTCTTCGATGTTCTATGGAACCATCCATTTTGTCGGTAAAGCTTGAATAAAAACGCTATTTTGGGCATGTTAAAGATTTTATACACTACGAATTGTTTAGAGGATTTAATATTTAACTTTTACTTTTGGAAATTTTCCAAAGGTACTTTAGGTACAAGCTACGTTAATGATAAACTTAAAGTTATCCGCTTATCTACACGTGGTCTAAAATTCGTATACCTTAGCACAGACAAATATAAATAGTTGTCTGTTACCTGAGTGAGACAGGCTACAGGCTGTATAGTTGTTTAGATAAAGTATATTTAATTTGTTTTGAAATTTTACAAAATTGATAACAGATTATGTAGGTCTATTATTATTATTATTTTAACAAACAAAACCTATTTAGGTATTTACGCTTAACCACATCTGTTGATTCCTCCTAAAAGGACAATGAAATAGTTATTTTCTGCCTACTCATCAATTTTCTCCTGTCATTTAATATATTGTCAGGTGAGTGGAAATGTTTGAATTGCCTGGTAAATTAGCAACAACATCGATCAATAGAAAGTATATCGATGTTCACAAATGATTCTTGCACACTTCGGAAAATATTGTGTGAGTGGTTGAGACACATTGAAAATATACAGTGTGTAAATTAAGTATCAAGTATGTATTTTAATACAAATTAAAATATACATTATGTATATATAATTAATACATATATGTATTTTAATACAAATATGTATTTTTTTAACTAAAATAGATAGAAATATTTTGTTTGTAACATTGACTGTTAACAAAGGTTCCAGGATTTTTTAAATCAACAAATTTTGTTCAACCCTCTAAGGGGGTGGAGGTGGGGGGTGACTTATTTTTTTAACAGCAACCCCTATTGAGTGACTCCTCATTTTATAGGCCTGGTCACGTTAAAATCAATAATATAAAGATAATTAAAATCCGTTGATCCTAAACAAAAATTTTTAAGTTGTTGAAAAAATGTGTTTTTTATATTTTAATACTTAAATTATTACCTAAGTTTATGTTGTTTAGTATTACAAAAGGATTTCTCACCTTTAAAATACCATATTAATTTGAAATGTTTAATAAAACATGTGGGTCTTAGAGATATCTTTCTAAAGCACGTACTATAACATTTGTTAAGTAATAACTCCATTCATTATGGTAGTTCAAACATAATTGACGTTTTTGGCCGCCATTTTGTTTAGGATCAACGGCTTTTAATTACTTTTATATAATTGATTGATTTTAGCGTGCTCAGACCTATAAAATGAGGGTTCACTCAATAGGGGTTGCTATTTTTTTAAAATAAGTTACCCCCTACCCCTACCCCTTTAGGGGGTTGAAACAATTTGTTTGATTTCAAAAATTCTAAACTTTAAAAATTTACACACTGTATTTATATAGGTCTTTATTGCTTATTTATTAATTCACCAACGGATACACCATTATAGAAACTGTCAAACTAACACTAGGACTAGATGAATAAATACTTTCTATTAATGCTAAAATTCATTATATGCATAACAAAATTAACAAGAGTATATAACAATAACAAATTAAGTAATAAGGATAATAATATAATACAGTGATAATAAATATGAGATCCATATCTATTATCACTCATCACGTTATTATCTGTATTAGTGTTATCCATCTCTTACAGGAAAATCTAAATTAATAAAGTATGTGAATCAACCCACACACCATCAGAAACCCGTTATAACAGACCCCCTGGTGAGGGAATGAAGTTGTTCAATACAAGACAGCTACAAAGCTGTTATCGATCGTGACAACATACATTTACAGAACCCAGTATTGTCACATAAACTGGGAGGGTATAGTTAGGAACCCACTGGGATAGGACTGAGTGTACCAACTATAACACATTACAGTAGCTACAATACTTACCGTATGCAAAAACTAAACATCCACTTACAAACAAGAATTCAATGCATTTATTATATTATTGATTTAAATAAATATGTAAATAGTACAAATCCTATTGTACTCTTGTACCATGAAGCATGACTAACGACTTCTCTGAATAATAATAGGTGATAAAACGTAAAATTATTTATTTCTAGACAAAATATTAATTAAAATAACAGTCCTGCCTTATAAAACGTATCAATTAATAATTACTTGGAGTGAAAGGCATCCCTTAAATATAATGACTATAACAAACTATTAAAATATCATAACAAGTAAATTATAGATTTAAAGGCTATTGTGGACTAGTATAACAATGAACGAATAGAAGTAATAAAATAATATACTTTTCTCCTTTTAAGTTTGTTAAATTATGCAAAATGTCTGCAAACCTTTTGGTGGGATTTATAGTATGTTTTGTTGACAACTAACAGCTTATTATAATCCTGACTCTGTGATTCTTATAGACAGCTGATCAGTTCATCAAGCTTTTGATTTATTTTCGTCTGGAGCAAACATCAACGTAAACATCTTTAAGTAACTTTTTTTAATTAATTTATAATTTCGTGACTTTTAAACTGTATTGTGCCCCCATATAAATGTTCATTTTTATAATTTGCAATATTTCCAGTAGGCGTTTATTAAAACCTGCAGGTATATCGTTGTTGGTCCTTGCTCCTACACGGTATCGTGAGGTTACTCAACAATACTTAATATTATAACCGTCGTATTTCGACGGGCACCCTCTGGTTATTATAACATTAAAAACGTTTTTTGTGAGCACACATTTTCAATTGGGGGCACAATATTAGGATATACACAATCAAAATATTAATTTGTATAATTCAAATATTAAAAAACTGTCACTTTTGCAAAAGCCCAATCAGACCATAAAAATAAGGTTTTCAATTGGTAAAATGGTATGTATTTTCAGTAAGATGAGCTTTTAGATTTAATAACAAAATTATGTTAATGGTATTGATAAACATGGTTGAAACGTTGTCTTAGTACAAAATGACATATGATAATTATCACAGGAACATGTATATTATGAGTATTAACTGTTCCCTACACCTTCGCTTGTCCGCCTGATTTCAGTTTTGTGATCAACTCAAGTCACACAACTGATAAAATTTTACTATTTAAAAATGGGTTTAACTTGGAACTTTTATTAATTAATGACCTTAGGAAGAGTGGCATCAATAAACTAAATTGTTCCTGCAGTTTTTGCAGCGAGAAAGTCATTCAAGTTGTTAGGTTGTAGGTATTGACCTGTAGTTTTCTCAAAATACCCGAAAGGTCGTGAAAATTTGTTTTTACTAATAAGTGACGGAAAACGTCCACTATCATTTCTTTTATGATATAAACTCACCATCACCATCAATGAATTTCAAACAGAGAATTAGTTAAATTGGGAATGTTAGTTAAAAATACAATAACGCTCACCCTTTGTAATTGTGTCATTTTAAAAAATACAAAAAATTGGTGAAGGCAGAGATCGAGGAGTCAAAATGTTTCAATAGGAGTAAAAGTAGAAGTTTAAAATGAAAGCTGTTAACAATGTAAAGGAATTTTTAGCAATCAAGTATTTACAACTCTTTGTTTAAACCACTCTTTCTTGTGTTTAAAAAGTTGTTGAGATTAAAAAAATTCAAAAAATGCTTAACTTTTATGAAATAAGTTTCCACTGTACATTAATAATATAAGTAAACCGTGATCAAAAGTAAAGTATCTAATTACATTTTATAATTTATCCTTGATTTTCCAGCTTTTTAAATTGCATTTAATCAATATATTTTTTCGTGACAATTGTAGCCATCAAATATTGTTGACTGTTATGCTTTAGGTTTTACATTATAAATCATAACAGACATACGTTTTAAGTATATTAGGAATATAATAATGTTTGTATACATTAATTACATGGGTAAGCGTTACATGCGGTACTTTTCACAGAAATGTATTGTAAAATCAGATGTAATGAGGAAGACAATGTTTAATATTACTAATTATCAATGAGTTCAAGATATTCTATTCACGCAGCTACAAGGATTTATCAAGAAAATTCTGCAAATGATATTCATATGGAACAGAACCTGTATTGAATATATTCAAACATTTCCCCGAGGTGTCTTGCCGTAAAGCTTTTGAATATCTTTGAATAAATTGGTTTCCAAGGTACGCTTTGAATCTTTTCAATGTTCTTTTTACGTCTTGTTTAACACGTTTTTAGAACACTGGAATTCTTAAGGTTCTTCAACCAAAGTGCAAATGGCCTCAAGAAAATAATTATTTCCGCTTTTAACTATTAGTGGCCTCAATTAATTTAAAAGATTTCTTATAATTATTTCAATTTAGTTTGCAAAATTATATAGTTTAGTACTTACTGAACAATATTTATACTATCTTTTGATTAGTATAAATGGAAATAAAACCTCCTAATATTGTTTAATTTAAATTTGTAGGTAGATTTTTTATAATATAGTAATATCTTTGTAGAATAGTTAATTTTGATACAAATAGTTTATTGTTACTTTAAAGGTTGTTAATTTTAATTGGGCTACAATTAAAATCTTAAGAAACTTAAAAAGTGACCTTTGACACTTTTTAGTTTTTAATTTAAAACCTTAATTTATAATTTCAAAATTCGTGGGTAATTTTTCAATTTAGTGACCATTTTACAGCACAACCAGATTGTAGACGTAATTTTAGGATATGTTTACTCTTTGACAATCATTCCTTACTTAACGGGTAAGGTGATAAAGGTGACGACAGTTCGACATTCATACTATTAGACATTCGTGGTAAAAGGTAGGTCTGTGTACCTATATACGTAACCTTAGGTTATATTACTTAACTGGAGGTTATGGTTATATTGCTTAAAATGAGGATATGTGTCTTAACAGAAGGATATTTTACTTAACAGAAGTTTAAAACGAGTTCGCACGCAGCACGCTGACGTGGGGGAAGTGAATTTCCACATAAAAACTTGTAAAACTCAAAATCAGTGTAAAAAATACATGTATTCCAATTTTTATTGAAATCTGAAAACATTGATTTTTTGGCTGTTCTGATGCTCCTGGTTTCATTTACCTGCAAAGATGGGAATACAATTTTGCGCATTATAATGTTAGGAGAAGGTCCAGGCAGGCTTGAAAGTAGACGTGAGTTGCTGGGGATGATAAAAGTACTATAACAAAGGAATTACAGGCTTTTCTAGTGTAAAACCCCCATAAGACAACGTACTGTGTTTAGTCAAAACACATTTTCTTTAATAACTCGGTAAATATTTATGCTAGAATGAGGAGAGGGGGCTTAAAGCTTTCGCCAAACTAATTCCCATCTTTTTACACGCATTAAGTTTGTATCCGGGGCTTTTCTGACCCTTTTTGGGCCCAAAAACTCGAAATTTGAAAGATTAATCCCCAACAAAGGGTTTAGAGTTTTCCGATTGTTTTGCCCAACGAACTTGTCCAACTGTTTACAGAAAGGAACGTCCCTACCAAATTTGAAGTTAATCGGACAAAAAATGTGACCGCTAGAGTGCATACACACACACACACACACACACACACACACACACACACACACACATATATATATATATATATATATATGTATATATATATATATATATATGTCTATATCTATGGTGGTCCCGGGCTTAAGTTTCACCGTGCGGGTCTTGCTAATAGTTCACTTTCCAAAGGAAATTCACTAACAATGATCAGAAGGCTGTATTACTTCACGGTTGATTATATTCCTTATGTTTTTAAACCTAGTAATAACAAAAAGGGACTATCAGCACTTGCACTATAGACTGTAACTTGTTAACATTTGTCATAAACTACATATTTTTTGTTTAAGGCGGTCCCACACTTCTCGCGAACAGGCCTGAACATTCGACCGAACATTCTCCTGAATGTTCACTGAACATTCCGTCCCATTTGTTCCCGTATGTATTCAAAAGTTCGTGTAGCTCCCACACTTCTCGCGAATACTCCGAACATTCGGAGTTCGGCCGAATGTTCGGACCTGTTCGCGAGAAGTGTGGGACCGCCTTTAGGTGATATTTAACTTCAACACTTTTTTAATAACTATAATTTAGCTATACCATACCAACTAAATTCAAAGGGAATCAAATCAGTTATTAAATCACTTTCCTTTTTTACATCATACACACAATCTCTTACTTGCAACAGGCGATCCTTTTATGTAATCTAGGTTTCTTTGTACAAATTTACGCCAAACTCAATTTTCTTAAGACATTGCCCTAGTATATGAACCCGTTTTTAAATATTCCTTAAACAAAAGACTTCATTCAAACCCCGCTTACACCCCGTTACAAAAGAATACATGATAAGTATCCTTCCATAACAGTTAGCAGTGCGCTGTCTTCTCTTTGAATAAGTTATATTTTCTCTTTAATCTCTGTTGAACATCTTTACTCTCTATATACAGTTCTAGATTTACGTTTAGCTATCCAAAACTGTGATCAGTTTCTAAGTTGGGTCCGAGGTGTACATAAAAAGTAGTGTTATTAAATTATTAGTATTAATATAAGTGGTATTATAAAAGTTAGAGCTCAATAAAACCAATCTATCAAATACGCCCATAGTTGATTTCTTCGATACTACTAGAAACTAATTTAGCAATAACTGTATATGTGTGAAAATTTGTGTAATTTATTTCATTAGGTTTGTTAATAGTTTAATACTTTGTTAATCAGTAAGATTATAAAACAAATACCTCGAAAGTCTGCTTTAATTTATTAATTGAGTTTGTTGTAGTAACAAAAATTTGGTTATCATACTGAGGGGTGGATGCAGACTGTAATTTTAGGTGGAGTCATGAGTGAACAAAATATATAAACTGTTGAAACACAATAACCTTTTTGGGGGGGTCATGACCCCCATGACCCCCCCCCCTCATGTATGCGCTCCTGATCATACTCAAGTAATTTGGATTTGGATATTTTAATTTGATTCTATCTTCAACCAGAAAATGTTATGATATTTTTTTTAGAAATAAAAGATCAGATTGTAATCTAAAATTAGATTAAATACCACATCTTATTTCAAATACGCTCAATATATAAAATTGATACTTTTTGAAAATTGCATTTACAGGGTAATTATTTTTTTAGAGCTTCGTCCTTTACTTATCTCTCTTCTGTTATTTTTATTTCAACGCTTCAATATTGTTTAAAACATTATTTTAATTGTGAACATTCTGGTTTAATTCAAACTCATGAATAATTCTATTTTTATTAGTATAGATTAACGGACATCAGAACTGTATTTTCTATTTAGACCCACGTTATTTCCATATTTTTACTGAAAAACCTGATCAGATCTTTAACCTCTGTACGTAGAGAAACAATACAACAAATTCTTAAATTATTCAGGATTGATAAACTGGTGAGCTCCCTTGATAATTAATGCTGAGTTATTTTTGAGTGCATGTAGACAAAAACCAATGCATTGTTTTATTCTAAATTTTAAATAGTGAATATTATACAAATTGCGATCTGCTAAACCTTGTTAATCTTTTAAACCACTACGACTTATAACTGATATTTTGGAATTGTTTATGATTTTAAAACTACATTTGTGATCAGAAGTGATAGCAATAGCAGCAGCGAATATTGCTAAACTCCACAGATTATAAAAATACAACTTGGATAAGATTTTGCGAGAGTTGCGACTTTAGAAACTGTTCCGAAACTGCTGTGACTTTTCCAACCTCTGTTTGCTTTGAGTTATACAAATACTTAAGAACTTTTTAATTAGTCTTCCGTCTTACCAGTTTGTTCTTCAAGTTCCAATTATGTTTTAAGGTTTAAAAATAAATATTGAAATGTTTTTTTACTTAATAATCTTACGTACCTTCTATTTTTATATATCTGATTAGTCTGTCTATATAAATTTAACTTCATTCTAAGTCAATATTTAGCTATGTTTAATAGTGAAGTTTTAAACAATTATTGAGGATTTGGATTAAACTGAGTTGCAAATCCCCCTCATAATTGTCTCTGCCATTTTAGGTTTTTAAAATTTTAATTAGCTAATTAATTATTCCCTATAAGGCATTCAGGTTAGTATATACCAGTCTGTTTTAAAATTAGGTACAGGAAAAATTAAGTTGTAACAATCTAGATAGTTTTTGTTTGTTATCCAGTTGTCCAGAGTATATCGTAGGTTCTCCTGGGCAGATTGATCCAGGCAGACTCCCCACTGAACCTGCATATCCTCTCAAAATATTCCCCTGCAAGTTATAAATGCATCTACATTGCCTGACTGTTGCCACCAGAGAGGAGAGGGGGGCCTGGGAGAAACGCCTTTTAATAGGGGGCTCCAGTCTCGCAACAATTTGGTTTCTACCTGCTTCTTCTCTATGGCCAATGTTAACTTTCAAAGCCTTCACTCCTCAACGGATTATCCGAAATCATTATTTTTTGTTTATTCAAATTAAAAAAGCAAAACAAGACCAAGCGATTTAATTGAGGAGAGTTTCCAATATCAAAATAGTTCACCACTAAAACAGTTGTAAATATTAAATGTTTTGGAATTTACTAAACGATTGTTATTTGTGAAATCAAAATTGTGTTCCTTCAAATCGCTAAGTATGATTTACTCTTTAAAATGAGCCATAACTCATTGATAACGTATGATTCATTAATGAGGGATGGGATTTGAAAATTAACATATTTCTTATGGGGTAGGAGTTATAAACTACAAATGTTTTGTGACTGGAGCCCACTCAACCGAAAATCACATGAAGCCAATGGGGGTTACCCGAACTGAGGAAGGATCTTTCAGTAGGTTCTCTTAAGCACGTGGCTGGAGAGTGTTTTGGGAGAGATGTTCCTCCCTGATGGGCTTACGAGGTTTACATGTTATCAATAGATAGATTTGGGGCTACCCCGTTTTGAATCCAGGTGGTTAATAGATTGAGGAATAATTCTCTTTTGTTTTGGACGTCTTGCTATCCCCATACGACATTCCCATTGTCTTGCTACCCCCATACGACATTCCCACTGTCTTGCTACCCCCATACGACCTTCCCATTGTCGTGCTACCCTCATATGACCTTCCCACTATCTTGCTACCCCTATACGACCTTACCATTGTCTTGCTACCCCCATACGACCTTACCATTGTCTTGCTACCCCCAGACGACATTCCCATTGTCTTGCTACCCCTATACGACATTCCCATTGTCTTGCTACCTCCATACAACCTTCCCATTGTCTTGCTACCCTCATACGACCTTCCCATTGTCTTGCTACCCCATACGACATTCCCATTGTCTTGCTACCCCCATACGAAATTCCCATATTCTTGCTACCCCCATACGACATTCCCATTGTCTTGATGCCCCCATACGACATTCCCATTGTCTTTCTACCCCCATACGACCTTCCCATTGTCTTGCTACCCTCATACGACATTCCCATTGTCTTACTACCCCCATACGACATTCCCATTGTCTTACTACCCCCATACGACCTTCCCATTGTCTTGCTGCCCCCATACGTCATTCCCAGTGTCCTGCTACCCTCATACGACATTCCCATTGTCTTGCTACCCCCATATGATATTTCCATTGTCTTGCTACCCCCATACCACCTTTCCATTGTTTTTCCAACCCCATACGACCTTCCCATTGTTTTGCTACCCCAATACCACCTTCCCATTGTCTTGCTACCCCCATACGACCTTCTCATTGTCTTGCTCCACCTTCCCATCATCTTGCTACCCCCATACCACCTTCCCATTGTCTTGCTACCCCCATACCACATTTCCATTGTCTTGCTACCCCCATACGACCTTCCCATTGTCTTGCTACCCCCATACGACCTTCCCATTGTCTTGCTATCCCCATACGACATTCCCATTGTCTTACTACCTTCATACGACATTCCCATTGTCTTGCTACCCCCATACCATCTTCGCATTGTATTGCTACCCCCATACGACATTCCCATTGTCTTGCTACCCCCATACGACATTCCCATAGTCTTGCTACCCCCATACCACCTTCCCATTGTCTTGATACCCCCATACCACCTTACCATCCTTGCCAATCCCTTTCTTCTTATTTATGTACATTAACGCAATGAAATAAGTAAGAAGCCTGTTAATGTTAACTATTAAACAAGTTTAAAATTATATTGCAGTTAAAACTTAAAATCTTAATATTGTAAAACTAAATAAATATATATATCGTCTTAAATTTATAAATAGATATTAGTAGCTAACACAAACTAGTTAATAATTAAACAACAATATAATTTAAGAAAGTAACTAACCAAACGAAATACCTTGACACGTGGCCTAAACACGTTTAAATTTAAGCAAATAAAATAAAACACACTATTCACTTGGGTGTCTGCGACAAAGTCGGGCAGCGAAACATCCGGATACATTTTTAGTCCTGACTTGTCGCTGTCTCTTTGTGGTCTAAAGAATGCTTTTACTGGGAGATAAGATGCAGTCTAAATCAGTCATGAGATAAACATGAAGAAAGGAAGGTTTGTTGTCTCTTTGGAACAAAAGTTGTCATCTCAGATTCTTTCATTTCTTTTCGTTGCAGTTTTAAACAATCGTCTGAGACATTTCATCTTCTCTTGTTAGGACTTGTGTTTTGAATAAAATACGGGAAAACTCTACCTTCAACTGGCGTAACTTAACGGAATTGCACAAGGTCCTTAAAATTTTTTAGGTTATGTTTTACTTTTGCAAAGACTAAGAGTTTTTCTTTATTGAAGACTGATTTTATAGGCAGTTTAATATAATTTTACGTCTTGGTACTATTAAATAATATTATCTTATTCTTTAGTATATGCTGAGTACATAATTCTAAGCATATGTTTAGGGAACTTCTAAGTATGATTCCAACGTATTATTTATGGACTTTGTTTAGGTTATGGTTAGAGAACGTGACTTCAAGTTTAATTCAACTTGACGTTTACGAAGGTTCAAGTGTAATTTTCGTCTACCACCACTGATATTATCCACGTGATGATTATATATGATATTGCTACTATACATTGGTCCGGAACTATATGAACATAAAGATGCAGGAAAACCATCAATAGAGGTAAAAGAAATCTATCTCTAAATTTTTAAACTCATTACACCCTGGGCAAAAGAACTTGAAGTAATAGGCCTATATATTATTATACTAGCTGATGTAACCGTTCTTCGCACAGGTGTTTTCTTTACCCGTTCTTTAGTCAATACAATTTGAATTTTAGATAGCTTGAAACAGCTGTTCTTGCTTCTGCTCTTTAAGCTGTCAAAAGGAAGTATCCACAGCTGTTTGCATTGCAGTTTCTGAATGTTTACTTTATTATGAAATGTAAACATTGAAACTTAGGACGTTCACGGGGCATAGCCCGAGGGGATTTTAAGGAAGTGAATAGGCCTATATGTTGCATGGGTTCAAGATCTACCTATGTGTAAAGTTTCAGCCCAGTCGGTTCAGTAGTTTTTGCGTTCACTCGGAACATCAGACAGACAGACAGAAACCACCTGTTCTTTATAATATTATAGATGTATTACAAACGTAATTTTGGTCTTTGAATGTACATTATATAATAATTTTACAGAGACAAGAGAGTTTTTTCCCGAATAAAAATCACTTGCACTCTCCGATAAGTTAGCAATAAGGATTAATTAAAAAAAAAACAATAACACATTTGATACATTGGATGTATCGTCATATCTGAATGTAGGGCATCAAATAAAGTATCCTATATAACTATATCTTTTTCAGCTGCTAGATTATGCTAGACAAATGTGATTAGGATTTGAAGATCTTAAAACGGAATAGATATACATTTAACAGAAATATGAATTAGCAACAGTGGCACCAAAGATTAAAGTGTCCAAAGAGACCAACTAACCAACGAGCGAAGTTGGAAATATTTCAAAAACTCTAACTGGCGAACATTATGTATCACCTGCCATGTAAATAGTGAAGGTCTTTACCGTTAAGAGCTCAGCCTGCAGTCTGTGTCTGACTACTGGCGACACCTGGTAGACACAAACTGAACTACCTCGTCCAGCGTCTAGGCTCTATTACCCCCTGGTCCGCTACAGCTGCTAGTGTGATCAGTGGCTGTACGGTCTAAGGCGCTACCTTCCCGGCATAGGGTCACACTTGGTTCGAGAGTTCAAATCCCGTCACAGTCGGTGGTTTTATGTGGTCATGAAGAGTTCACCTGTCTGTGGCAGAGTTGAAGGGTGGGCGGTCCTGAAGCTAATGTTGGACGACTCGCAATGAGTTTCATTAGGCGATATCCCTATTCGCTAGGTTGAATAATAACGCATAAACCATTCAATCCGGATTAGCAAACTATCTCTCTAAAACGTTGTTTTATCATTATCTAGTTTGTAAATTACATATTAAAATAATGAAAATAATGACGATTTTAGGTATTGTTATTATATGTCACAGTTAAGTTATTTAGACCAATGGAAATGAATTTCACATATTTATCTATACTAATTAAATGTTTGAATGCAAGCTTTAACAAATTGGTATGTAATATATTAATTAACCGAAGTCATACCTTGACACGTGGCAGATAAACACCGTATTAGCAAATAGATTAGTGGTTCAGTACCCTTGGGGTAGACCACACAAACAGAGAACGCAACACCGCGGTATATGATATTACATATATAGGAGTATATACTGTGAGTAATGTAATATTATATACCGCAGTGTTGCGTTACATATATATATATAGGGTGTCGCGTAACCTTCCAGACAAAGGTATAAGGCGTTATTCCTTGGGAGAATACAAACACACTTTACCATATGAACATAGGTCTCCCGTGCCTAGTTTTCCGTTTGGCTGCCTGTAATTGTTTTTCACTTTAAAGTCCATATCAAAAAAACTAAAAACCTAATTAAATCAAAATGTTGTCAACTATTTATGGCAATAGGGTGTATCAACACAAAAATTATGATGACATTATTCTTTAAAGTTAAAAGTTGTGGCTACTTAAAATTGGTTTTCTTACATGACTAAAACAAGCCATTTTACAAAATATTTATAAGTATAACTTATTTTAGGAACTTATATGGCAAATCTAACGAAACCTAAATTATTAAAATTGAGTTCAAAATAACTGAACTGGTGCAATATTTTGTTATTTATTCCATTTTGTATTGTGGTTGAACAAAAGATGGGCTGTGTCCGGTCACACATAATTTGAATCAGCTCGGTTATTTATTACCTAGTTTCAATAGCTTATGTATAGGTACATTTAATATGGAATCCCCAACAGGAAGTAATTATTTAAAATATTTTGTAAAATGGTTGGTTTTAGAGCCATTTAAGGTACAAAATCTAAAATGACTCCATTTTGAAACCGGCAAAAATAATTATTACACCATAACTTTTGTGTTTATAGACACTATCACTATATACGGCTGACCTAGTTTTAAGTGTATTCGGTCCCGTAGTTTTTAAAATATGAACTTTAAAGTGAAAAACACATACAGACAGACAAACGGAAAACTAGGCATGTTCATTTGGTAAAATGTATTTGTATTAAAGCAAGGAATTACGCTATATACCTTCGCCCAGAGAGTTACGGGGCACCATGTATAATATTACTGTTTGATACAGGTGATAATGTGTGTGTAATACAATGTACACGTTTATTTCATTTGTTTGTATAATATATAAAAAATAAACTTTAAAACGTTTCAGTTATAAATTTCAAAAACTTTTTAAAACGGAGATCAACAGAGGTGGTAAGAGGAAGTGAAAAAAGAAGCAAGATTATTGTGCATTGCTTTTGTGACGTATTATTAGTCTTTAAGTGATAAAATACATTACAAAGCTGTTAGTTTCACATTGTCCTCATTTGATATTGAAAGGGGAATACAGTGATAAAATTCGGGTCCTTTACGCCAACACTAAACCATATACGTGATCCCTTTATCCAACAATTTGCATACAGATTTATTTCGAGTATCCACTCAAGCACTTCGCCCCTTTGTTTCGTTTCCATAAACCATATGCGATACGCAGTTTTACCATAAAACCTTAAGGATATTTCCCATTTGTTTTGAGATTAGTTTTATAAAATAATGACAATTTTAGATATTATTATTATATGTCTCAGTTAAGTTATAAAGGCCAATGGAAATGAATTTTTCATATTTATCTAATACTAATTAAATGCTTGAATGATAGCTTTCATGAATTAGTATGTTTGATTCCGCTTATGTTTTTATCTGTAAAATTAGTACATGTAACTTCCAATATAGTCTGAATAAATACCGTGTTTTAATACCTATTTAAATATTTACTGTGTGGTAGTCTTTATATGCTGGATTCAGTAAAATACGGGTCTTGGTGAACTAAACTAATTATTTATTAATTATTGTACTAAACATAATTTTTAGCTAGTACAATTAATAAAATAGTATTAAAATACATTTATTCCAAAATCCACACGATACTCGGTCTGAAGAAATATATTTATTAATTTTGTCCGCAAAATACTTAAAAGTTGTTACAGTCTTTTTGAATCTTAGATGAGTTATCGTTTTAGCTGTTTGCAGAAACTTTTAATTCTTTCGTAGCAGTACAGTAAGAAATTAATTATTTAATTTTCTCATAATGATAACAGTACCTTTCATCATGTTAACCAATACGCTTTAAAGTTACATAAACTAAAACCGAGAAAAATATGAAGCCAATATTGCCTTTAGAAAAGTAAATCCAGCCAAACTATTCTATTTTGAATCTATTTTCAACACCAAATTATATATTTGTAGCTAAACACGTTTTAGAGTTATAATAAGAGAGAAGGTTGAGTGACTGGGTTTGGTATTATTTTATAACGTCTTGGAGGAAACACAACTCAGCTTAAATTTCTAAAATAAAAATCTTCATTTGGCATAAAGGATTTTCTTACATCTGTGTTTGGAGGACTTAGGCCCCCCATACACGTAACGATCGGCCGGCCGGCGAGATCCGGAAGGCCAAACTGAACAGTTTGGCCTGTGAAAGGAGGGTCCCCATACACGCAACGATTCGCCTGCCGGCCGGACTGAATCTTCCCCGCCTAGCGGCAAGTGTGCAGTCAGTTTGCGTTTTGCGGCTGCTGTGAACAGTGCTGTAGTGTGACATGTCGTCTCAAATGGAGGAGGTGATGGCGTATGCTGTGATTTTAGCAGCACTGCAGAAAAGGAAAAAGAGGAAGAGAAGGGGGTTGAGGTATAAAGAGTGGCTTAACAGAACAGCACCAACCGATGTCAATTTATTGGAAGAATTGAGATTATATCCCAAAGATTCTCGTGATTATATAATCAATTGTTTTTTATGTAATAATTATTAAAAGACATCAACATTCCTCGTTAATTTTAATAATTTATAAATTAGAGAAATACTAATTACTAAATTTCAGCTAGATAATAAGAAGTATTTCGTAGTACGTAGACCAAAACTTCTTAAATTTCAATTCTTAAATGGCTCACTTATTTAAGAGGGTTTAATTCAGTTTCAAAATACTATTTGGTTAAATTTTAAGCTGCTCTGATAAGGTTTATATAGTATTTTAAGATTCCTACCTGATTTTCTGACAGTTCCATCCACATTTGATTTCCCCAAAAGTCCCTCCTCTTCATCTGCTAGGAAACTCAGTTCCTTGAAGTACCACAGTTTTGGGTTGTACACTTCGTCCGCTCCCATTCCTGACTTCTTGCCACACAACCTTTTTCTGTTCTTTCCGGAAACTACTCCGGAGAATATTAATTTTTTTCAATACAGTGTCTTTGGTTGCTTCCGCTAAAAACGTTTTGGTTAATTCCAGCAACTTGCTATAAGCGGCAACTTTTAAGTCCCTGTTGTGGAACGCCTTTGTTTTGACCCTCCACAGACATTCATGCTTTCTGTATTCTTCTATGAAGTCTAGCACATGCTGATTACTCCACGTAGCCATATTAGTGTTTAGATCACAAACTTTATCTACACTAGGCACTGTCACTGAACAATACAAAACACTCGATATACGGCACAACACAAAGACTGAGCAGAAAATAAACGGTTATGTCAATGACCGTGCCTAACCTCAAAATGAACGTAAATCAAAAATAATGCTACTACTGTCGGCCTTCCGGCGGCCTGCCGGCGACCCCATACACGTAGCGATCGGCGTGAAGGCGGGGGTTGGCCGGACGACGACCCCATACACGTAACGATCGGCCGGCCGGCGTGGACTGTTCAGGCCGGGCCGGCCGGCTGATCGTTACGTGTATGAGGGGCCTTACGATGGAGTTAAATTTCATGGTTTTTAAACAAAACTTTTTGCGTAACAAAGGACTCAGTTAAGAAATACTACTAAGATCGAAATATAAAAGTTGCATTTGTTGATATTCCTGTTCCTAGGAAATTCTTGAGTTTTCCGCTCAAACCGTTCCACCTTTCTTCACCAAAAGTGTTTTTATTCGGGTTATCCAGAGGTTACTAAATTAGCTAATGAACGCCTTTTAATAAAATATTGCAACCTAAGGATATAATTATACCTTTCACAACTCAAGTGGGTGAAAGCTAAATTCCTATAATGACTGTACAACATCCTCGCAGCTACTCTGGCCAATAACCCGGTGTACCATGCTAGACTCCCAGTGTGACCCCGGCTCGGTCTCGGTTGCGGTTTGATATAATTACCCACGAACCCTCGGGATAAATGGGTTAGGACTTTGGAACAAGCCTTTGTTGTTTTGTAATCCTCTTATAATAATCAAAATTGGGTTCCTTGAAATCGCTAAGTGTGATTTAATCTTTAAAATTAACCATAACTCATTGATAACGTACGATCCGCTAAGGAGTGACGGGATTTGAAAATTAACATATTTTTTATGAGGTAGGAGTTATAAACTCCAAATGTTTTGTGACTGGAGCCCACTCAACCGAAAACACTTGAAGCCTATGGGTTACCCGATCTGGGGAAGGATCTTTCAATAGGTTATCTTAACCACGTGGCTGGAGAGTGTTTTGGGAGAGATGTTCCTCCCTGATGGGCTTAAGAGGTTCACATGTTATCAATCGATAGATTTGGGGCTACCCCGTTTTGAATCCAGGTGGTTAATAGATTGAGGAATAATTCTCTTTTGTTGTGATATAGATGATAAAACCAATTGAAAACATCATAATTCAAAACAGATTGGCCATAATAATGTAACAAATAGCAAAGGAAAACTAAGTTTGGCTTCAGAACAACTTTGAAATACTGATTCAAAATGTAAAACAAAATATTCCATCAATTTATATTTTAGAGTTATATGTTTGACAAAATGTCATACTTATGTTGAAAAAGTAACTAGAATGTTTCCTTTATATTTCCTTTAATAAGTCTATAACTAAAAATAATAAGTCAATCTTTAGAGAGTAGGCTTTCAGTCAAGGTAACAAATACAGATTATAGAAGTGAAAATATATTTGAAGATTAGCATGTTTCAGCGTTGTTGGTAAAAATTAAAGGGTCAAAGTGACTATTTTTTTCGTGGTTATAGTATCATCATTTTAGTTTTCTTGTATCTTTTTTATAAATAATTCATTTATAATGCAGTGTGTCCAGTTTCAGTGCAGTGAGGCTTATAAAGGCATTTGTTTTATTATCTGCTGTCTTACCCATATTAAAAGGCGTAGGTGACGCTTGAATATAAATTTGGTTGAGATTTCAACAGTATTAACTAGCATAATGGCATTCAATACCATATTGTTAAATCTCTAGCAATATCATTAAGTTATATCAATATTAAAAATGAACTGTTATTTTAAGAAAATAATACGAATACTTCTAATGGCAATGTGCAATTTAAATGTTTAACATGATAGGTCATAAGCAATATGCAAATATGCATCGGAAACAAAAATATTTATCAACTAAACTGAAATAAACCAAAATGTAAAAAATACTTCTCCTTGACTGTATGAGTGTATACAACTTACATATGCCACGAGATTAATTTGAATAAAGGAAGGTTTGTTGTCTCTTTGTAACAAAAGTTTTCATCTCAGATTTTTTCAGTTCTTTCCGTTGCAGCATTAAACAATCGTCTGTGACATCGTGCCATTTGTTGGAACTTGTGTTTCTAATAAAATACTTGAAAACTCTACCTTAAACTTGCATGGCTTAACAGAATCGCACAAGATCATAGTTATGGTTTTTAGTATATATTTTATTCTTGCTATGAATTAGTCATATAAAACTTATTTATAAGTCATGAAGGTTGCCTAGGTATATGCTAAATGAGAAGTTTAAAATATTTCCATAATTTTTACCACCATCAATATGTACAGCTTAACGAATCTACGTATAGCCATTCGTGTCTTGTTTGTTTTTATTTGTTAGTGTTTGGAAGTAATAAAGGGTTTAATTTCGTTAAAATTCTTATCTCAGTTTTAGTTCAACAAAATGGAAAATCTAGGTATTTTATTACGCCATATTATTACGCCATATTATTACGTAACGCCATTAGACACTGACAAAAAGTGAGTTTTAATTATAAATAAAAACTGAAGTATTTCGGCAATGACCCAGCAATAATTTACAGAAACATGCAAATCTCTCTCTAATCTGATTAAAAGTTTAATCCTGTTAACGTCGCGATGTCGTTCTTATCTAAGTTATTATCAGTTTTCAGCAGAAGCGAACTGTTTTTAGATTCATCGTATTCCTGGTACAATAATTGTAAATCATGTTACTAAAAGATACATCAACTTTACATCATAGTTTAAATAATCGTAGAATAAATTTAAAATACATCCTTAAAACAATTATCCCAGAAAAAATAATATTTTGCTATAAAATGATACGGCAGAAAAATGAGGCATGTTCACAATTAAAAAATAAATATCATAATATACATAGCGGTAATTTTTTACCGCAGGATGTTCGCAGTGCAATGTCATAAATGACAATATTCCTTAAAATAATAATAAAATTACTTTCCTAACTTTTTAGATATAAAAGGCTAAATTAAAACATTAATGTAGTAGCAATTTATTATAGGATTGCGATTTGCTCGAGGAGCTGATTACGATTGTGATTTAATGGTGGAGTATTTCATTACTCAGCTTTAATTATCAGATAGGGCTTTGTAATACTGTAATAAATATTTATTAACTTTTAGCAAAATGGAGCTTCTTTAATTAACTGTAAAAGATTAAATCAGAATTAAAGTTATGCTGCTGACTGTGCAAATTATAATGAATCAAAATCCGACTAACAATAAACCTCATGTTAATGTAAAGTGGTTTTCTGCTTTATAGAATCAACCTAACCTCAGTGGTGGTACGAAATGTAAAGTAGAGAAATGAGTTATTGTGAATTGTCTTAACAGTGAGTATATTTATGTCATTCTCAAGTCAGGGGGAATCTATTGACAACAACATGGCAGCTCCACATTTAGTAGTTTTCACTGATTGTTGTTACACATCGTCACCTGATTACTATATAAGGTTTCATGGTCAAACTTACACATAACTGGGGAAAAAAATATTCGTAACAAGAATATAAACTTTACACTGAATTGCATATACGTTATAACTAACAAAAACATCGTTATCTTCCTAAGGGTTGCGTTATCATTATGAGACAATAACATCACCAGCTGTGCACCCCCCACGGCTTTTCAATTTTCTAAAACTGTTCTCTTTATAAATCTTCTGTGATGGAAATTGTTTCAGGTTGCTCGAAGGTGTATTACCTTTATGAAATTTAAAGACAACATAATGATCATTGCAATCACCCTGAAATCTATTTAGCTTACTAAAAGTAATGAACTCTTTACTTAAAACAATACTTTTAAGAACACTACAATGATGTCCATAAAGAAACGTAAAAATATTAGTCACATTGAAATTTTCATTTTTAACTTCTACGCTGAAAATATTGAGTTTCAAATGTATTTTCACTTCTATAATCAATATTTGTCACCTTAACTGAACGTCTACTTTCTGAAGGTTGATTTATTCTACATTTCGCTCTTAAAATATGATTAAAAAACAACAAAAGCTTGTTACAAAGTCCTAACACATTTATCCTAAGGGCAATTATAAATATCAAACCGCAACCGAGACCGAGATAGGATAGCTTGGGAGACTGACAAGGTACAACGGATTATTGGCCAGAGAGAAGATTCAAGGATATATTACAGTGATTATATGAATTTAGCTCTCACCCATTTAAAGATGCGGAAGGTAAAATTATATCCTTAGGTTGCAATGTTTTACTAAATGGCGTTCATTTGCTAATTTAGTAACCTCCGGATATCCCGAATAAAAACGAAAACACTTTTGTGATAGAAAGGCGGTACGGTTTGAGTAGCAAACTAAATATATTTCTAGTGAATAGAAATATCAACAAATGCAACTTTTATATCACGACCTGAGCAGCATTTCGTAATTGAGTCCATTGTTACGTGTGATTTTCGTTGAAAACTCTGGAATTAAACACTATCGTAAATCCTCCAAACAAAGATGTAAAAACATCCCTTTTGCCAAGTAAATAATTTTTATTTTATAACATTAATCTGAGTTGCGTTTCCTCCAAAACTATATAAATTAATATCAAACCCAAAGTCACTCAACCTTCTCTCTTATTATAACTCTAAAACGTGTTTAAGTTTAAATATAATCATTGGTGTTGAAAATAGATTCAAAATAGATAGTTCGACTGGATTTATTTTTCTAAAGACAATATTGGCTTCATATTTTTTCTGTTTTCGTTTATGTAACTTTAAACCGTCTTGGTTAACGTGATATAAGGTACTGTTATCGTAAGCGGAATCAAACAGATTATTTCGTTAAAGTTAGCATTCAAACATTTCAATAGTATTAGATAAATATGAGATATTCCTTTACATTGGCCTTTGACATATAATAATAATATCTAAAAGGTTCATTATTTTCTAAAACTAACATAAAAACAAATGTAAAATATCCTTGTGGTTTTATGGAAACGAAACAAAGGAGCGAAGGGCTTGAGTGGATACTCAAAATAAATCTATATGCAAATTGTGGGATAAAGGGATCACGTATATGGTTTAGTGTTGGCGTAAAGGACCCGAATTTTATCACTGTATTCCCCTTTCAATATCAAATGAGGACAATGTGAAACTAACAGCTTACTAATCTATTTTATCACTTAAAGACTAATAATACGTCACAAAAGCAATGTACAATAATCTTGCCTCTTATTTCACTTCCTCTTACCATCTCTGTTGATCTCAGTTTCAAAAAGTGTTGGAAATTTATACCTGAAACGTTTTAAAGTTTATTTTTATATATTATACAAACAAATGAAATAAACGTGTACATTGTATTACACACACATTATCACCTGTATCAAAAAGTAATATTATACATGGTGCCCCGTAACTCTCAGGACAAAGGTATATAGCGTAATTCCTTGCGTCAATACAAACACATTTTACCATACGAACATGCCTAATTTTCCGTTTGTCTGTCTGTATGTGTTTTTCACTTTAAAGTTTATATTTTAAAAACTACGGAACCGAATACCCTTAAACCTAGGTTAGCTGTTTATAGTGATAGAGTCTATTAAATGTGTTTGTATTCTCCCAAGGAATAACCTTTGTCCGGAAGGTTATGCGACACCCTATATATATATATATATATATATATATATATATATTACACTCACATTATATAATTATATATATATAGACTATATATATGTATACGTAAGAATATACTGTGAGTAATGTAATATTATATACCGCGCTGTTGCGGTTTCTGTTTGTGTGGTTTACCCCAAGGGTATAGTGGTTCAATCTATTTGCTAATACGGTGTTTATATGCCACATGTCAAGGTATGACTTCGGTTAATTAATATGCTATATGAAATACTATGTAATTTACAAGCTTGATAATGATAAAACAACGTTTTAGAGAGATAGTTTGCTAATCCGGATTGAATGGTTTATGCGTTATTATTCAACCTAGCGAATAGGGATATCGCCTAATAAAACTCATTGCGAGACGTCCAACGTTAGCTTCAGGACCACCCCACCCACCCTTCAACTCTGCCACAGACAGGTGAACTCTTCATGACCACATAAAACCACCGACTGTGACGGGATTCGAACTCTCGATCCAAGTGTTACCCCCGGCCGGGAAGGTAGCGCCTTAGACCGCACAGCCACTGATCAGACTAGCAGCTGTAGCGCACCAGGTGGTATCAGAGCCTAGGCACTGGACGAGGTAGTTCAGTTTGTGTCTACCAGGTGTCGCCACTAGTCAGACACAGACTGCAGGCTGAGCTCATAACGGTAAAGACCTTCACTATATACATGGCAGGTGATACATAATGATTGCCAATTAGAGTTTTGGAAATATTTCCAACTTCGCTCTTTGGTTAGTTGGTCTCTTTGGGCACTTTAATCTTTGGTGCCACTGTTGCTAATTCATATTTCTGTTAAATATCTATTCCGTTTTAAAACCTTCAAATCCTAATCACATTTATCTAGCAAAATCTAGCAGCTTAGACAAGCTATACATTTATATAGGATACTTTATTTGATCCCCTATATTCGGATATGACGATACATCCCATGTATCAAATGTGTTATTGTAGTTTTGTATTAAATCCTTATTGATAACTTATCGGAGAGCACAAGTGATTTTTATTCAGGAAAAAACTTGTTTGTATCTGTAAAATGGTTAAATAATGTACATTCCAAGACCAAAATTATGTTTGTAATACTTATAATAATATATAGGTCTATTACTTCAAGTTCTTTTGCCTAGGGTATAATGAGTTTAAAAATTTATATATAGATTTCTTTTACCTCTATTGATGGTTTTCCCTGCATCTTTATGTTCCTGTAGTTCTGGACTAATGCATAGTAGCAAAATCAGATACAATTTTCACGTGGATAATATCAGTGGTGGTAGAAGAAAATTACACTTCAATCTTCGTGGACTAAGTCACGTACTCTAACCATCACCTAAACAAATTCCATAAATAATACGTTGGAATCATACTTAGAAATTCCCTAAACATATACTCAGCATATACTAAAGATAAGATAATATTATTTAATAGTACCCAAGACGTCAAATTATATTAAACTGCCTATATAATCAGTCCTCAATAAACAAAAACTCTAAGTCTTTTCAAAAGTAAAACATAACCTAAACAATTTGAAGGACTTTGTGCAATTCCGTTAAGCTACGACAGTTGAAGGTAGAGTTTTCCCGTATTTTATTCAAAACATAAGTTCTAACAAGAGAAGAGGAAATGTCTCAGACGATTGTTTAAAACTGCAACGGAAAGAACAGAAAGAATCTGAGATGACAACTTTTGTTACAAAGAGTCAACAAACCTTACTTTCTTCATGTTTATCTCATGGCTGATTTAGACTGCATCTTATTTCCCTTATAATTCTTTAGACTTGAGTATATTTTGGTTTAGTTGATGTAAACTGTTTATTTATGTTACATATTTGCAGTTTGCTTATAAGCTATTACGTCGAACAGTTGATTTGTACAATACATTTGCAGTTTTCGTACTCTGCGGAGTAATCTTAACACTATATAAAAAAAAATTATAAACAATTTATCATTGGGTAGTGTGTATTTTGTGACAGTAGCATCACGTACCCACAGCTATATAGTTTACTACTGGTGGATGGTGAAATAAGTAACACTTAAACGTCTATTAGATTTTCCTTTGATCTTAAACCTTCCTTAATATTTAAAATAGCTACTATCTAATTTTGAGTTTTGTTTTAAGTAAGAGAAAGGAAAAGCCAATAAGTAATAAACCACTTCCTGAAAATTGTTTAAGTAAATCCCAGCTGGTTTTCCGGTGGGATTTTCTTTTGAAAGATTGATTGGCTTAGTAATTTGGAATTTATATCACTCTTACGTTTATTTTATTTATTAATCTGAAAATTTGCTTTGGCAAAAGTGGTAATTCATTTTTAACATCGTGGCGAAGCTTGAGATTCATCAATACAGATGTTGTCAGTTATACTGTGCAATTCCAAACAATTTATCTTAAAATGTAACCCATGCATTTCAGTATGAGTCACACATCAGAAATCAATACAAATAATTTCATACAAGAAGAGGTTGAGTTCAAGAAATTAATTCATTTCAGTCAACTTAACGTAGAAATAGTGGATTAAAGAATTGTAAAACGTTCTAGATTTGTTACATTTGGTATTTATATGATTTGTTTGTTAAAGTTTCACTAATGGAACTGTTTAACGTAGCCTCAGTCAAAGAAATATAAAGGAAACATTTTAGATACTTTTTCAACGTAAGGCATTTTGTCAAACATATACCTCTAAAATATAAATTGATGGAATATTTTGTTTTACATTTTGAATCAGTATTTCAACGTTGTTCTCAAGCCAAACTAAGTTTTTCTTTGCTATTTGTTACATTATTATGGCAAATCTGTTTTAAATTGTGATATTTTCAATTGGTTTATCACAACAGAAGATAATTCCTCAATCTAAAAGGCACCTGGTTTCAAAACGGGGTGACCCCAAATCTATCGATTGATAAGATGTAAACCTCGTAAGCCCATCAGGGAGGAACATCTCTCACAAAACACTCTCCAGCCACGTAGTTAAGATAATATATTAAAAGATCCTTCCCCAGATCGGGTAACCCATAGGCTTCAAGTGTTTTTCGGTTGAGTGGGCTCCATTCACAAAACATTTGGAGTTTATAACTCCTACCCCATAAGAAATATGTCAATTTTCAAATCCCATCCCTCCTTAACTGATCATACGTTATCAATGAGTTATGGCTCATTTTAAAGAGTAAATCATACTTAGCGATTTCAAGGAACACAATTTTGATATCACAAACAACAATCGTTTAGTACATTTCAAAACATTCAATATTTAATATTGTTTTAGTGGCGAACTATTTTGATATTAGAAACTCTGCTCAATAAAGTCGCTTGTATTGTTTTGCTCTTTTAATTTGAATAAACTAAAAATAATGACTTCGGATAATCCGTTGAGGGCGGGCTTTGAAAGTTAACATTGGCCTTACAAGAGAAGCAGGTAGAAACGCAAATTGGTGCGTGACTGGAGCCCCCTCTTAAAAGGTGTTTCTCCCAGGACCCCCCTCCCCCTTCCAGGGGGCAACAGTCAGGCAATATAGATACATTTATACCTTTCAGGGTTCTATTTTGAGTGGATATGCTGGTTCAGCGGGGAGTCTGTCTGGATCAATCTGCCCAGGAGAACTGCGAGACAACTACAACTACACTGGATAAATGGATAACAAAAAAAATTTAGATTGTTGGTCTTCCATGGACTGAATAATTAATTAAATATTATTATAAATATCTAAAATTGTCTAAACCAATTATGAGGGGATTTGCAACTAAGTTTAATCTCAATCCTAATTATTTTTGTAAAACTTCACTATAAAACTAAGTTAAATATTCAGTTAATATTACGTTATATTTCTATTACGGAAACAAATCAGATCTATGACAATAGAAGGTACGTTAGTTTATTTAGTAAAACTAATTTCAATACTTATTTTTAAACCTAAAAACATAATTGGAACTTCAAGAACAAACTGGTACAAGGAAAGACTAATTATAAAGTTCTTAATTTGCATCACTCAAAGCAAACAGAGGTTGGAAAAGTCACAGCAGTTTCGGAACAGTTTCTAAAGTCGCAACTCTCGCAACATCTTATCCAAGTTTTATTTTTATAATCTGTGGAGTTTAGCAATATTCGCTGCTGCTATTCCTATCACTTCTGATCACTAAATGTAGTTTTAAAATCTTAAACAATTCAAAAATATCAGTTATAAGTCGTAGTGGTTTAAAAGATAATGAGAGGTTTAGCAGAATGAAATGTTTTATAATACACCATATTTAAAATTTAGAGTCAAACAATGCATTGGTGTTTGTCTACATGCACTCAAACATAACCCAGACTTATCAAGGGAGCTCACCAGTTTATCAATTCTGAATAATTTAAGAATTTGTGTATTGTTTGTCTATGTACAGAGGCTGTAAGAACTGATCCGGTTTTCAGTAAAAATATTGAAATAACATTGGTCTAAATGGCAAATAGAATTTTGATGTCCGTTAATCTATACTAATAAAAATAAATTTATTGATGAGTTTAAATTAAATCAGAATGTTCATAACTAAAAGAATGTTTTAAACCTAATTGAAGCGTTTTAGTAAAAATTACAGAATAGAGATAAGTAAAGAACGAAGCCAGCAAGCTCTAAAATAAAATAATTACCCTGTAAATTCAATTATCAAAAAGTATCAATTTTATATATTGAGCGTATTTTAAATAGAATGTGGGGTTTAATCTATTTAAAATTACAATCTGATATTTTATTTCTATATAGAATATTATAACATTTTCTGGTCGAAGATGGAATCAAATTAAAATACCCAAATCCAAATTATTTGCGTAGGGCCTATGATCAGGAGCGGATGCGGGGGAGAGGTCATAGAGGTCATGAAAAAAAGGTTATTGTGTTACAACAGTTTATATATATTGTTCACTCATGACACCACCTAAAATGACCCCCTATCTTTCAGCATAGTTGTGATACGTGTAAAATACATTTTTAAAATGATTTTGACATTTTTTTCAAAATGGTGTAAATTGCAGTTTATGATGAGGTCTAAATTTAATTTTCCTTTATCTTGAAATACAATTATAATGTTATTGCTATTACGCTATATGTTATTTTGTTACACTATGGGCATCGGCATCGCCTGAAACTACAAAAATAACTCGGGTCGCTACGGTAAAAGGATTAATCTTTTAAACTAATTAGAGAGGGATTTCCATCTTGTTAATTTTAACTTTTGCTTGCTATCTGTCAAAATTTCTAAACCCTAAAGTAATTAATATACAGCTTATAAGAATAAAGATTTTCATCATTACTTTTTTGAATTACAATACTACAAAGAAATAAAATTCCTAGTTTGCCAGTTTTGTTTAATAAAACTAAAAATGAAACTGACTTGATGAATTTAAACTGGATTGCAACTTAATTAATTTGCAGAAATAGTGATGTTAAAAAATTTAAATCTCTGATAATGCGATAAATATCAATTGTTAGAAAAAACTATGGATTAAAGAATAAATTACTTTATTTCAATATTAGTAATTATGTGTAGCAATATTTTTAATATAAGTAACCATTAAAATAGATTATAGTTTATATTTTTAAATACATGTTATTGAACCTCAGCTTATTACATACAATAAAAACAAAATGCTATAAAATCAGAATAAATCATCCAAAGAGTTCTCTTGTCATTGTTTGTTTCATTGAACAATATCACTCAAGCTGCACTCTTTTCCGTTCGGTTATTGTTTGGTGTAGTGTTCTTGCTACTACCACACCTTCTCTGGCTGGAGTATTTATTTCCCCCCTCTTAGTTCGGTTATTGTTTGGTGTAGTGTTCTTGCTACTACCACACCTTCTCTGGCTGGAGTATTTATTTCCCCCCTCTTAGTTCGGTTATTGTTTGGTGTAGTGTTCTTGCTACTACCAAACCTTCTCTGGCTGGAGTATTTATTTCCCCCCTCTTAGTTCGGTTATTGTTTGGTGTAGTGTTCTTGCTACTACCAAACCTTCTCTGGCTGGAGTATTTATTTCCCCCCTCTACTGTGTGCTTTATTGCTAAGACGAATGTATAATTGTAATTTAAGAAAATCATATTTGTATGTATTTCTTTATATTCTCATATATATTGAGTTATTATTCTGATCGTTGGATAGTTGTATTTATTACTTAAGAAATGTTTATAGCAGTTTTTGTTAAAAGATTTTTAATAAAATATACTGTGTTATTAGGGAACTTAGCACATGTTTAAATAAATCATATCTGCGTTATTACTCTACTTTTAAATTTGATATATTTGTTTAATTTTAATACTATAACCCCTTTTCCCATTCAGAATTAAAGTTTTGCTACTGAATGTGTAAATGACTACCCGAAAACCCCATATTAATGTAACATCTCATCAATATATTTTTTTTCTCCTCTGAATACTGAAACAACCACAACTCAGTACGAAATGGAATGCAGATAAGAGAATTATTGTGAATTTCCTTATAATTGAATAAATGTAGGTTATCCTTAGAACAAGGAAAATCTATTGACAACTACATGGCAGCTGTACATTTAGTAGTTTTCACTGAATAAGTGGTTAGACGTCGTCACTTCACACTATTGCTATACAAGGTTCCATAAGCAAACATAAACATAACTGAAATAAAATCAAAACTTATTTGTAACAAGAATATGAGCTTTACACTGAATTGCATATCGTTATAACTAACAAAACCATCATTGTATTCTTAAGAGTTGCGTTATCACTGTGAGATAATAACATCACCGGCTGTGCACCCCCCACGGCTTTTCAATTTTCGAGAACTCTTCTGCAATAAATCTTGTAGTGAAAATTGTTTCAGGTTGCTTAAAGGTTTATTAATTATGGAATGTAATGACAACATAATGATCATTACAAATACTCTGAAGTCTATTTAGCTTAGGGTAAACATTTCTTTGTTAATTATAATATAAATATTTTGAAGGAGATTACCATATGTTTAGAAAATAATTTAAGAAATTAATAATTGGCAAGATATACTATTTTGTACTAGATGTTATAAAGAGTAAGACTCCATTATTAATTCAGGAATTTGTTCGATTTTGACTGAGTGAAATGGTATGTAGCTTATGGTAAACATTTATGCTACATGTTAAATGGTATAGCCCTCGACGGCTCTCTGACTGGTCTATACTAGTACAGAGGTCGACATTGGGTACAGCAAAATGAAGCTGTCACAGTATTGGTAAGTCTTTTGGCTATCCAGTGTGACAACTTCCCTTCCTTGGTTCCTCCTTGTCTCTTCTGGGGCTTGACTCCCAGTTGAGCCTGGATACCCAGTCTAGTCCAAGTCCTTGGAGGGAGTAGTGGATCTTCCTTGCAGCCTGGGACGGGTGCCTGGGAGGAAGGGCCCTTACCCGACGGTCTTCGGTCTGCCGGGCTGGGGGACGAACCGTCCTGGGGCCACCCGACACCTTAGAGGTTGGAGGCTCTGTGCGATGGCGGTCCCTGTCTGGTGGACTTAGGAGGACGTCGGGTTAGAGGGCGAATCGTCCTGGGGTGTTGTCATCCACAGAGCCCGGGAGCTAGGTAAGGTTCACTCTCCCTTTCTGGAGCGAGGCAGACTGACCCCGTCCTACCACCTTTCCCATCCATCTTTTCCCTCTTTCCGCTGGCTGTACAATATCCCAAGGGAGACGTGCCTAGCCGGCTTTGCTGGGGCCTCCTAATCCCCCAATAAACAAACAAACAAATGGTATGGTGAGTTGTTTAAACATAGTTTAATTTATGGTGAAATATTCATATTACGGTATTAGATTCCAAACTTCTACATGTTATTATAACTGAGTACTGCATTATATTACGTCATACAAAGTGACGTATTACAGATAACTGTATTAAAGGCTTGTTAATATTAATTTAAATGGATTATCAAAAGCTACTTAGAAACAGATTATAATTAGCACAATATACAAATATTATAAATATTTTTTTAAATTTGTAACTTTTTTTCTAAAGTAAGAATTAAAGTTGATTAGATTTATTGTTCTACATGACAATTCAGTATAACCCTTAAGAAGTTAAATTATGAAAACGCTTTTAGTATAAAAGCAAATTTCTAAGAACATGTTTTAGAAAATGGATCTGCAGAAGTATTTTAAAAACGTAATAAAACTGCAAAGCTCATAAAAAAATCATCAAAATAAAATTGGATTGCAAATTTTAAGATGAAAGGTGCCCAAACATGATTTAGTGCTGACCTAGATAAACAGAGGTATTCAGTTATTCTGCTCTGAATACCAAGTCAGGATGTTTTAGTAGTGTGATAATGGTTGAAAAACGCCATTTATTACTTAAGAAGAAAAATATATCATGATATTACATCATTGGGAATGTTTATCTGGGAATGCATTAATATTTAATGTAATAATATAATATAATATGTAATAAAATTTGGTAATATGTTAAGTCATTATAAAAACACAACGTAAATTAGTTTAAGTTCATATAACGTTACTTAACTTATATTTAAAAACCATAAAAGTATCAGTATTTAAATACATGATATCTTATTTGTTTGAAGAAAATAAATCAGACCGAGGTATAGTAAAATAATAACAGTAATACTATAGGCTTATATATGATTGATAATAATAACATAAATAGTAAACCCAACCACTTCCTTGTTTAAAAGTCTAGACTTCACTTCCGCTCGGTACGCGTCGCACCCCCCCTTTTGTGTTTTTTAAATGTACGTTCGACGTCCGTATGTGTTTTCGTTTGTCTGATGAACGTCATGACGACCTTCAAATGAAGAGATTGTTTTATCCTTGTACCAACGGCCTGATGATGACTCCACGGAGTTGAAAACGGTTGCATGAAGCAACAAATTCAATTATTTAAATTCAGGTATATAAACCACTTTTAATCCTTGTTTAAAATTGTGAATATTTGATAAATATCTGATTTCATACAGGGCAGTAGGATTGGCAGTGATTGGGCCGTAACATGGGGTCTTATGGGCCTAAATCCTGGCATCTGATTGGTCTAATTAGGTCACGTGATTCAAGATGGCGGCGCCCATGGTGGCGTTCCCGCCAAATTTGCGCGCCAAAAAAAAAAACTGGCGCCAAACCTAACCTCACTTTTCTTCCCTCCAGATTTTCCCTCCAAAGTGTTACCAACTTAGCAGAGCTAATGTACCATATATAATTATATGTACCATATATAACGCTACAATGTATAATCATATATATTTACATGTACCATATAACGCGTCAAACATAACCTCACTTTTCGCTCAGTGGCGCGAAGGCCCGCGCCGCCTGTAATCTAACCTCACTTCCTTCTTTGGCTAGCCTTCCGTGGCTAACTATCTAATCAGTGTTGCCACTCTAAACGCTACCTACAAAACCTAAATCAGTTACGAAAAATTATTATTATAATATGTATATATATATATATATATATATGTATTATGTCAAAATATCTAAAATTATTATATGTATATATTAGTCACACTACGATGTGTTACCATCCTATGGCAATGTATACCTCGTAAGCAAGTACCGCCAAACCATTATATAAAACCATTACATGTATATATACCAGAAAGTGCCGCTAACTCAAAATATAAAACTATTACATGTATATATCGCAAGAAAGTGTTGCCAAAAAACTAAAAACCGCTTATATCTCCAAAACGGTAAGTCCTAGGGTCATTTTGACCCCGGAAAACTGCCTACTACGTAGTGTAGGCACTCCAGGGGGGTATCTACCCATTTGAAAAGTCTTAACCAAAATGTTGCGGGTTGCATCTCAAAAAATGAAGGGGCAAATTTTCAAAATTAAATATCTCAAGAACGGCTTGGCCGATTTTCACGAAACTTGGCATGTATGTACCTGTTAACATCCTTTACATCTTACAAAAACCTAAACTCTGTACTGCGGGAAAGTATCAAAATAATTGAAGGAGTCATACTTTAAAAATCAATATCTCAAGAACGGCTTGGCCGATATAATTGAAACTTGGTATATATGTACTTGTTAACCTCCGCTACATATTACGAAAACCTAAACCCTGTACTGCGAGAAAGTATCAAAATAATTGAAGGAGTCATACTTTAAAAATCAATATGTTAATAAGAGCCGGGCCGATTTTATTGAAACTTGGTATGTATATACTTGTTAACCTCCGCTACGATTTAAAACCACTCAAACCGTGTACTGCAGGTAAGTATCCGAAAGAAATGAAAGGGCAGCAATCCACAGCGGTGCGAAGGTCAGCGGGACTAACAACGGTGCATATTACCAAGGTAAGTAATAAAAAAAATATATGTTTACAGCTAAATTAATTTATTATACATATATAACACTAACTAGTATATACATTTATCATGGTCTGTCACCAGACTCCCACTCCTGTCTCCCGGCATCCTCTTCTTCTCCTTCTTCTTCTGCTCCCCTCCCCCTCTCCTCAGGTCCCGCCAGCCACAGCCTTCCTCCGTCAACTGTAACAGGGAAAACCCAAGGTTAGCCACTATCTAACCACAACATCCGCAACATTATTTGTCAGTAAACTTTCCGTTACCTGTTAAAATACTGTTCTGTGATTGGCCGGAATAAGCTCGCACCCCATTGGTTGTAATTAGGCGTCCTGCGCTGTGATTGGTCCATACACCCGCAACACACAACACTGTTGCATCAGCCACCTCCCCACCACCCCCAATTACCGCTATATTCCTCTCACTTTGCTCTCAGCTTTCATTGCGATCAGACGTGTCCCTGTGTTGCTCCGTTTGCTGCGTTTTGCAAAGATAACCTCACTTTTCCTAACCTCAATCTTGAGCGTTTGCTTACCCTATCTTACGTGTAACATAACCCCACTTTTTAATTTGTATTATATATTTTTGAGTAACATAACTTCACTTTTTGATTTGTATTATTGTATTCTGTGTAACATAACCTCACTTTTGATTTGTAGAGTTACATAACCTTACTTTTGATTTGTATTATTGTATTCTGTGTAACATAACCTTACTTTGTTCTATAGTAATCCTTCCAAAATGGCTGTAAATCCTGTCGAGGTACTCAGTTCTGACGATACTTATGTAAAACACTTTAGACTTTACGGAACAAGAACAATTTTCAAATTTTCTAATCCTCCTCCTGAAACCACTGAAATTGATTGGCTAAGACAAGGTTTTGCTAAAATTGTTAATGAAATGAAAGAGCGGGCCCATGAAAATGATCAGCTTGGTTTCACCTTGCACAGCCTAAATTTAAAATCAAAAGAACCTGGTTTTGTAGCTTTCCGGCCCGCGAACGAAGTAAATGAAGATATCCTTTGGCAAATTTTCGGGGGTATTGTTCAGTCAAATTCAGAATCCATCAAGTCCACTGATACGTTTCAAGTTGAATGTACCCGAGTTAATCTCCCTGTAGGTTCTGGTCGTCCTGGAAAAGTAAGGCCTGGATTTTACAACACGTTTGATGAGGAGTGTAAAGCTAGACGGGGAATAGTTGTAATTAATAATAAAGATAATTTGTGTCTCCCTCGGGCTTTGGTGGTGGCCATAGCAAACGTAACTAAAGACCCTCAGTATAAGGCAATACGCCAGGATATGGGTAAAAGACAAACGTTTAGGGCCAGGGAACTTGTTCAGCGGGCTAGGGTAGAGATCTCAGAGGAAGGCGCCGGTATCCCCCAATTGGAAAAGTTTCAGGACCTGCTAAAAGATTACAAAATTACCGTCTACAACTATGACAGAAAAGGCCGTGATGTTTACTTTGAAGGGGCTGTTGAAAATCCTAAATTTAAAATAAATCTTCTGTTTCACAATCGGCACTACAACGTAATCAGCAGTTTGACCGCGGCTTTCGCCTGTAACTATTTTTGCGAAGCTTGCCATGTCCCTTTTGACCACAAAGCTAGGCACAGATGCTCAAACATCTGCCCTCAATGCCAAACCATCTCGCCTCCCTGTAAAGAGGAGCATGGGGGAATAGTTTGCCCGGACTGTAACATGACTATGAGAAACCAGCACTGTTTTATTGCCCATAAGGTTGACAAATGCAAAACAGTAAAAAAGTGTCTTGACTGTGAAAAATTGATTAACTTAAAAGAGAGATCAGGACCTCACAGATGCGGGGAAGTTTTTTGTAAACCCTGCAATGCATTCAAAGATCCCAATCATAAATGCTACATGCAACCAAATGAAGGAAAACCTAAAACTAAAGACTACCTTTTCATTTTCTTTGACTTGGAGACTCGCCAAGACGAGTCTCTTCCCTCTGACCCTGAACAAAAATTACATCAAGTTAACCTGTGCGTGTCACAACAATTTTGCTTTAATTGTATCGATGGTAAATTTTGTATGACATGTAGAAACCGTACAAGAGTCTTCAACTCTGACCCGGTTCACCAATTCATGGAGTATGTGATGCAAGTTCGTAAACAGTTCAAAAATGTCTGTGTGATCGCCCACAACGGGCAGGGCTTTGATTTTCAGTTTTTACTAAAACATATAATGGAAGAAACAAAATTCACGCCTGAGCTGGTAATGAGGGGAACTAAAATTATTTTGATGGAAATGGACAACGTCAGATTCATTGACTCCCTAAGCTATTTCCCCATGGCCCTCTCTGCGCTCCCTAAAGCCTTCGACCTACCTCCCGAGAAAAAGAAGGGCTACTTCCCGCATCTTTTCAACACTCTGGCAAACCAAAATTATGTAGGCCCTATGCCCGATAAAAAATACTACTGCCCAGAGTCTATGTTTGAGAAACCACACAAGGCATTTGAGATTTGGTACGAAGAACAAGTAGCGAGTAACTATATTTTTGATTTTCAAAAAGAAATCTTGGAGTACTGTATTTCAGATGTAGAAATCCTAGCTCAGTCCTGTCTTAAATTCAGAAGTATTTTCTTGAAAGAATGTAACGTAGATCCTTTCCTCGAGGCCGTAACTATTGCCAGTGCCTGTAACCTGGCCTTCCGCCGCAATTTTCTAAAACCAGATACAATTGGCTTGATTCCTAAAAACGGTTACAGACTGACTGACAACCAATCTGCAGCGGCCCTTCAATGGCTAAGCTGGGAAGAGGAGGAACGGGGAGTGAGGATTGAGCATGCTGGCCGAGGCAAAGAAGTTAAAATTAACGGGGTAAAAGTAGACGGGTTTGATGGTGAGAGAATTTATGAGTTCCACGGGTGTTATTGGCACGGGTGTCCAAAATGTTTTCCTTACAATCGAGAGGCTCCTCTGAAGGAGGATCCCTCAGATTCACTTAATTTAAGATATGAAAGAACTTTGAAAAAGATGTCAAAAATCAGTGATTACGAAGTTGCAGTAATGTGGGAGTGTGAGTTCCGTAAATTAAAGAAAGATAAAAACCTTAAACACTTGAACAGCTTGCCGATCCTCAACAACCTTCCCCTTGACCCTAGACAAGCGTTCTTTGGAGGCAGAACGGGCAATGCAAAAACCTATTATAAATGTGAAGGGGGAGAAACAATCCAATATGTAGATGTTTGTTCTCTCTATCCATATGTTTGCAAGTATGGCAAATATCCTTTGGGCCACCCCACAATCTATGTGGGAGATAGGGAGTGCAGGCAGCGAGGACTAAATGTAGATGGTTTGCTGAAATGTAAAATTCTGCCACCTCGGGATCTCTACCACCCGGTTCTCCCAACAAAAATGAATAATAAATTGATGTTTGTGTTGTGTAAAACTTGCGGGGAAATTCAAAATCAGGGGGATTGTGAACATGAGAGCAGCGAAAGGGCCTTAGTTGGGACATGGACTATGGATGAAATCAGAAAAGCCGTAGAGAAAGGATACGTTGTGCTTGATATGTATGAGTTGTGGGAGTATGAGGTCGCTACATACGAGAAAGGGGGACTTTTTACAGACTTTATTAATAAATTCTTGAAAATTAAGCAGGAAGCCTCAGGCTATCCTAGCTGGTGTAAGACAGAAGAGGATAAAGATAAATACATTTCAGACTATTTCCAACATGAGGGTATTAAATTGGACAAAGACAGAATCGTTAAGAACGGGGGTTTGAGACAATTGGCAAAATTAATGTTAAATTCATTCTGGGGAAAATTCGGACAGAGGGAGAACCAAACTAAAGCAACAATTGTAAGGGAATCAAAAGTTTTGTTTAACATGTTAATAAGTCCAGAAGTACAAGTCAATAGGATCCAGCTTGTTAACGAAGAGGTTGTTGTTGTAAACTGGGAATATATTGAGGAAGTTGGGGAACCTTTGAGAAATGTAAATGTTGTAATTGCGGCCTACACCACTGCCCAGGCGAGACTTAAACTTTATGAACACTTGGAGGCTTTGGGTGGGCAAGTCCTTTACTATGACACAGATAGTTGTATTTATTTCTACCGGGGAGGGTTGTACAGGGTCCCTACGGGAGATTACCTCGGGGAAATGACCGATGAATTGGCAAGCGAGTACGGACCCGGCTCTTATATTGTTGAATTCGTTTCTGGGGGGCCTAAAACTTATGCATACCTTGTCTGGTCAACTAACAAACAAAAACTAGAATCTGTGTGTAAAATCAAAGGCCTCACCCTCAACCTAAAAACCTCCGAAACGCTAAACTTTGAGCAATTGAAAAATATGGTCCTTAGTGAAACTGCTGAAATTTTAGAAATTGAAGAGAATAGAATCAGGAGGACTAAAGACAGAGATATTGTAACAGTAAGCGAAATTAAAAAGTTTAAAATCACAGGACCAAAAAGGAGGCTCGAGGGTGAGTACGACACCTTACCATTTGGCTATAAAAAGACTCAAAGACTCGAGTAACGCGACAGGAATTACGGGAGGAGCGATTCGCTCCCTGCGCTGCTCTTTGCGTAACATAACATTACTTTCGATTTGTTTGTTTAAAATGTCTCATATAACTTCCTATATATTTAATGATCTGCCCGTACAGTGTTGTACAGTATCAGTAAATATTGATGAGGAAGTTAAGTGTAATGATTGAAATATACTCTCTGAACTGCACTGAGTTGACTTCCCCCTTAGTAATATATTGTAAGTAATAACAATGAATTGTAATATATATTAAATAAAGCTAAAGAGGTTATGAGGAGTTATGGTAATCACTTTGAATCTGCTCATAACAATATCCTCACCTCTGTAAATATAGTTGAGCAAGTCTTGAATAATGCAAAAAATCCCCACTGTATGAATGGAGGTCTCTGGCGTGGGTGACGAAAAGCCCCGTAAACCTGAATGAAGGTCCCTGGCGCGGGTGACGAAAAGCCCCGTAAACCTGAAAGGGGGTCTAGTAGATTGAGGCGTCGGGCTAACACCCCGGCTACTCCTTCGAACGACCCATGTGTGAATGAGGGGTCCAGTAGATTGAGGCGCCGGGCTAACACCCCGGCTACTCCTTCGAAAAGACCTCGGGTGAAAGAAGGACCTTGTACATTGAGGCGCCTGGCTAACACCCAGGCTACTCCTTGGAACGGTCCGGTGGGTGAAACAAAAAAATATATAAAAGTAAAATACAAAAAAGTATAAAAGTAAAAATAAAAAAACGGGGGAGACAGCTAGTTTGTTTTTGGAAGGTCTCCACAGGCCATGGCGGTGGAGGGGCCATGGTTTATCTTTAAAAAAAATCTCTATCCTTTGTTTGCTCAAAGGGAGAGGACATTAGTCTGTACTGGGCATCAACCAGGTAATCTGGATTGACTCACGCACGGAATAATGTTTAACCTGGGTGCATATGCACGGATGGTCTCAAACCCCATCCAAGCAAACAGACACTTACAGGGGGTTTATCACGGTGTGCAAGGGTTCCTAGACTTCTGAATCAAATAGTAATAAAAAGTGACAGTCATTTTAGGTCATATAAAAATTTAATACGTTACTATAATTCATTGGTAATAAGCGGTAAAGGTTTATCTAAGTACTTTAGTTAAGAACAACATAGAATAGTTTACACGGGGTTTGGGAAATGGTTTGGTGTTAAAGTAATTTTTGTTAAATTATGTTGACTTTTACCTGTTTTTTAGGAGCAGTTGGGTTCGTCAAGCTTTACCTATTTTTTAGCCGTTATTTAGGGACATGTCTCTGCCTTTTTATTATATAATTAGTACATTAACTGGGTATAAGTCCTGAGCTTGTAGAGGCTAGTATGTGGGAGTTGGAAAGCCTAAGTTGTAACTTCTATTTTGTATGTTAAATTAATTGAATAAATTCCTGGCTCTTTGATTTAAACCGTTTGGAATTGGCAATACAAAGGGTGCGGGGTAGGGAAGGGGGTCAGCCGCCAGACCCCTCTTCGCTAAAATGGCTCTCAGGCTAATTTACAGAGCCTTAGCCGTTACGATGTATAATTAAAAGCAGTTATTGTTCAGATATGTTTACATTTTACCTGTTATCTATGAGTATTTTTCCAGTTGGGTTTATATTTACAACCCCGTCTACAAGTCGGAATATATTATTTAAGTGGGTTCTGGCTTCATGTGTGGAGATTCTTTTTTGCTTTTTAGTATTGTTAGTGTATGTAATTTAAGACGTTGAAGAATACTTGTAATACCATGCTTATAAAAGCAGGATTCTTTCAATTTCGATTACTTTGGGAAACTTTCTATGCGTTTAATTGTTTAGAAACCTCAAGATACTAAAAACAGTAATTTAAAGGAGAGAAGAGGCTTATAAACACAGACAAAAAAAGCTATACCCCTATTCCAAGGGAAGTGAAACGCTCCCTTTTGTTAACATTACACCGGAAGTTGTAGGTCCAATCTGGACCCACTTTGAACTGATTCTAAGTGTTAGACACAGCTAAATGTCGGATCCAACGTGTTTGAATTAAATTAACGTTCCGAGAAAGAGACAGATGACAGTAGGGTACTTTTGTAAAGTTAAAAAGGTACAGAGATTACACACTTTGGAGGTCAGATGTGACTTTTTGTTGTAGTTAGTTGCTTGTTAAACTCTGTTACGATATACCAACAACCAGAATATATACTCTGTCTTGAATACCTGCAGTCTGCATTCACAAGTAAAAAGATTTTTATCAACACCAAAACTAAATTTAACGAGGAGTTGACCACATCAAAAAAACCATGAACAAGAGTAAATCTAAGAAGGCAACAAGCGGTGAAATTCGTTCTTTATAAGGACAGCAATTATGGAGTGTTTTCTCCTCGGTAGTTTTATTTTTGTTTCCCCTGAAACCAGAGCAGCAAGCAGTGTGAGGGGGCCGAGCGCAGCAAATGAAAGTAGCGTGACGTAATAAATATATACATATAACAATCAGTATAATTTAGCGTGACCTAGTATTGCAAGAAAAAAATAGGTTGGCAGCGCTACAAAGAAAAAAACCAGGTTGGCAATACGGTCCTAATATAGGTTAGGTAAAGTGGTATGAGAGGCCAGGAGGGAAGGGGGAGGGGGAGGGGGAGGGGGAGGGGGAGGGTGGGGGAGAAGAGGGGGAGGGAGGGGAGGGTTTTAATTTCCCTTTGACGGTGTTATTCCTTGGTCATTTGTATCCAAGTCCGGTGAAACGACGGGGTCGTCCTGCGGTTTTACGGTGTAATCTCTCGGTCGATTGTGTCTACCAGGGTTACATTTAACATGACCGTAACTTCTTAAAGTTCCTTACCAAACGTCTGTCACCGAGTCCGCTAAAACTGTCCACTAAGGAAACATTTAACCTTACCTAAATATTTTAAATTCCCCGGTCAAACGTTTCCAAGTCCCTCCCCTTGATGTTATCATGAAGATGGGGTCACACGCTCTGTACTTCTCACATCAATATCAGTTATGGAGCCGGCTTGCACAGATTTTGTGGTATTCTCAAATTGTCATGCACCCTTACGGATGCTTAATGTTTGTCATCCGATACATGGTGTGCAGGTGACGCATCACATGCACATCATGTATCATTATTGTCTCCTCCATTGCCTCTAGGTTGAGTAACGTGCAGATAGTATGTGTGTGTGTGGTTTGATTGCCACGTTTGCCATTTGAACTCCTGCACTGGTTGGCTGGACAACTTTTTTTTTTTAAAAGGTATGTGTAAAATATCTTTAACTCCAGTGTAATCAGGGAGAATACAACTTGGAAGTTTCACACTCATCCTCATTAATACATTTAAAGCAGTACTGTTGAGAAATGCACAAGTTACCTTTATGAACTTTTATCAGGGTCTGAGGGAAGCGACTCGTCCTGGCGAGTCTCCAAGGAAAAAAATATGAAAAGAAAGTATCGGTCTTTTGGTGTTCTCCTATCTACCCTTATGAAACACTGATGCGCTGGGTCCTTGAACGCATCACAGGGTTTACAATAAACTTCTCCGCATACGTGAGCTGTCTTACGTTTTTTTGGATGAATCATTTTCTTACAGTCACGGCAAAGTTTTAAAGTTTTACAAACTTGCCCCTGATGGGCTATTAAACACCGCTCGTTTTTGAAGAAACGGTTGCAAAAACGACATGTGATGCCTCCGTGTTCTAGTTTACAGGGTGGGGAGATGGTATGGCAGGAGGTGCATCTGTTTGAGCATCGATGCTCTGCTTTGTGGTCAAAAGGGATGTGGCAGGCTTCACAGAAATAACGGCATACGAAAGCAGCAGTTAAGTTTGTAATTACATTATAATGACCGTTATGAAAGAGCAAGTTAATTTTGATTCTAGCGTCTTCATTACCTCCTTCAAAGTAAACATCTCGGCCTTTTTTTATCGTAGTTGTAGACGGTAATTTTGTATTTTTTAAGATGGGATTGGAATTTTTCAAGCTCAGGGATACCGGCACCTTCCTCCGGCATTTCTACACGGGCTTTTGCTATGAGCTTATTAGCTCTGAAAGTTTGTCTTTTACCTTTATCCTGACGTATTGCTTTATACTGAGGATCATTTTTTGCAAGTGCTTTACCTACTACCAACGCTCTAGCCAGGCATAAATTGTCTTTATTATTAATTACTACAATACCCTTCCTAGCATAACATTCCTCGTCAAACGTGTTGTACATCTCTGGATGTACTCTCCCCTTACCTACTGGTACGTTAATCCTAGCTACATCTACTTTAAACGTGTCGGTAGATTTAATGGATTCAGCGTTGGATTGAAAAATACCCCCGAAAACTTTCCAAAGGACATCACCGCTAACTTCAGAGACCGGTCTAAAATCTACGTACCCTGGTTCTGCACTTTTTAAATTTATCGATTGCATTTTAAACCCGAGATAATCAGTGGGTACAGCGTCGGCTTTAGCTTTTTCAACAATTTGATTAAGATCCTTACGAATCCAATCAAACTCATAGACACCATTGGGAGGGTTAGTGAATTTAAAAACAGTGTTAGTCCCGTTTGCAAAAGTTAAAGCTGTAGAAATTAAAGACTTCAGTTAGTTGCTTGAAAAAAATCCGTTACGATATATACCAGCTATCCACCACGATACATACTTTGCCTTAAATACCTGCAGTTTACATTCACAAGTCAAAATATTGTAACCAATACCAGAACAAATAAAATTATCGAGGAGACACAACATGGACAAGAGTACATATCAACAGACAATTAAAGCATAAAATGCATTATTTATAAAGGCAATAATTATGCAGATAATCTAAGAAACTTGATCAGCCGTGTCTCATCGTTAGGTTATGTTTTGCTCTGTTAAGTTAGGTTTGTGCATGGAAATATGAAATATCGTCAGTCTTAGTTAGGTTTATTGATGCAGGTTTAAGTTAGGTTTGTCAATGCCAATTTTTGGACATCAACAACGCGCGTGATGTTGATGTCCAAAAATTGGCATTGACAAACCTAACTTAAACCTGCATCAATAAACCTAACTAAGACTGACGATGTTTCATATTTCCATGCACAAACCTAACTTAACAGAGCAAAACATAACCTAACGATGAGACACGGCTGATCAAGTTTCTTAGTTTATCTGCATAATTATTGCCTTTATAAATAATGCATTTTATGCTTTAATTGTCTGTTGATATGTACTCTTGTCCATGTTGTGTCTCCTCGATAATTTTAGTTGTTCTGGTATTGGTTACAATATTTTGACTTGTGAATGTAAACTGCAGGTATTTAAAGCAAAGTATGTATCGTGGTGGATAGCTGGTATATATCGTAACGGATTTTTTTCAAGCAACTAACTGAAGTCTTTAATTTCTACAGCTTTAACTTTTGCAAACGGGACTAACACTGTTTTTAAATTCACTTACCCTCCCAAGGGAGTTTGATTGGATTCGTAAGGATCTTAATCAAATTGTTGAAAAAGCTAAAGCCGACGCTGTACCCACTGATTATCTCGGGTTTAAAATGCAATCGATAAATTTAAAAAGTGCAGAACCAGGGTACGTAGATTTTAGACCGGTCTCTGAAGTTAGCGGTGATGTCCTTTGGAAAGTTTTCGGGGGTATTCTTCAATCCAACGCTGAATCCATTAAATCTACCGACACGTTTAAAGTAGATGTAGCTAGGATTAACGTACCAGTAGGTAAGGGGAGAGTACATCCAGAGATGTACAACACGTTTGACGAGGAATGTTATGCTAGGAAGGGTATTGTAGTAATTAATAATAAAGACAATTTATGCCTGGCTAGAGCGTTGGTAGTAGGTAAAGCACTTGCAAAAAATGATCCTCAGTATAAAGCAATACGTCAGGATAAAGGTAAAAGACAAACTTTCAGAGCTAATAAGCTCATAGCAAAAGCCCGTGTAGAAATGCCGGAGGAAGGTGCCGGTATCCCTGAGCTTGAAAAATTCCAGTCCCATCTTAAAAAATACAAAATTACCGTCTACAACTACGATAAAAAAGGCCGAGATGTTTACTTTGAAGGAGGTAATGAAGACGCTAGAATCAAAATTAACTTGCTCTTTCATAACGGTCATTATAATGTAATTACAAACTTAACTGCTGCTTTCGTATGCCGTTATTTCTGTGAAGCCTGCCACATCCCTTTTGACCACAAAGCAGAGCATCGATGCTCAAACAGATGCACCTCCTGCCATACCATCTCCCCACCCTGTAAACTAGAACACGGAGGCATCACATGTCGTTTTTGCAACCGTTTCTTCAAAAACGAGCGGTGTTTAATAGCCCATCAGGGGCAAGTTTGTAAAACTTTAAAACTTTGCCGTGACTGTAAGAAAATGATTCATCCAAAAAAACGTAAGACAGCTCACGTATGCGGAGAAGTTTATTGTAAACCCTGTGATGCGTTCAAGGACCCAGCGCATCAGTGTTTCATAAGGGTAGATAGGAGAACACCAAAAGACCGATACTTTCTTTTCATATTTTTTTCCTTGGAGACTCGCCAGGACGAGTCGCTTCCCTCAGACCCTGATAAAAGTTCATAAAGGTAACTTGTGCATTTCTCAACAGTACTGCTTTAAATGTATTAATGAGGATGAGTGTGAAACTTCCAAGTTGTATTCTCCCTGATTACACTGGAGTTAAAGATATTTTACACATACCTTTTAAAAAAAAAAAGTTGTCCAGCCAACCAGTGCAGGAGTTCAAATGGCAAACGTGGCAATCAAACCACACACACACATACTATCTGCACGTTACTCAACCTAGAGGCAATGGAGGAGACAATAATGATACATGATGTGCATGTGATGCGTCACCTGCACACCATGTATCGGATGACAAACATTAAGCATCCGTAAGGGTGCATGACAATTTGAGAATACCACAAAATCTGTGCAAGCCGGCTCCATAACTGATATTGATGTGAGAAGTACAGAGCGTGTGACCCCATCTTCATGATAACATCAAGGGGAGGGACTTGGAAACGTTTGACCGGGGAATTTAAAATATTTAGGTAAGGTTAAATGTTTCCTTAGTGGACAGTTTTAGCGGACTCGGTGACAGACGGTTGGGAAGGAACTTTAAGAAGTTACGGTCATGTTAAATGTAACCCTGGTAGACACAATCGACCGAGAGATTACACCGTAAAACCGCAGGACGACCCCGTCGTTTCACCGGACTTGGATACAAATGACCAAGGAATAACACCGTCAAAGGGAAATTAAAACCCTCCCCTCCCTCCCCCTCTTCTCCCCCACCCTCCCCCTCCCCCTCCCCCTCCCCCTTCCCTCCTGGCCTCTCATACCACTTTACCTAACCTATATTAGGACCGTATTGCCAACCTGGTTTTTTTCTTTGTAGCGCTGCCAACCTATTTTTTTCTTGCAATACTAGGTCACGCTAAATTATACTGATTGTTATATGTATATATTTATTACGTCACGCTACTTTCATTTGCTGCGCTTGGCCCCCTCACACTGCTTGCTGCTCTGGTTTCAGGGGAAACAAAAATAAAACTACCGAGGAGAAAACACTCCATAATTGCTGTCCTTATAAAGAACGAATTTCACCGCTTGTTGCCTTCTTAGATTTACTCTTGTTCATGGTTTTTTTGATGTGGTCAACTCCTCGTTAAATTTAGTTTTGGTGTTGATAAAAATCTTTTTACTTGTGAATGCAGACTGCAGGTATTCAAGACAGAGTATATATTCTGGTTGTTGGTATATCGTAACAGAGTTTAACAAGCAACTAACTACAACAAAAAGTCACATCTGACCTCCAAAGTGTGTAATCTCTGTACCTTTTTAACTTTACAAAAGTACCCTACTGTCATCTGTCTCTTTCTCGGAACGTTAATTTAATTCAAACACGTTGGATCCGACATTTAGCTGTGTCTAACACTTAGAATCAGTTCAAAGTGGGTCCAGATTGGACCTACAACTTCCGGTGTAATGTTAACAAAAGGGAGCGTTTCGCTTCCCTTGGAATAGGGGTATAGCTTTTTTTGTCTGTGTTTATAAGCCTCTTCTCTCCTTTAAATTACTGTTTTTAGTATCTTGAGGTTTCTAAACAATTAAACGCATAGAAAGTTTCCCAAAGTAATCGAAATTGAAAGAATCCTGCTTTTATAAGCATGGTATTACAAGTATTCTTCAACGTCTTAAATTACATACACTAACAATACTAAAAAGCAAAAAAGAATCTCCACACATGAAGCCAGAACCCACTTAAATAATATATTCCGACTTGTAGACGGGGTTGTAAATATAAACCCAACTGGAAAAATACTCATAGATAACAGGTAAAATGTAAACATATCTGAACAATAACTGCTTTTAATTATACATCGTAACGGCTAAGGCTCTGTAAATTAGCCTGAGAGCCATTTTAGCGAAGAGGGGTCTGGCGGCTGACCCCCTTCCCTACCCCGCACCCTTTGTATTGCCAATTCCAAACGGTTTAAATCAAAGAGCCAGGAATTTATTCACTTAATTTAACATACAAAATAGAAGTTACAACTTAGGCTTTCCAACTCCCACATACTAGCCTCTACAAGCTCAGGACTTATACCCAGTTAATGTACTAATTATATAATAAAAAGGCAGAGACATGTCCCTAAATAACGGCTAAAAAATAGGTAAAGCTTGACGAACCCAACTGCTCCTAAAAAACAGGTAAAAGTCAACATAATTTAACAAAAATTACTTTAACACCAAACCATTTCCCAAACCCCGTGTAAACTATTCTATGTTGTTCTTAACTAAAGTACTTAGATAAACCTTTACCGCTTATTACCAATGAATTATAGTAACGTATTAAATTTTTATATGACCTAAAATGACTGTCACTTTTTATTACTATTTGATTCAGAAGTCTAGGAACCCTTGCACACCGTGATAAACCCCCTGTAAGTGTCTGTTTGCTTGGATGGGGTTTGAGACCATCCGTGCATATGCACCCAGGTTAAACATTATTCCGTGCGTGAGTCAATCCAGATTACCTGGTTGATGCCCAGTACAGACTAATGTCCTCTCCCTTTGAGCAAACAAAGGATAGAGATTTTTTTTAAAGATAAACCATGGCCCCTCCACCGCCATGGCCTGTGGAGACCTTCCAAAAACAAACTAGCTGTCTCCCCCGTTTTTTTATTTTTACTTTTATACTTTTTTGTATTTTACTTTTATATATTTTTTTGTTTCACCCACCGGACCGTTCCAAGGAGTAGCCTGGGTGTTAGCCAGGCGCCTCAATGTACAAGGTCCTTCTTTCACCCGAGGTCTTTTCGAAGGAGTAGCCGGGGTGTTAGCCCGGCGCCTCAATCTACTGGACCCCTCATTCACACATGGGTCGTTCGAAGGAGTAGCCGGGGTGTTAGCCCGACGCCTCAATCTACTAGACCCCCTTTCAGGTTTACGGGGCTTTTCGTCACCCGCACCAGGGACCTTCATTCAGGTTTACGGGGCTTTTCGTCACCCACGCCAGAGACCTCCATTCATACAGTGGGGATTTTTTGCATTATTCAAGACTTGCTCAACTATATTTACAGAGGTGAGGATATTGTTATGAGCAGATTCAAAGTGATTACCATAACTCCTCATAACCTCTTTAGCTTTATTTAATATATATTACAATTCATTGTTATTACTTACAATATATTACTAAGGGGGAAGTCAACTCAGTGCAGTTCAGAGAGTATATTTCAATCATTACACTTAACTTCCTCATCAATATTTACTGATACTGTACAACACTGTACGGGCAGATCATTAAATATATAGGAAGTTATATGAGACATTTTAAACAAACAAATCGAAAGTAATGTTATGTTACGCAAAGAGCAGCGCAGGGAGCGAATCGCTCCTCCCGTAATTCCTGTCGCGTTACTCGAGTCTTTGAGTCTTTTTATAGCCAAATGGTAAGGTGTCGTACTCACCCTCGAGCCTCCTTTTTGGTCCTGTGATTTTAAACTTTTTAATTTCGCTTACTGTTACAATATCTCTGTCTTTAGTCCTCCTGATTCTATTCTCTTCAATTTCTAAAATTTCAGCAGTTTCACTAAGGACCATCTTTTTCAATTGCTCAAAGTTTAGCGTTTCGGAGGTTTTTAGGTTGAGGGTGAGGCCTTTGATTTTACACACAGATTCTAGTTTTTGTTTGTTAGTTGACCAGACAAGGTATGCATAAGTTTTAGGCCCCCCAGAAACGAATTCAACAATATAAGAGCCGGGTCCGTACTCGCTTGCCAATTCATCGGTCATTTCCCCGAGGTAATCTCCCGTAGGGACCCTGTACAACCCTCCCCGGTAGAAATAAATACAACTATCTGTGTCATAGTAAAGGACTTGCCCACCCAAAGCCTCCAAGTGTTCATAAAGTTTAAGTCTCGCCTGGGCAGTGGTGTAGGCCGCAATTACAACATTTACATTTCTCAAAGGTTCCCCAACTTCCTCAATATATTCCCAGTTTACAACAACAACCTCTTCGTTAACAAGCTGGATCCTATTGACTTGTACTTCTGGACTTATTAACATGTTAAACAAAACTTTTGATTCCCTTACAATTGTTGCTTTAGTTTGGTTCTCCCTCTGTCCGAATTTTCCCCAGAATGAATTTAACATTAATTTTGCCAATTGTCTCAAACCCCCGTTCTTAACGATTCTGTCTTTGTCCAATTTAATACCCTCATGTTGGAAATAGTCTGAAATGTATTTATCTTTATCCTCTTCTGTCTTACACCAGCTAGGATAGCCTGAGGCTTCCTGCTTCATTTTCAAGAATTTATTAATAAAGTCTGTAAAAAGTCCCCCTTTCTCGTATGTAGCGACCTCATACTCCCACAACTCATACATATCAAGCACAACGTATCCTTTCTCTACGGCTTTTCTGATTTCATCCATAGTCCATGTCCCAACTAAGGCCCTTTCGCTGCTCTCATGTTCACAATCCCCCTGATTTTGAATTTCCCCGCAAGTTTTACACAACACAAACATCAATTTATTATTCATTTTTGTTGGGAGAACTGGGTGGTAGAGATCCCGAGGTGGCAGAATTTTACATTTCAGCAAACCATCTACATTTAGTCCTCGCTGCCTGCACTCCCTATCTCCCACATAGATTGTGGGGTGGCCCAAAGGATATTTGCCATACTTGCAAACATATGGATAGAGAGAACAAACATCTACATATTGGATTGTTTCTCCCCCTTCACATTTATAATAGGTTTTTGCATTGCCCGTTCTGCCTCCAAAGAACGCTTGTCTAGGGTCAAGGGGAAGGTTGTTGAGGATCGGCAAGCTGTTCAAGTGTTTAAGGTTTTTATCTTTCTTTAATTTACGGAACTCACACTCCCACATTACTGCAACTTCGTAATCACTGATTTTTGACATCTTTTTCAAAGTTCTTTCATATCTTAAATTAAGTGAATCTGAGGGATCCTCCTTCAGAGGAGCCTCTCGATTGTAAGGAAAACATTTTGGACACCCGTGCCAATAACACCCGTGGAACTCATAAATTCTCTCACCATCAAACCCGTCTACTTTTACCCCGTTAATTTTAACTTCTTTGCCTCGGCCAGCATGCTCAATCCTCACTCCCCGTTCCTCCTCTTCCCAGCTTAGCCATTGAAGGGCCGCTGCAGATTGGTTGTCAGTCAGTCTGTAACCGTTTTTAGGAATCAAGCCAATTGTGTCTGGTTTTAGAAAATTGCGGCGGAAGGCCAGGTTACAGGCACTGGCAATAGTTACGGCCTCGAGGAAAGGATCTACGTTACATTCTTTCAAGAAAATACTTCTGAATTTAAGACAGGACTGAGCTAGGATTTCTACATCTGAAATACAGTACTCCAAGATTTCTTTTTGAAAATCAAAAATATAGTTACTCGCTACTTGTTCTTCGTACCAAATCTCAAATGCCTTGTGTGGTTTCTCAAACATAGACTCTGGGCAGTAGTATTTTTTATCGGGCATAGGGCCTACATAATTTTGGTTTGCCAGAGTGTTGAAAAGATGCGGGAAGTAGCCCTTTTTTTTTCTCGGGAGGTAGGTCGAAGGCTTTAGGGAGCGCAGAGAGGGCCATGGGGAAATAGCTTAGGGAGTCAATGAATCTGACGTTGTCCATTTCCATCAAAATAATTTTAGTTCCCCTCATTACCAGCTCAGGCGTGAATTTTGTTTCTTCCATTATATGTTTTAGTAAAAACTGAAAATCAAAGCCCTGCCCGTTGTGGGCGATCACACAGACATTTTTGAACTGTTTACGAACTTGCATCACATACTCCATGAATTGGTGAACCGGGTCAGAGTTGAAGACTCTTGTACGGTTTCTACATGTCATACAAAATTTACCATCGATACAATTAAAGCAAAATTGTTGTGACACGCACAGGTTAACTTGATGTAATTTTTGTTCAGGGTCAGAGGGAAGAGACTCGTCTTGGCGAGTCTCCAAGTCAAAGAAAATGAAAAGGTAGTCTTTAGTTTTAGGTTTTCCTTCATTGGGTTGCATGTAGCATTTATGATTGGGATCTTTGAATGCATTGCAGGGTTTACAAAAAACTTCCCCGCATCTGTGAGGTCCTGATCTCTCTTTTAAGTTAATCAATTTTTCACAGTCAAGACACTTTTTTACTGTTTTGCATTTGTCAACCTTATGGGCAATAAAACAGTGCTGGTTTCTCATAGTCATGTTACAGTCCGGGCAAACTATTCCCCCATGCTCCTCTTTACAGGGAGGCGAGATGGTTTGGCATTGAGGGCAGATGTTTGAGCATCTGTGCCTAGCTTTGTGGTCAAAAGGGACATGGCAAGCTTCGCAAAAATAGTTACAGGCGAAAGCCGCGGTCAAACTGCTGATTACGTTGTAGTGCCGATTGTGAAACAGAAGATTTATTTTAAATTTAGGATTTTCAACAGCCCCTTCAAAGTAAACATCACGGCCTTTTCTGTCATAGTTTTAGACGGTAATTTTGTAATCTTTTAGCAGGTCCTGAAACTTTTCCAATTGGGGGATACCGGCGCCTTCCTCTGAGATCTCTACCCTAGCCCGCTGAACAAGTTCCCTGGCCCTAAACGTTTGTCTTTTACCCATATCCTGGCGTATTGCCTTATACTGAGGGTCTTTAGTTACGTTTGCTATGGCCACCACCAAAGCCCGAGGGAGACACAAATTATCTTTATTATTAATTACAACTATTCCCCGTCTAGCTTTACACTCCTCATCAAACGTGTTGTAAAATCCAGGCCTTACTTTTCCAGGACGACCAGAACCTACAGGGAGATTAACTCGGGTACATTCAACTTGAAACGTATCAGTGGACTTGATGGATTCTGAATTTGACTGAACAATACCCCCGACAATTTGCCAAAGGATATCTTCATTTACTTCGTTCGCGGGCCGGAAAGCTACAAAACCAGGTTCTTTTGATTTTAAATTTAGGCTGTGCAAGGTGAAACCAAGCTGATCATTTTCATGGGCCCGCTCTTTCATTTCATTAACAATTTTAGCAAAACCTTGTCTTAGCCAATCAATTTCAGTGGTTTCAGGAGGAGGATTAGAAAATTTGAAAATTGTTCTTGTTCCGTAAAGTCTAAAGTGTTTTACATAAGTATCGTCAGAACTGAGTACCTCGACAGGATTTACAGCCATTTTGGAAGGATTACTATAGAACAAAGTAAGGTTATGTTACACAGAATACAATAATACAAATCAAAAGTAAGGTTATGTAACTCTACAAATCAAAAGTGAGGTTATGTTACACAGAATACAATAATACAAATCAAAAAGTGAAGTTATGTTACTCAAAAATATATAATACAAATTAAAAAGTGGGGTTATGTTACACGTAAGATAGGGTAAGCAAACGCTCAAGATTGAGGTTAGGAAAAGTGAGGTTATCTTTGCAAAACGCAGCAAACGGAGCAACACAGGGACACGTCTGATCGCAATGAAAGCTGAGAGCAAAGTGAGAGGAATATAGCGGTAATTGGGGGTGGTGGGGAGGTGGCTGATGCAACAGTGTTGTTTGTTGCGGGTGTATGGACCAATCACAGCGCAGGACGCCTAATTACAACCAATGGGGTGCGAGCTTATTCCGGCCAATCACAGAACAGTATTTTAACAGGTAACGGAAAGTTTACTGACAAATAATGTTGCGGATGTTGTGGTTAGATAGTGGCTAACCTTGGGTTTTCCCTGTTACAGTTGACGGAGGAAGGCTGTGGCTGGCGGGACCTGAGGAGAGGGGGAGGGGAGCAGAAGAAGAAGGAGAAGAAGAGGATGCCGGGAGACAGGAGTGGGAGTCTGGCGACAGACCATGATAAATGTATATACTAGTTAGTGTTATATATGTATAATAAATTAATTTAGCTGTAAACATATATTTTTTTTATTACTTACCTTGGTAATATGCACCGTTGTTAGTCCCGCTGACCTTCGCACCGCTGTGGATTGCTGCCCTTTCATTTCTTTCGGATACTTACCTGCAGTACACGGTTTGAGTGGTTTTAAATCGTAGCGGAGGTTAACAAGTATATACATACCAAGTTTCAATAAAATCGGCCCGGCTCTTATTAACATATTGATTTTTAAAGTATGACTCCTTCAATTATTTTGATACTTTCTCGCAGTACAGGGTTTAGGTTTTCGTAATATGTAGCGGAGGTTAACAAGTACATATATACCAAGTTTCAATTATATCGGCCAAGCCGTTCTTGAGATATTGATTTTTAAAGTATGACTCCTTCAATTATTTTGATACTTTCCCGCAGTACAGAGTTTAGGTTTTTGTAAGATGTAAAGGATGTTAACAGGTACATACATGCCAAGTTTCGTGAAAATCGGCCAAGCCGTTCTTGAGATATTTAATTTTGAAAATTTGCCCCTTCATTTTTTGAGATGCAACCCGCAACATTTTGGTTAAGACTTTTCATATGGGTAGATACCCCCCTGGAGTGCCTACACAACGTAGTAGGCAGTTTTCCGGGGTCAAAATGACCCTAGGACTTACCGTTTTGGAGATATAAGCGGTTTTTAGTTTGTTGGCAACACTTTCTTGCGATATATACATGTAATAGTTTTATATTTTGAGTTAGCGGCACTTTCTGGTATATATACATGTAATGGTTTTATATAATGGTTTGGCGGTACTTGCTTACGAGGTATACATTGCCATAGGATGGTAACACATCGTAGTGTGACTAATATATACATATAATAATTTTAGATATTTTGACATAATACATATATATATATATATATATACATATTATAATAATAATTTTTCGTAACTGATTTAGGTTTTGTAGGTAGCGTTTAGAGTGGCAACACTGATTAGATAGTTAGCCACGGAAGGCTAGCCAAAGAAGGAAGTGAGGTTAGATTACAGGCGGCGCGGGCCTTCGCGCCACTGAGCGAAAAGTGAGGTTATGTTTGACGCGTTATATGGTACATGTAAATATATATGATTATACATTGTAGCGTTATATATGGTACATATAATTATATATGGTACATTAGCTCTGCTAAGTTGGTAACACTTTGGAGGGAAAATCTGGAGGGAAGAAAAGTGAGGTTAGGTTTGGCGCCAGTTTTTTTTTTTGGCGCGCAAATTTGGCGGGAACGCCACCATGGGCGCCGCCATCTTGAATCACGTGACCTAATTAGACCAATCAGATGCCAGGATTTAGGCCCATAAGACCCCATGTTACGGCCCAATCACTGCCAATCCTACTCAGGGCCATTGATTAGGTCAAAACCAACAAACTACACAACACCTCCCTTACACAGCTCAAACACCTTACTCTCTACGAGTGTTCTTACAAAAAAATCAGTATTCAAAGTAGCTGAAATTGTTGGTCAGTGTTATGTGTTGCAAATTAATGAATAATGTTATTTAGATGTTGATTAAACATAACAACTTTTCAAATTCAAACAATTAGAACAAATACAGCCTAGTAAAAGTGGAACAAAGATATAACTAAAAAATGCCTTACATTTCACAATCTAAAAAGGTAAAACGAAGCAGGAGATATTGCATAAGTAAAGAACGAACACAATCCATATAAAAATACTAATGGGATATACTAAAACCCCGTAAAAACATTAGTCACTTTGATCTTATCATTTTTAATTTCAACGCTGGAAAATGCTGAGATTCAAATATATTTTCACTTTTATAATCTATATTTGTCACCTAAACTGGACGTCTTCTTTCTGCAGATTGACTTATTCTACATTTTGTTCTTAATATAGGATTACAAAACAACAGCTTGTTACAATACAGAGTCCTAACACATTTATCCCAAGGGTAATTATATCAAACCACAACTGAGACAGAGCCAGGATAGCTTGGGAGACTGACATGGTACAACGGATTATTGGCCAGAGAGAAGATTCAAGGATATATTACACTGATTATACGAATTTAGCTTTCACCCATTTAGAGTTGCGAAAGGTAAAATTATATCCGTAGCTGGAAATATTTTATCGAAAACCGGTCGTTTACTAATTTAGTAAACACTGGATAACCCGAATAAAAACTAAAAAAGGGACGGAATGGTTTCAGCGACGAACTAAAGAATTTCCTAGTGAATAATATCAACAGGTTTAACTTTTATATCTCGATCTAAGCACTGTCTCGTAATTGAGTCTATTGTTACGTGAAATGTTTGTTGAAAACTCTGGAATTAAACTCTATTGTTAAGTCCTGCAAATTGTAAATGCAAAAGCCATTTCAGAAATTACATCACTAAGACTTCCAAACAAATTATATATATATATAAACTATAAAAATAATAACGTTAGTAAAATAATCTCCCCGTATCGGCAAACCTGCGTACTCAGCGAATTTCTAATGCATTTATATGTTTCTCACTACCACATAAAGCCACTCACCAAGTTTCATAAAATACACGAATAAATAAGTGATATATAGCATTTTATTTTTTCTTCATAAGAATAACATTGAAAGCTGAGTACGCAGGTTTGCTGCAAAAAGGAACACAAAATATGTGTTTTTATGCAATTATCAATATAACTTAACAAGTCGAAGATATACACCAAGTTTTATTAATTTATGTTCATAATTAAGGGAGATATTACATTTTACTTATTCTCCATAAGAATAACATGGGGGCTGAGTATGCAGGTTTGCTGCTGCGGGGAAAATTGGCGAAAAATTATGTTTTGTGCAAATATCAACATACCAGTGCTAGGTAAAGCCTCGTGCCAAGTTTCATCAACATACATTCATAAATAATAGAGATATCAAATTTGTATTATTTTCCATAAGGATAACATTGGACAACGTAATGTGTTTAGCACTATGAATATCTCTGCAACGGTTGGACGTAGAATCACAATTCAAACACCAAAATGATTGTTTTGTAGAGCTAAACTGTTTGGTAAAAGCAAATGTGAGGTTGACATTAAAATTAACTGAGGAAAAGCAAAACACCTTTTTCCCATAAGATTACCATGGCACGTTTCATGAGCACGTTTTTAGCGAATTTCCCCTATAGGGAAGAAGCTATTACCGTAGGTCTCATGGTAAGACTTAAGCCCGAGACCATGATAACTTTTCATTTTGAGGTCCCCAGATGCCAAAAACACCATTCGTTCAAATTGTTATATATGTATATATATATATATATATATATATATGTGTGTGTGTGTGTGTGTGTGTGTGTGTGTGTGTGTGTGTCCGTAAGCACGATAACTCTCGTAAAAAAGGTCCGATCTTAATGAAATTTTGTACAAATGTGTAAAGTACCATTTATTTGAACGATTTCGAAAACCAGGTGAATCGCACCATCCGAAGGGGGGTTTTTGGGGGGTTTTGTACCCCAAAAATGGGTTTTTTGGGGTTTTCACATGTAATTTTAATTTAAATCAAATTTTAATTTATACCATTGAATTCAGCTTAAAAATAATTTGGTGTTTTGATCATTGCTCTGCGTCAATTTGTTACCGAGATATTGAAAGTGCTAAACACAGTACGTTGTCTAATGTTATTCTTATGGAGAAAAAGAAAAATTGTATATCTTGCTTATTTATGAACATAAACTGGCAAAATTTGGTATATGGCTTGATCTGGTTGTGGTTTATTGTTGTTTGCACAAAAAAACAATTTTTCGCCTATGGTTCCTGTAGCAGCAAACCTAGGTACTTGGTCCCCATGTTATTCTTTTGGAAAATACTTAAAATTTTATATATCGCTTATTTATGAATGTATATGGATGAAACTTGGTATGTGACTTCACTAAGATGAGTTCTATTGATATTTGCATAAAAACTCATTATTTTGTGTGCCTTTTTGCAGCAAACCTGCGTACTCATCCCCAGTGTTATTCTTATGGAGAATAATTAATATTTTAAATATCGCTTGTTTGTGAATACATTTCTTATGAATCCTGTTAAGTGTTTTAATGTGTTATGTTATTCATTGGAAATTCGCTGAGTATGCAGGTTTGCTGTGACGGGGGTATTTTGGATTTTATCCGCTACCACTTAACCTTAGTTAATGATTCAAAATACGATATTATTTGTTGTTTTTTTAAGCTCTATAAAATGGTAAAAACCAAAGTTAAGTGTTTTAAAAATGTTAGGATGAAAAATGCAAAAAAACTTATTTTGGAAAATTTAAAAATCCCATAAAACCCCCTTCGCACGGTCCTATTTTTCTGGTTTTTGAGCTTAAAGTCATGATTGTCTATGTCAAATTTGAGCCAAATTTAATCAAAATCAAACCATTTTTACTCAAATTATCGTTTTAACGGACACATATATAGATCCTTAATAAAAAAATTAAAACACAGAATCAACAAGGTGCTTCAACTGTGTTTGACAATGACGTCCCTAAACTCATAACCCAGTTTCATCCTGGACTTCACAAAATTAACAGTATTATAAATATTGCCTTTGGCATTCTAGAGTCTTCACCTCTGACAAATAATATCTTTAAATGTCTACATAGAGATGTCGTTAAAAGACCGCCTACTCTTAAAAAGCCTACTCTTAAAAGTGTTGTAATTTCTAAACCAAAACTTCCCATGACAGAGCAAACAAGCGAAAAAGTCGCCGGATCGCACCCCTTCAAGAAACCCCGATGTCTTGTATGCAAACAAATTGAAGAATCGTCAATCTTTAGTAGCATTTCAACATCAAAAATGTACAAAATACCAGGCAATTTATCCTGTGACTCAACAAATATTGTATACCAAATAAAATGTAAGAAATACCCTAAAGATTATATTGGCTCTACAACAAACACACTAAGAGTAAGGATGACGGGTCACCGGTTTGCTTACAAGCATCAGGATGAGACCAAACCCCTAGTGACACACGGAAAGAAACACGGTGACAATTTCGAAAATACATATCAAGTCAAGCCAATTAGACAAATCACCAAAAAGTTCAGTGTGTCGTCACTTAGAAGTCTCGAACAGGCATGCCAACTAGTGACCGAGTCAAAGTGCCCAAAAGGCCTAAACATTCGTTAAAGATAAAGACAAAGTTACACAAAGCTCCAATTGTTTAATATATATAGATGTACAAATTTACTGTTTTAAAAACATATGATTTCTGATAAGATTTACAACACATGGTACTCAGTTAGTTGTTATCGAGATGAAGTTGATGTAGGTTATCTAATTTTGTATCAAGTTCTGAAGATAGTGTAAACCGAAATATAAACTAGTTTTGTAGATAATTTTGGTTTGATGTGATTATATATATATATATATATATATATATATATATATATATATATATATATATATATATATATATATATATATGCATATACATATATATAAATTTGAACGAATAGTGTTTTTGACATCTGTGGACCTCAAAATAAAAAGTTAACATGGTCTCGGGCTTAACTCATACCATGCCACGTACGATAATATCTTCTTCCCTATAGGGGAAATGCGCTAAAACCCAACGATTTTGAGAGACATTAGTTTGGTAATCAGGCCAGCTCGCATAGAGTGTTTAAGTGGTTAAAGCGTAATTTTTCAACATATTGAATAGGAATACATCTTCATCCCGCTTGACACGTTAACAGGATTAAAAAACTGTTTTTATTGTGCCGTGAAACTCTGAATCAGACCCATTTGAAAATGTTGTATCCATACAGTTGTAAAAGCTTTTTTATAGTGGTTTTCTTAGTTTTCAAATGTAATGGTATGGTTGATGATTTATAAAATGATAAGTTAACGTTTAATGTTATTTTCAGCTGAATTCAACTCTCAGCTTTATATGCAAGTGTTGTAACCAATAAAAACCTTAAAACGAGAGGATTCAACGTAAATTCTAGAGACTGGCCTGTCATCACCAGGCCATATTAGCGAAAGATAGAAACAATATGGCGTACAGCTTATATATCTAATAGGCAATAGTATATAAGCTGTCGCCATCTTGTTTCTGTTATTCGCCAGTAGGTCCTGATGATGACCGGTGTTACTGGTAGAAATCTATCGCCTTTTACCATATTTTTTTATATTTGCCGTCTTGAATGTAAGAACAGTATGAGTTTAAATATATTTTGTAATGGTGTATGACGTAGTTTATTCTATCCTGTTTAAAATACGTGGCATAGTACCGCACCTCTAAAAATTAATTATCTAAAGTTAACTTGAAATGTTTGAATTTAAAACAATTTAAAAGATTCATCGTCGAAGGGGATTTGTTGCTTAAGCTGTTTTGTGAAAACTTTAGCACCCCCGGGCCCTCTCAGTGGCAAATTGTATTATCTCATAATGATAATGCGGCCTTTGATCTTATCACGACTTAGTTCACTCTAGCATTAACAAATTGGAGTTTAAATAATTTGTTATTTTAAGAATACAAGTTTTGAGTATATTATTTGATAACTAAACGAGTTACGTACATTATAATCCATCTTGAGTTCTTAGGAAGAGACAATAAACTACTACAGTTACTATAAAGTATTGACATAAGAGAAACATAATTATGGGAATTTAGTTCCCGAAACTAAATTAGATATATAGATAATAACTAATAACGACAGGAATTATAAGGAACTTAACAGTTTATATTAACTAATTCCGGAGGCTTCGAAGTTAATATTATTTAGTAAACCAAACTAAATAAATTATTTAGAAAAAGAATGGTAATGATATATTTTATGAAAAATTCAAATTGATTTTCATTCACACAAAACTATTAACGATGTTCAGTGCTAGCAAAGCGACCCTTATCCTTTGTGGTTATGTCTTAGTAATACATCAAATAATAATATTCAGAGACTTGTGCAATAGATGCAACATTCCCTTACAAGACATCACGGTTTAAATGCTCAAGACCAATCCATTATGGCCCAGACGTGTATCAACTGAAGACCGATTATCTCCAAGTCCAGAATAGATATCTATTGACAGGAAGAGAAGTCGACAGGCTTGAAGCGGTCCAAAAGAAGAAAGCTTAAGATCTAAAGCTTAAAGCTACCAGGCGGGAGTCAAACGAGCAGCTAATCACACAGTCGTCTAATAAAAGTAGAGCTATGTGGAACGTCGTAAACGCTGAAAGAAGAGCATGCGAGGAAGTGAAAGAGGCAACCTGGAAACTGAGTATCTCAAACAGGATCATAGAAGACCCGATTACGGTAGCAAACAGTTTCAACAGATACTTCACTACCATCGCCAAAGACATGTTAAAGACCAACAATCTACCATAAACTGTTCAAGCCGTCAGCCAGTCTATCAACCCGGAACACGAGCTGAGCGTATTTCTACCAGCAACTACTTTCAAAGTCCGAAACATCATAATGGCTCTTAAGCCAACTTCTTCGTCCGGTGTCGAGACATTTAACTAGACTTCTAAAATCCTGTGCGGAAGAACTTTGTTCACCCCTTACGGACATTATCAACAAATTCCTGGAACAGGCAATCGTTCCAACTAACCTAAGAATTGCCAAAGTATATCCACTCCACAAGAAAGGAAATAAAGAAGAAATGGGTAAATTCAGGCCAATATCCCTGGCCCCTACGTTCTCCGAGATCTTAGAAAAGGTGTTCTTAACGCAACTAGTAAAGCATCTACAATCAAAAATTATACTGCCGAAGGGGCAACATGGCTTCTACCATTACGGCAATTTTAGAAATCGAGGAACAAATTCTTGACGATCTGGAAGCTGGAAATACTGTCGGTGGAGCATTTTTAGATCTTAGCCGGACATTCGACTGCCTAGATCATATGCTTATCTTGACGAAACTTGACACCTTTAGCATTAGGGGTGCTACACAGAACTGGTTCAATTCCTACCTCAATAAGAGACGCCAGTTGGTCGAAATAAAAAACACTGACATGGGCAAAACAAGCCCAATCAAATCAGAACTACTGAGTGTGCCTAGAGGAGTACCAGGGATCAGTGCTGGGCCCTGTCATGTTTGTGCTATTTTCCGCCGATCTTCCGAACTACATGGACACCTTCATTCGCACTGTTATGTTTACCGATGACTCGGTCCTCCTGACTAGCAGCAAAGCTCCAGAACCTGTTGAAATCAACAACTTTATCTCGATCAAAAATGCTAGGTATGGATTACTGTGCTTAACAATGATCTAGTATTTAACGAGAGTAAAACGCAACTGTTCTTTTTCGGAAAATACAAGAATGAAGTCTCATGCCCTCGCAGCATTCTCGTGGCTGAGTCAACAAAATCTTGGAATGATCCTGGACAATGGACCTGTGATGGGATATCCACATCAACTGGCTCTTTCAAACACTAAGCTCTTATATATTCGCGTTGAGAAGTATAAACAGTGTCACTACATCTGCCGCCACACGAGCAGCATATCACGTACTAATTGAATCTCACATTAGATATGGAATAATCTTCTGGGGAGACTCTTCTAAAGAAAATATTCAGCGTGTGTTCGTGCTTCAGAAGCGTGACATGAGAGTTCTTGGAGACCTTCAGCGGAAGGAAAGCTGCAGGGATATATTCAGGACTATGAAAGTTCCAACTGTGGTCTCCATATACATCTGTGAGGTCGTCGCCTTCTCATGAGGCCAAAATCTGCCGAGGAACACAAATGTACACATCATAATACTAGGAACGCCGCCAATTTAAACTTGCCTGCACAAAGAACCTCCAGATACTCTAAGAAGTCGTCATATGCTGGGGCCAGACTTTAATCTTTTTCCAGCCAGTATCAAAAGCGGCAATCCAAAGGCGCTCAGAGAAGACTTCTCGACTGAATGCTTGAATACCCTGTCTACAACATGGAAGAGTTCATTGTTTGCTGTGAAAGAGACTTTGACCAATTGTAGTATTGAATTATTGTATTGTATTTTGCATTTGTATTTGTTGACACCATTTCTAAGCTCCACGCTTATGTAATAAAGTCTCTCTCTCTCTCTCTCTCTCTCTCTCTCTCTCTCTCTCTCTCTCTCTCTCTCTCTCTCTCTCTCTCTCTCTCTCTCTCTCTCTCTCTCTCTCTCTCTCTCTCTCTCTCTCTCTCGTATAAAGCACCTCGAACCAGACATCCGGCACCCTTAAAATGTTTTAAAAGAATACAATTTCAGTTAAAACTAAATATACGTGTTGTATAAAAAGGTCATGTTGTCATGCCCCTTTCTAACACCAATTTTATTGGTGTAACCTGTCCCTACACTGTTGTACCGACAAACACAAATACTGTGGCTTTAGAATTTGTTTCATTCCACAAATGGAAATAGATCTACTAACTGTGGGGTCTATTAAAATCTAAATAAATATCACTTACTTACTTACTTACTTACTTACTTACTTACTTACTACCTTCTTCTCACCGACTCTCTTCTAGGAGAGCACTGGATTCGTCAAAATGGCTACGGTTGTAGTAATTTTTGAGGTTAGCATAAATTAATATCTGAGGGCGGGTGTGGGTTCCAAGAATGGTTAAGGGGGTTCAAGAAATCTTCCAGGTCATATAATCCCTCGTTGATCAAAAACAGGTTCAGTTTATTTTTGAAAATCTTTATTTTACTAATTTGCTTTATGCTGGTTGGTAGTTTTCAAAAAATGTTTAGGCCAGCATATTTTGGTTTTATTTCAAAAAGTGTGAGTTTATGTTGTTCAGCATAAAGGTGTTGGTGTCTCGTGTTGTCATTGGGAATATATAATTTTGGAAAAATGTTTTTTTTGTTTTATGTATGTAGAGGCTGTTTTGAATATGTAGAGGGAAGGAACCAGTAAAAATTCCAAGTTTTGGGGACGCCTCCCTGCAGTTTGAACGGGTTGGCATTGTTCTAATTGCCCATTTCTGGAGTTTGAAGATTTTTTCCAGGTGGGTTTTAACTGCCCCCACAGAACTGCACTTTGAACGGGCCGAAGTAAGCAGTTTTCATGAGAGGCAGATTCTGCAGCCCATTCAGCCTGCGCAAGACAAAAATCCCCTTCGCCAACTTACCCTCAATCGGTAAAATCTGCTCCCCCCAATTTAGATTTTCATTTAATGGCACTCCCAGAAAGTTTAGAGCCTCTTCAAATTGGTCGTCTCCAATAAAAACATCAGGAATCTGGAAATTTGTTGATTTTTTTCTGATGAGTTATGATGCTCATCAAATTCGTTTTGCTTGTGAGCGACAATTTGTTGTCTGCAGAAAATTGGCTCATGCTATTTACCTTTATGCTTGTTTCTATTTCCAATTCATTGCCAACCTTGTGCCTACTGATGAGCGTTGTGTCATCTGCAAACATGTAGATTTTCAAGGGCTCTTCGGCAGAAATGTTGATGACATGCATTAGAAACATAATAGGTCCCAGAATTGATCCCTGTGGCACACCGCTTGTGATCAATCGAGGACCTGACTGGACGGACATAATTTTGAATTTTGATTCATGATGGATTTGAGTGATTTGTTTTCTGCCAGACAGGTAAGACTTCAACCAAGCAAAAGCCTTGTTTCTGAACCCTAACTTGGACAACTAAGCAACTAAGATGCACGGATCTACACAGTCGAAGGCCCTAGAGAGATCGGCAAAGCATCCAATTACCGTCTCCTCAGCGTCCGGGCATTCATTCACAAAGTCTATCGGCCAACTTTGTTGATATTTTCTTTCTGAAGCCGTACTGCCGGCCGTACCGGATGATAAATATGAAATCATTATATCATATTTAACTATATCACATATCACTGGTATTATTGTGTGTCAATATCACTATATCGAAATCATTCCACCTCCAAAAGATTAATTGTGAAAATTAAATAGCCTGTGGGACGAGGCATTAAGCTAAGGGGATGATTACATTTGGCTGCTGTGTTATTCTGTATCATAAGCTATTTCCATGCAGAACTTCGAATCGACCTGTTCAGTAAATTTTGTGTGAAGGAGACACAAACACACTAACGACACTAACGAACATTCATACATTCATATTTATGTATGTTTCATATATGATTCAATAGAATTTCGTTTAAAACTATTCCTTGAATTAAGTTCATCGTTAGTGCTGTTGAGTTTATGTTATTTAATAAATTATTGCGGATATTTTCATCACTGATTAGTAAATGTTTTCTAATTTCATTACAAATTGGATTTTACTAATCAGTGATAGAAAATGATTGCAATAATCTCTTAAATAACAAAAACCATTTAGATGGTAATTATTCCGGCTACGACCAAGCAAGAACTTACAACAATGTGATGCAAACCCCTCTCTTTAATCAGGTTAAGAGTTTAATCCTGTTAACGTCGCGATGTTGTTCTTATCTAAGTCCTTACAAATTATTAAGCTCGTACAACAGTTTTTAAAAGATTAAATTATGATTACGTATAAAATTTAATTAACATAATTAAATCATAAAATGTGTATTAAATAATAACTCAAATAGCGGTAAATTGTCCCAAAAAAATAAACCAAATCATTAAAAAAAAATAAAGTTTTAAAAATTAATTTATTAATTTGTTCATTCCGGGCAACCCAAATTTACAAAGGTAACATATTTTTTCTATATTTTATAGCCTCCGGATTACCGATTCATCCTACATTGCTGAATAATTTGCGGCTGATAATACATACAAAAAAACAATGTGGACCTGTATGTGATAAATAACTAACAATAAAATTCACCTTAATTAAACTTGTATTCCTCACAATAAACCTACATAAAACGTAGGAATTTCTCAGGGAATAAACAATTTAATCATATATATAAGTACACAATACGAATAGCGACATATAATGTGCTGCTGAACCCAGTTTATGATTAATTAGTCAATTTAAAGGACGAGTTGTAGATTAAACTAATTTTATTATAAATTTATAATCGAAAATTGACAAATTGCTTTCATTAACTCATAAAATAATCGGTTTTTTAAAGAAAAAAAAAACAGATTTTTCCTTTTTAATGTTTTAATACCCCCGTAGCAGCAAACCTGCGTACTTAGAGAATTTCCAATGCATATATATGTATCTTAAAACCAAATAAACCCACATACCAAGTTTCATCAATATACATTCATAAATAAACGATTTATAACATTTTAATTATTCTCTATAAGAACAACATGGCGGCTGAGTATGCAGGGTTGCTGAAGCAAGGAACACAAAAAATGGGGTTTTATACAAATATCAATATAACTCAAGAAGGTAAAGCCACATACCGAATTTTATTAATTTTGTTCATAATTAAGGGAGAGAACACGTTACTTATTCTCCATAAGAATAACATGGGAGCTAAGTACGCAGGTTTGCTGCTACGGAAATATCAGCCAAAAAATGTATTTTAGTACAAATATCAATAGACCACAACAATATGAAGCAATATACGAAGTTTTATCAGGATAAGTTGATAAATAAGCGAGATATACAATTTGTTTTATTCTCCATAAGAATAAGATAGACAACGTACTGTGTTTAGCACTTTCAATATCTCTGTAACTATTTGACGTAGAGCAAAGATCAAAACACCAAATTGTGCGTCCTTTTAAGCTAATCCCAATGGGAAAAACTAAAATTTGACTTTTTAAAAAATTATATGTAAAACTCAAAAAACCCATTTTTGGGGTCAAAACCCCAAAAAACCCCTTCGGGTAGGTCGATCTGTCTGGTTTTTAAAGTCATACATGTTGCTTTACACGTTTATACCAAATTTAATCAAAATTGGATAATTTTTACAAGAGTTATCGTGCTCACGGAGACATATATATATATATATATATATAGACATATATATATATATATATATATATATATATATATATATATATATATATATATAGTTTCGAACGAATTGTGTTTTTGGGGTCTCTGGGGACCTCAAAACGAAGAGTTATCATGTTCCCGGGCCCGGGCCCAGGTCTTACCATGCCGACTACGGTAATAGCTTGTTCCCTATAGGAGAAATTCGCTAAAAATTAATATAGAAGGCTCATACAAAATTCTTAATTCTACATTGGTTTGTTGGCAACTAAACGTTTAGAGCAAACAATAAATTGTATCGTTTGTTGATATAATTCAACAACTCACTAAGTAATAGTGTTGTTCCAAGTAAATAGGATAAAACAAACTACGCTAAAACAAAATATATTTACACTTGTACATTACTTGCATACATTATGATAAATATACAAAAAAGATGGTTGAAGGAGATCGATTTCAACCAGTCACACCGGTAATCATCAGGCCCAATCAGAGAAAGGTGAGACGTAGTTTATTTTAGCTTTTAAATTTTCATCAAAATAAATGATAGCCTAATCCCTACAACAGCTCGTAAAGGCAATAATGAATTATAGTTAGCTACATATAGTGACAGTAAAATTAATATCGCTGAGCTTTCTATACGAAATAAGGCGTGCTTACATTCCTTTACGGGACGTAAATAAAAATAAAAAAAAACTTCCTACATCAATTTAAAATATACACCTAACCTGTATTTATACACAAGACAGTAAATTGGCATGACAAATGGTAAAAGGGTAGCTTGCCTTTTACCATAGCTTAACCAATCTCATTATAACAATTTTTAAAGTGTACTACAAAAATCTACGTAATACGTATATAAATATTTGTAAATTTGCACGGGAGTGCGAAAAGTTAAATGTGTCTTGTAGCCTTAAAAAAGGTAATCTAAATATTGCATGAGATAGATTTCAGTGTTTTCCTGTCACAAGGTTATTCGCAGAAAACAACAGCGGACACAAACTAATAACAGAGTTAAGAAAGTAATCTTAACAAAATGAAAACCTTTTGTCGAATTTAAATTTCCTGTCACACAAATGTTTTATCAGACTTTAAGTGAAGCCAGTGTTTTTTATAGTTTACTTATGCTTTCCAGTTTTATTAGCTTTACAGTTTTAGCCAGAACTTCAAAATAATGACATTCGCAAACACATTGGATTTAGGAATACTTGGATTCGGGAGTCCTCGGTAAGGGGTCACTGGTTCGAGTATTGGAAAGTCACTAACAGAAAACGTTCGGTAGATTTACTTGAAAGCCTTTAAAATATATTCTCCTTGTGTGCTTCTTGAGTATTAGAAAAGCTGAACATTATGAAAGTAACAGTGACAGTCCTTGTGGCGTTAAGGTACATTTCTGGGATTGAAAAGAAGCCAAGATATTAAGAACGGAAATAGTACATGCAAGTAGTCTCCAACATTGACTCATATATTAAAATATTAAAAGTTTTGGCACTGGAATACAAATTTTAATTTCGATAATTAATTTAGCTTTAGCTTTATATTGTCTCTATGAATAATTTTCCAACTGTGATCGAGAAATAATTGAATCTTACTGATAAGTGTATACTGATAAGTTCAATTCAATTATGTTTACTTAGTAAGACCAAATTATGTAAATGTATTGGTTCTTACATAAATAAAGTAAAGTAATTACTTAAACTGAAACATTCTGACTAAGAGCTGTGTTTAAACATTCGAATACATGCATTATGTAAATTACAATATAGATATTTGACTTTGAACAATGTAACAGAAACTATCAAATCACGATAACTTCACAAATTAACTGTGCAAAATTAGTCCCGAAACTGGTAATCTCTTAAACTTGTGGATTGATGACGACAAGGTATGTAACCTAATTTTAAAGTAGTTGTTCAACAATGTAAGAAGAGTAATAAATTGATTTATTATAGAGGACATTTTGGATACCTTCCTTAGTAACTTCTGTTGTAAAAAAAACTAATTCCATAAGTAGGCTAATCGTTTGTACAAACTTGTTTCTGCCAATGCTAAGGTGTTTATATAAATAATAGTTATACTATTTACAATACCATGTGTGACTATATATGTGTTGATATATTGATATATTGATATATACCCATGACTTGATATATTGCCTGTAACTCTAGCTTGACGATTAATAAATTGTCTATTGTCTGTAATCTAGAATTGACTATAAAACATTTCATTTCAGTAAAGACGTATATTCGTTGTCCACATAGAGTTTTAATTCTGACTGTATCTCAATAACTCGATATATAAAATTAATCAGTTTTAAATGCCATTCTCCACTTATATTACTCATATCACTGAGGCCAGCATATTAATATACAGATGAGAGCTCCATTTAGCTTCAATATACTAGGATCAATGTATGCAACCTCATATACTAGGATGACATGCATAGTTATAGTTACCATAGTTGGTGACTGTGGCAAAATATATATTGTTATATATATGGCAGGTTATAAACTTGTAGCGTTGTAGAATTTATAGGACTCTCATAAATTCAACTATTGGGAGGGGGAATCTGTGAATAAGAACAAAAAACCTTTCTTAAAATAATCATAATTAGCATTTTACTTTCTCCCTCTATACATAGTATATGGAGAAAGTATTGTTTTCGTCAAAATTTTCGAATTTGAGTTGTTAATGGAAATATTCGTTTTGGTGCTCCCTGAACCCAAAAAAGTGGTTTTTACGTGATGACTGTCTGTGTGTGTGTGTGTGTGTGTCCGTGTGTGTGTGTGTGTGTGTGTGTGTCTGTGTGGATGTGTACAGAGCTAGAGCCCTAACCAATGGACCAATTTTTATGAAATTTGGTATGTAGGTACTAATCCACGATATCTCCAGGTTTTTTTCATTTTTTGAATTTTTGATTTTTAAGGGTAATTATCCCCCCAAAACCGCCAAAAAACATGAAAAATCAAAATTTCTCAAAAACGGCTCTAACGATTTTGATTAAATTTTAGTCGTTTTTAGAACTTTAGTTTTCCAACAAAATGACACTACCCGCATTCCTATAAACATTCGGGTTCAAAAATTACAGGACTTAAAACATCAAAGATTCAGTTTTTTTGGATTTTTCATAAAAAAAACATAAATATTAAAAAATATTACTATTCACCATTAAAATGAGCTCAAAAAACTAAATAATTTAGTATTTTGAATTACTATTATACGATTGCTGGTTTCAAAGAAAATTGAAATTTTTATTTTGCGGTGAGCGCAGTACGTTGTCCAATGTTATTCTTATGGGGAATACAAAAATTACTATTTCTCTGTTATTTACTAATAAATTTCATTCAAACTTGATATGCTTGTCAATTTAGCATTGGCCAACAGAGGAAACTCGAAATATGTTGCCCCCTTAATAACCCTGGGGGGGAATAGGGGGCATTTCCCCTCTTAAAACCACGAGTGTAGCAATGGATTCTGTAGTGCCTCCAAAGCAGGGATTTGGGTGGATGTTTTTTAAAACAACTTGTTTACAAGATTTTCTGTACATTCGACCGTGCTTTGTATTCTATATTTAGCAAATAAAGAGTAATTTATTCGTTAAAGTTGGGCTAAAAGGGAGAAAGTATGTGTCAGTTTCTTGATACCGTATATTTAGTTTCGTATTTGTGCACATTACATGATAGCCAACAGGTTATTTATGAAATAATCCAATTTAATATGCAACGACAGTTCTTCTAAACCGATGCAAGAAATATTATTCTATTTTTAATGCGAATGTAATATTTTCATGCAATATAAAACGGCTTAGCTGTCTGGTGATATTTTATTAACTTTTAATAAAGCACCTTTTACATATATTGCGTTCTTTTGAATGAATTTGAGCTGGAATTGATTAAAATCGGATCTTCTCGTGCGGAACCCTCTGTGTTACAATCTCCAAAGCTGGTTTTATTAATTAAAGATTTTTATCCGTCACACATGTCACTCCAGATAATAATAATTTGTTCATCCACAAATGTTTAAACACAGCTGTTTAAACACATGCGTTGAGATGCTATAAAGTTGTTATTTTTATTCCTAGGATAAAAATTATTGTTTCGGTGATTTTTTCGTGCTAGTACAAAAGTAAATCATTTGATGACACTTTTTGGTTGATGTCATAAGCTGTTAAATTTGAATTATTCAACTTGTAAACACTGACAACTTTATTGGTTGTTTTGTTAAATATTGAGCGAAGAGTTTAGTGGACATCTCTTCACAGAGTCCACCATAATGTGTTCTAGTTGCATGATGCTTTTAACAATTGTGCGGTACATTTTTTCCATTGGCTTTTTAAATGATCATTATAATCTTTAATTTTGTGTATATGTTTAGTAATAATTTCCACAGCATTGTAATTCCCAAATATACAATGATACTACAGTAAAATAATATTATTACTTTAATCTCGTTAATGGAAAAAAGTTGTAAATAACATTCCAAATTTTCAATTTAAATATGTTCCATTTGTTAGGCATAGTATAATAACATTCAGGAACATCATACTTAATAGTAAAAAGGCAAAACATAAAACATTAATACAAATATACATACATACATTAGCCTTGCGTGTACAACGATATTTTACTTAGCATGTTCCCACGGCTTGTCATAGGGGTGCGATACCGTACCAATGGTCCCATTAGGAAGGTTTTGAGGTGATTTTGAACGAGGCTGTAGTTAAGCCTAATTTCAACCCTTTCGCACAAATATTCTACACATCATTTTACAATCCTCTCTCTAAAACCGATGCAAGATTGTATTTAAAATAAAAAACGGACTTTTTAAAACTGCACAATAATTATAGACTGGAAAATGTTTTACCCTCTACAAGTGGTATTTTCACTTGTATGCACAATGCCTCGTTAATATCTAACATAATCACAATCTTCTTAAAATTCAACCCTGAAAATGTGCTAAAATCAATTTCACAAGTACACTGGACCGAAATATATGACATTAACTGTGGCCAACATATTATCATATAGATTAAAGCGCCATGTAGCTAGATATATTGTTGGGGCCATCTAAATGCAAGCATCTCCACTCTATTGTAGTGACAAATATAGTCGCAAACTTGGTTGACTCTATTAGATATAGTTGCATTGTTAGTTGACCCCATCACATATAGTTACATTGTTGGTTGACTCCATTACATATAATTATTCAGGGTTGCTAAAAGTACCGGGATGGTTATATATATTTTAAACTAGTTGAAGTAGGAATTTAAAATGTCATACTTCGGTGGGGTTTTAATCTAAAAAAACTTGTTAACGTTTGTATTATCCATATATCTCAATCAGGGGACAGTGCATGCCAGAATAGGCGGGAAATCTTAAAATAAAGTAAGCAGATACATTTTTATTTAATTTTTTAAGTGTAAAATTTTGCTGTAAACAGAAATTGAAATGTTTTTTCCAATAAAAAAATAACAATCAACATTTATAATGACTCTCATTATATTTTGTTTTTCGGTGGCAGAAAAGTAAAACAATTAAAATAGCTCTTTAAAGTTACAAACATACAATCCGATATTTAAGGATTTGTACTAAGCTCCTATAGACCCTCGGTGAGACATGAATTAAAAACCGTAGAAAAAATTTAAAATTGGCCTAGTCTCAAATTGGTCCCTCTCTCTAAATTCAGTAAGATGAAAAAACGCTTTATAACCGTACAAATTGTAACGAAATCAATCCATTTATTTATATGGTCTCTAGATCTGTAATAATCCTCTCAGATACACTGTAAGAAATCACCTAAAAAACCGCTTTTTTGGGTTAAGGGAACATCAAAACATTTATTTCCACCGACAACTCAAATTCAACAAATATTTACAAAAACATTACTTTCTCCATGTACTATGTCGAGGGAGAGGAAAAACATGATTAAAAACATGCAATTCAGCTGTTGCGTACGCCTTACAAAAAATATTAAAAATAGAACCATCGAGACTGGATTTCAGTATTTTGAAATATTAACATATTATAAATATATTTTTTTACATTGAACAGCTGAATATTTTCTACAAATTCGACATCTCATCGGTCCAGTTTCTTAAAATGAATACAATAGTAAAGACAAACACTGTTAATACTATTATGTACTGTCAAAGTTCAACATATTTCAAGCTTCAACATACATATTATATAATTATATCACACATCACGAACAAATATAGCTTAGATGGGGTGTCCTGAATTTGATTAATCCAATTGCCGATATTTTACTGTTTAACAATTTTTTAAGATTCAAATGGATTAGAACGACGAATTCAGCGGTCACAGGTTATTTACGATTGAACGTTTTAAAAGTAGAATTATTAATTTCATATTTTTTTTTATTTTTCGAATAAATGAATTCACACAATTACCCTGAAAGTAGTGGGAATTTGGGGCTTCTGGGCCAAGTGATTGACAGCTTCCGGTCACGTGACCGGAAGCGCTGAGTCATTAAATACGTCATCTGAGGCTGAGCCAGTGACGTAGGCGGTTTGGTGACGTAATGAGGGAAAGTTTAAAGGTCACGTGACCGGAAGCTGTCAATCGCTTGGCCCAGAAGCCCCAAATGCCCACTACTCCTGAAAGGGTTAATTATTTTCGGTTAATAGCACGAAACAGCGAACCAATTAATGCCCGTAATTTTGTTACTTTAAGACACCCTCTAACAACGACTTATTTTTAACCTCAACTGCCCCTCACCATATGCTTTACCTGTGCGATGTACTGAATACAGTGAGGTAGAGAAACGGCATTAGTCACATGGGCAGCCAGAGGTGACCGCTCATGATCTTACAGGAGTCGGCCGGGACCGGGATTGGGATCGAACCGACCACGTCTGACTTGCTAGTCAGACACTTTACCTCCGAGCTACCGCGTCCGGTCAAAAACTAGTCGTCTTAATGAAGATCGCGGAAGGAGTAAGGGTGAATCCGCTTCCCCTTCCCAGCGGCCTCGTTATCAGCTGAATCTTTCTACTGACCAACAAACATCGTCATACCGAACATCCAACTTTTATTATCTTGCTACAAACTAATCAACTATTTGAATGAATAACTTTGCCGTAAACCCGGAAATTTTAAGGCTGGCCAAATTATAAATTACAACCTCCCTCCTCACTCTGCCTAACTTCCAGCCGACATATAATAATGGTAGAAACAGTTTTATGTTCTGCTGTTTATTAGTGAATTTCCTTTGGAAAGTGAACTATTAGCATGACCCGCACGGTGAAACTTAAGCCCGGGACCACCATAGAAGTTCCTAACGTGACCCCCTGAACACGTTTTGGGGGGTCGTTCAAAATGTTATATAGACACATATATATATATATATGTGTGTGTTTGCCCTCTAGCGGTCGCATTTTTTGTCCGATTAACTTAAAATTTGGTAGGAACGTTCCTTTCTGTAATCAGTTGGACAAGTTCGTTGGTTAAAACAATCGGAAAACTCCAAACCCTTTTTTGGGGTATAATCTTTCAAATTTAGAGTTTTTTGGCCCAAAAAGGGTCAGAAAAGCCCCGGATGTAAAATTAATGCATGTAAAAAGATGGGAATTAGTGAGGCGAAAGTTTTAAGCCCTCTCTCATAATTCTAGCATAAATATTTACCGATTTATTAAAGAAAATGTTTTTCGATCAAACACAGTACGTTGTCTTACAGGGGTTTTATACTAGAAACGCCTGCTACTCCTTTGTTAGAGTACTTTTATCATCTCCAGCAACCTCACGCCTACTTTCAAGCCTGACTGGACCTTCTCCTAACATTATAATGCGCAAAATTGTATTCCCAGCTTTGCAGGTAAATGAAACCAGGAGCATCAGAACAGCCAAAAAATCAATGTTTTCAGATTTAAATAAAAATTGGAATACAAGTATTTTTTACACTGATTTTGAGTTTTTAAAGTTTTTATGTGGAAATTCACTTCCCTCACGTCAGCGTGCTGCGTGCGAACTCGTTTGTAATTTCATACAAAACATAAAATAAACCAATGTCATCCAATGACAATCGGAGTGAAATGCAAAACAGAGGAAAAGAGCTAAGGAAATTTAAACAAACTGGTTGACCATCCCCGAGCAAAGCTCGGCCCCTAGGTACTTAAAAAAACAACTATGCAATATGACCGGATAGATAGGCCCTTCTGACTGTCCCAAGTTTAACATTTGTTTACTACTGGTTGATGTTAAAATTTTACTCTGATGAAATATTGCATTCTAGTTTTTGTCCAGTCGTAGCAGATTATTCCAAGGTCACAGATGTGCACCGCTGTATGCAGTATGACGCGATATAACATATGTTCCCATTGAACTGGCATTAAGTTATGCAACAATGTTTACAACAAACATCATATCCTAGTATTCTTCAAAACTAAAATTTGTAATCCTAACTACTTGAGTGTTTCAAGAATATTTTAAAAACAATTTTCAATTGCATTAAAAATACTTGATAATTTAATCCGTAACATTTGTGCTTTTGTTTAAATTTATCTTGGCTTGTAATAAACCCCTATAAAAGCTGTTGTTTTTAAGAGAAATAAGGATATTTAAATCTTAAACTTGATCTGACAGATACTATTTTTATGTCTGTATAATATTTCAATAACGTTTTCATAAAAATTGGAACTTTGTTGAAAGATGGCCATGCAAATTCTAAGTAAATTATAGCACTCTCTGTGGCCGTAGTTGACGCTAAAAGTTAACTTCAGATATGGAGCTACTTGAAATCAGATAGGGATTTGGTTCTCTCCATATGATAAATAACAACATTTAAAACAGCAGTTTTCATCACAAGGAGCAAAAGTGATTGGTTTTGGTGCGCTATCTTGTTTTTAGTTAATTATTTTAATTATTTTTCATTATTTTCATTATTCTTCGTTATTCCTCATTCTTTTTATTACTTTTCGTTATTTTCATTATTTTTCGTTATTTCCGTTATTTTTCATTAATTTGTATTCTTTTCATTATCCTTCTTAATATTTTTATTACGTCACTTCCTCCCCTCCCCCACCTTCCCCCCACCAAAACCACTCCATCTCCGACTCAAAATTCAGTTTGGTCTATGGTTTCGAAGCAGTAACAGCTACAAAGAGATCATGTCCAATATTAAGTGGGGTTGTAACATCACCGAGTTTGAGTTGGAGGAGACATGTGTCGCGGCAGAAGCGTCTCAGAATAAGAAGAGGTCGTTAGTCGGTGACGAAGAAGATGATTACATAGAAGGTGATATAAATCTTTCTACACTAAAAGCCATACGATAAAAATATAAAATAACCCCGTCGCAGCAAACCTGCGTACTTAGCGAATTTCCAATGCATATATATATATATATATATATTGATATTTTACTTGAGTTCACGAATAGGGCTACTAATAATGTTATTAGATTGAAAACAAAATTTCCAGAGTACCCTTTTTTAAACATTTTTATTACACAACGCGTTTAAATAAAATGGCATTATAGCCGAAACGCGTTGTGTAATAAAAATGTTTAAAAAAGGGTACTCTGGAAATTTTGTTTTCAATCTAATAATATATATATATATATATATATATATATATATATATATATATATATATATATATATGTCTAACTATTACTTAAAGCCAATTACCAAGATTCACAAAAATACATTCATAAACAAGTGAAATATAACGTTTGATTTATTCTCCATAAGAATAACATTAGGGTTGAGGACCCAGGTTTGCTGCAACAAGGAAGATAAGTAATGAGTTGTTTTGCAATTATCAATATAACTGAACCACGTGAAGCTACATACCAAGTTCTATTAATTTAGGTTCATAATTAAAGGAGATATACAACTTTACTTATTCTCCTTATGAATAACATGGGAGCCGAGTATGCAGGGTTGATGCTACGGGGACTATCAACAAAAAACTTGTTTTTTGTGCTAATATCAATATATCACAACTAGTTGAAGCCACATACCAAGTTTCATCAATAATCATAAATAAATAATATTCATAAATAATCGAGATATCAAATTTTATTTATTCTCCGTAAGGATAACATTGGACAACGTACTTTGTTTAGCACTTTGAATATCTCTGTAACGGTTGGACGTAGAACAACAATTAAAACACAAAAATGTTTATTTTGTTGAACTAAACATATTGATAAAAATAAATGTGAAGTTTTTAGTAAAATTATCTGAGAAAAATCTAAAAACCTTTTTCGCTTAAGATTAACATGGGACACGTTTTTTGTATTTTCTCCACAACCACTTAACCTAGTTCAATGATTCAAAATACTTAATAATTTGTTTTTTAAGCTCTACAAAATGGTTATAACAAAGATTGAGTGTTTTAACATTTCGGGGTAAAATGTGCAAAAACTGATTTTTGGAAAATTGTAAACCCTCATAAAATCTCTACCCATTGTCCGATCGATCTGGATTTCGAACTTAAACTGGTTTAAACAAAAACTTGTGCTAATTTTCTTTAGTTAAAAATAATTTATTTTTGGCGGTTTTGGTGTTTTTAACTTTTTATATTCGTTTGTTTACATTATTGGATTTTTCCTGGGGTTGAGACTGTCTAGAACCTATTTTTATCCCAGAAATTAATCATTTCAACATTTTAAGGCACTTGAGCCGTTATTAAGATCAGAGCTGGAAGCTAGAGAGACAATCTTACTCATTTTACAGTATAGTATAGGAACTTTTTCATATTTAAATACATTTGGATTCAAGGGAATATTGTAATAAGCACATTTCATTCATTTTCGACACGACCACTGCATTTTTACTCTCCATTTAATGGATTTAGTCACTATTGCCAGGAATCCACATGTTATGATGCGTCAACTGCATGAGCAATAAGGCCCACACTCCTCGCGAACAAGCCTGAACATTCGGCAGAACATTCTCCGAACATTCCGTCCCGTAATCAAAGCTCGTGTAGCTCCCACACTTCTCACTAATACTCCGAACATTCGGAGCTCGGCCGAATGATCGGGCGTATTAGCGGGAAGGGGGACCACCTTTACTTTGACAGTTCGCTTCTGATTATAAACAGCTAATATTGATTCTTTTATTTTGATTTAAAACCACATAGGGCCTAAGCCCAATGTTAACATATTTTCCATTTAATTTATTTTTCATTACCCATTTGTATTTTTTGGGGATGAGACCTTTCTAGAACCTATTTTTATCCTAGAAATCGGTTGATTACAACATATAGAGGAAATCGTTGCCGTTTTTCAGATCAGAGTAGCAAGAAAGCAAATCTTACTTACATGAGAGTGTACGATACTACCTAAAGGGACATTGAGCTATAACAAATCGAGTGTTAAACGTGTTCATTAGGCAAATGAGCGAAGCAAACCTGGCAGTCAAGTGGTGAAGCATTCGTTTCAACAAACTGTCTGCCCTTCCCCGAGCAAAGCTGGACCCCTGGGGTACTAGTGTGGTGAAATGACACAAGTCTGTCCCTGAGAAGCCGTTTATTGTTTGACTACTAAGAGCTCCCCTAGTCGTCCCCAGTTTGGTAGCTGAACAAGCGCCAGGTGGCAGTCCAAGACTTGCTGCACTCGTAGTATTTGCTCAGTGATCCTCCCGGCCCCGCGGGGTTGACGGCCTTGCACAGAGTGTACCTGAGTAATTTGTGGCCCTCCCCGTCGTCGATGTAGCATTTATAGCAGCCATACGGTTTAGGGCAGGGTGTCGCTCGCATGTTTGGATAAGTGTTGCATATCCTAGACTTGCCCCAAGGCTTGGTCCACGGCTTCCCCATGGTCACCGGAACAGCTGAAAATCACACTCTGTACTGAAACATCCAGTGAGGAGGTTTGGCAAGGGGTCGAGGAAGTTTAGGGGTAGAAAAAAAGCTAGTGTCTTATAAACTGTAAGGACACATAAAGACTTAACAAAAGTAAGAGAGAAAATCTGTATTCCCAATTCAACTTTAAAATGAATTGTAAAACGGTTCACACGTAGCATGCTGACCTAAAGAGATCGAATTTTTTATTTAAAAACTTACAAAATAAACGAACGGATTTAAACAAACACTTGTGCCATTTGTTAGGAAAATGGAAATTATTTGATTGTTTTGCTCTTTTGATGCTCCCGTTTATATTTGTCTTCAATATTGGGATATCTATTTTATGCATTATAACGTTAGGACAGGAGTGGAAGTAGGTAGGTGTTGGGAGTGATAAAAGTACATTAAGATACGGGGAAAAATCATTTAAAATATAAAATCCCTATAAGACAACAATGTGTGTTTGGTAGTTTACGTTTCTTGAACAACTCGGTAAACATTTGTGCTTGTATGAGGGATGGTTTAAGATTCTTGGCTTTTTACATTCTACCATTTTATAATCGTTTTATTTCAAATCCGGGGATTTTTGACGCTTTTTCAGCTTAGAAACACAATACATGGCAAATTAAAATCCCGAAAATAGAGGGTAGAGTTTTCCAATTTTTTGTCACACGAGATGGTCAAACTGGTTAAAGAGACAAAAATCACTACCGTACTTGCAATAAATTGGACATAAATGTTACCAATACATACACAAATACATAAATATCATTTTAACGACCCCCAAAACTTGTTCAGGGTGTTACGTTAGAAACTTCTGTTGTGGTCCCAGGCTTGATTTTCACCGTGTGGGTGGTGGCTTTCCTTAGGAAATTCGCTAACGAAACAATGGCTTGGAAGTACACGCCATCTTATCAGGTACTGATGCTTTTGCAAACACTGATAACAGCCGCAGTCCGGATAACCGACTCCGATAAATGTGTGTGGTTACTGAGGCATGTGTCCTTGTCTTTACATACTTTTTCTAGAACTCACAAACGATTCTTAAACTATTCACCTCCTTACATAACCCAATAAATTCTGTTAAGCGAATTTCCCCTACAGGGAAGAAACTATTACCGTAGGTGGCACGGTAAGACGGCCGAGACCATGATACCTTTTTTTAATATACCCAGATGCCAAAAACACTATTCCTTCCAATTTATATATGTGTATGTATGACTGTAAATTTAATAACTTTTGAAAGTAATCTACGATTTCGATTAAATTTAGCAAAAAATGTGGTTCCTATACTAAACTTATGGAAAACAGGTTTTACCTGAGGAAAAGGTAATTTTACTTCACATATGTCTTCATCAATACGTTTAGCTCTACCAAACAATTATTTTGTTGTTTAAATTATTGTTAAATCGAATCCTGCGGGTAATATCTAGTGTCCAATAAATTATTATTATTTATTTGAATCAACTTACAGACAAATAGAACGAAGCAAAAATACATCAGTCTTATCAGCGGCATGCTTTATCTTTAACAGCTGTGCTGTAGCGCTCCATGAGCTGACCAACCGAGGGGATAATTGCCGAGCAAACAGAAATGAGGAACAGCTGTGAACCGTGTAGCAGATGGGAGCTCACGAATCTATCGATTTAAAAAAAACATATTTGAAACTTTTATAAAGAATGAAAAAACTATAAACCGGGTCACAATATGCACCCGAGATGCTTTAAATACTCAATACGCGTTTAATTCTTCGCGTTATCTCCTCCGTCTAGAAACATATTATAGTCACAAGTATTTTACTGTCAGATTTTTCTTTCTTTTTCTTTTAGCGAATTTCCCCTATAGGGAAGAAGCTATTACCGTAGGTCTCATGGTAAGACTTAAGCCCGAGACCATGATAACTTTTCATTTTGAGGTCCCCAGATGCCAAAAACACCATTCGTTCAAATTTTTATATATGTATATATATATATATATATATATATGTGTGTGTGTGTGTGTGTGTGTGTGTGTGTGTGTTCGTAAGCACGATAACTCTCGTAAAAAAGGTCCGATCTTAATGAAATTTTGTACAAATGTGTAAAGTACCATTTATTTGAACGAGTTCGAAAACCAGATGAATCGCACCATCCAAAGGGGGGTTTTTGGGGGGTTTTGTACCCCAAAAATGTGTTTTTTGGGGTTTTCACATGTAATTTTAATTTAAATCAAATTTTAATTTATACCATTGAATTGAGCTTAAAAACAAACAATTTGGTATTTTGATCATTGCTCTACGTCAATTGGTTACCGAGATATTGAAAGTGCTAAACACAGTACGTTGTCTAATGTTATTCTTATGGAGAAAAAGAAAAATTGTATATCTCGCTTATTTATGAACATAAACTGGCGAAATTGGGTATATGGCTTGATCTGGTTGTGGTTTATTGTTGTTTCCACAAAAAAACAATTTTTCGCCAATTTTTCCTGTGGCAGCAAACCTAGGTACTTGGTCCCCATGTTATTCTTATGGAAAATACTTAAAATTTTATATATCGCTTATTTATGAATGTATATGGATGAAACTTGGTATGTGACTTCACTAAGATGAGTTCTATTGATATTTGCATAAAAACCCGTTATTTTGTGTGCCTTGTTGCAGCAAACCTGCGTACTCATCCCCAATATTATTCTTATGGAGAATAATTAATATTTTAAATATCGCTTGTTTGTTAATACATTTCTTATGAATCCTGTTATGTGTTTTAATGTGTTATATTATATATTTATTGGGAATTCGCTGAGTACGCAGGTTTGCTGCAACGGGGGTATTATATATGTATATATATATATATATATATATATATATATATATATATATATATGTGTCCGTAAGCACGATAACTCTCGTAAAAAAGGTCCGATCTTAATGAAATTTGGTACAAATGTGTAAAGTACCATTTATTTGAACGAGTTCAAAAACCAGATGAATCGCACCATCCAAAGGGGGGTTTTTAGGGGGTTTTGTACCCCAAAAATGTGTTTTTTGGGGTTTTCACATGTAATTTTAATTTAAATCAAATTTTAATTTATACCATTGAATTGAGCTTAAAAACAAACAATTTGGTATTTTGATCATTGCTCTACGTCAATTGGTTACCGAGATATTGAAAGTGCTAAACACAGTACGTTGTCTAATGTTATTCTTATGGAGAAAAAGAAAAATTGTATATCTCGCTTATTTATGAACATAAACTGGCGAAATTTGGTATATGGCTTGATCTGGTTGTGGTTTATTGTTGTTTCTACAAAAAAACAATTTTTCGCCAATTTTTCCTGTGGCAGCAAACCTAGGTACTTGGTCCCCATGTTATTCTTATGGAAAATACTTAAAATTTTATATATCGCTTATTTATGAATGTATATGGATGAAACTTGGTATGTGACTTCACTAAGATGAGTTCTATTGATATTTGCATAAAAACCCATTATTTTGTGTGCCTTGTTGCAGCAAACCTGCGTACTCATCCCCAATGTTATTCTTATGGAGAATAATTAATATTTTAAATATCGCTTGTTTGTTAATACATTTCTTATGAATCCTGTTATGTGTTTTAATGTGTTATATTATATAATCATTGGGAATTCGCTGAGTACGCAGGTTTGCTGCGACGGGGGTATTATATATGTATATATATATATATATATATGTGTGTCCGTAAGCACGATAACTCTCGTAAAAAAGGTCCGATCTTAATGAAATTTGGTACAAATGTGTAAAGTACCATTTATTTGAACGAGTTCGAAAACCAGATGAATCGCACCATCCAAAGGGGGGTGTTTGGGGGGTTTTGTACCCCAAAAATGTGTTTTTTGGGGTTTTCACATGTAATTTTAATTTAAATCAAATTTTAATTTATACCATTGAATTGAGCTTAAAAACAAACAATTTGGTATTTTGATCATTGCTCTACGTCAATTGGTTACCGAGATATTGAAAGTGCTAAACACAGTACGTTGTCTAATGTTATTCTTATGGAGAAAAAGAAAAATTGTATATCTCGCTTATTTATGAACATAAACTGGCGAAATTTGGTATATGGCTTGATCTGGTTGTGGTTTATTGTTGTTTCCACAAAAAAACAATTTTTCGCCAATTTTTCCTGTGGCAGCAAACCTAGGTACTTGGTCCCCATGTTATTCTTATGGAAAATACTTAAAATTTTATATATCGCTTATTTATGAATGTATATGGATGAAACTTGGTATGTGACTTCACTAAGATGAGTTCTATTGATATTTGCATAAAAACCCATTATTTTGTGTGCCTTGTTGCAGCAAACCTGCGTACTCATCCCCAATGTTATTCTTATGGAGAATAATTAAAATTTTAAATATCGCTTGTTTGTTAATACATTTCTTATGAATCCTGTTATGTGTTTTAATGTGTTATGTTATATATTCATTGGGAATTCGCTGAGTACGCAGGTTTGCTGCGACGGGGGTATTATATATGTATATATATATGTGTGTCCGTAAGCACGATAACTCTCGTAAAAAAGGTCCGATCTTAATAAAATTTGGTACAAATATGTAAAGTACCATTTATTTGAACGAGTTCGAAAACCAGATAAATCGCACCATCCGAAGGGGGGTTTTGGGGGGGTTTTTTACCCCAAAAATGGTTTTTTTTTTGGAGTTTTCACATGTAATTATTTTAATCAAATTTTAATTTATACCATTGAATTCAGCTTAAAAAAACAAACAATTTGGTATTTTGATCATTGCTGTACGTCAATTGGTTACTGAGGTATTGAAAGTGCTAAACACAGTACGTTGTCCAATGTTATTCTTATGGAGAAAAAGAAAAATTTTATATCTCGGTTATGAACATAAACTGACGAAACTTGGTATATCGCTTCATCTGGTTGTGGTTTGTTGTTGTTTGAACAAAAAAATAATTTTTCGCCTATGGTTCCCGTAGCAGCAAACCTACGGTACTTGGTCCCCATGTTTGCATAAAAACTCATCATTTTGTGTTCCTTGTTGCAGCAAACCTGCGTACTCATCCCTAATGTTATTCTAATGGAGAATAATGAATATTTTAAATATCGCTTATTTATGAATATATTTCTTATTAATTCTGGTAAGAGGCTTAATGTGTTATTAAGACATATATATATATTCATTGTAAATTCGCTGAGTACGCAGGTTTGCTGCGACGGGGGTATTTCCACTTATTTTGACATCAGTTATTAGTGAATTTCCTTTGGAAAGTGAACTATTAGCATGACCCGCGCGGTGAAACTTAAGCCCGGGACCACCATAGAAGTTCCTAACGTGACCCCCTGGACACGTTTTGGGGGGTCGTTCAAAACTTTATATATATGTGTGTGTGTGTGTGTGTGTGTGTGTGTGTGTGTGTGTGTGTGTGTGTGTGTGTGTGTGTGTGTGTGTGTGTGTTTGCTCTCTAGCGGTCGCATTTTTTGTCCGATTTACTTCAAATTTGGTAGGGACGTTCCTTTTTGTAATCAGTTGGACAAGTTCGTTGGGAAAAACAATCGGAAAACTCTAAACCCCTTTTTTGGGGGATTAATCTTTCAAATATTGAGTTTTTGGGCCCAAAAAGGGTCAGAAAAGCCCCGTATGTAAAATAAATGCAAGTACAATGATGGGAATTGGGGGGGCGAAAGTTTTAAGCCCTCTCTCGTCATTCTAGCATAACTATTTACCGAGTTATTAAAGAAAATGTGTATCGACCAAACACAGTACGTTGTCTTATGGGGATTTTACATTAGAAAAGCTTATTATTCATTTGTTGGTGTACTTTTATCATCCCCAACAACCTCACACCTAGTTTAAAGCCTAACTGGACCTTCTCCTAGCCTTATAATGTGCAAAATTGTATTCCCACCATTGCAGGTAAATAGAACCAGGAGCATCAGAACAGTCGTTTAAATTTATTAAAGTTCCTTTATACACATAATCATCTCTAGAGTTCCCATTGCTGGAAACTGAGAAGGCCCGTGTACGCCTTAGGAAATATAGTTTTAAATTCATCACTTTCATGTTCACTATAACCATAACACACAGTAATGTTCGTTATTAGGTATTGGTCATTAAATATTTAATAAAACCTCATGTTTAGGAATCCCTGTTGTTTTAAGCTTTTAGACAGATAAACATGTGTTGTATCAGCTGATTAAGACAGTACAGATTAAATGTTGGAATACATTTTTATCATACTGCACAAAAAGCGGCTGATTTTGGGCCTGTAATTAGTACGTAAAATCGCATATTTCTGATACCTTAAAATAGGGCACCGAAAAATCAGCTGTGGATTTTTTCAGTGCACTAACCTCAAAGAGTGTTATTGTTACTTAGTACGTTTGTGTAATTTAAAGGTAACAAACACGTGTTATACATTTTGTTTGTAAATGAAAGAAATGCAAATATTGTGATGTTAACCTGTTTGAACTTCCAAAACTATAAAAATCACTTAATTTTTGGTCCACATTTTCAACTACCGAAGGGTCCCAGGACTACCTTAAAAGTGGTCTATACCAGTTTTGATGCTGACATTGGGTATAGCAAATGAAGTTGTGATATAGCAAATGAAATGTGGTAAGTCTTTTGGCTGTACATTATGACAAACTTCCCTTTCACCTTTGGTCCCTTAATTTGCAGCGGCTAGGGACAGAATCTCCGGGTTTGGTCCCCAACCTGAGAATGGATGGTCCCTGGCTGTTGTACATGGATACCCTGTCAGTTGAGTTGACCAGTTCGAGGGCAGAATGCGGGTCCCCTGTTTGAGAGCCTCGCTCCAGCTATCTCAGGGGCACGGGAGTTGGCCCTCTGAAGGGTCGATTTGGCTGCCGTCCCATCCCACCCTTTCCTTTCCTGCTATGTCCTATCCTTCCGGTAACCTTCGCAATATTCCTGCTTGTGGAAGATGTGCCTAGCAGCTATGCTGGGGTTTCCTAATCCGCAACATTTAATGAATTAATTACCAAAGGCTTATATGGGCAGTATGATAAAAACTGTTGTTCATCACACGGAGCAAAAGTGTGTTTTTGTTGCTTAATCGTTTTTCGGAAAAAATAAAGCTATTCTTGGATAAAAATAGGTGCTAGACAGCCTCATCCCTAGGAAAATCTTATAATATTAACAAACAAATATAAAAAGTTAAAACATCAAAACTGCCAAAAAATAAAATATTTTCAATTAAAGAAAATTAGCACAAGTGTTTGTTTATACCAGTTATGTATTGGATTAATGTGTTTATTACAGAAATTCTTTCCTCTCACGGCAGCCTGATACGTACGAACACGTTTTATTTTATGTTTTTATCGTATGGCTTTTAGTGAAGAGCGATTTATATCACAGAAATAGTTCCCCTTACCTTAAATACCTATACATTTTTGTTTTCTAGAAAGTTAGACCTACAGATTAAGGTCGAAACCGACCAATCAGGATGTCGCGTTATCTCGTAGCTTTACAACTTTGGCAATTGGCTAGGATTGAACCCTTAACCTTGCGGATCAAAGCCATACGCTCTAACCACTACAGCAGGCCGATCCTAATACAAGAGTGGTGCCAATGAGTGTTGTCATGGTAATTTTGCCACCGACAATCTTAAAACTGGTCTATACGAGTTACGAGGCAGACATTAGGTAAAGCAAAAGAAGTTGTCATTACATATGGTAAGGGGCCGTATACATATTACGTAACGCAATTAAGGGGGGAGGGGGTATGGCATAACGTTATGCTGCGTTATGTAGGGGGAAAGGGGTTTGGATCAACGTTACTTAACTCACACATATATTCACCCTAAGAGCTGGCGCACTCCTGTATCTATTGAGTTAGTTTAATTTGTTGTGTATATTATTTGTTGGCTCTCCATTATGACGAGATTCCTTTTAACCTTTGGTACCTCCATCTGGGGACCGAACGTCCGGATTTGGTCCCCAACCTGAGAATGAATGTAGTCCCTGGCTGTAGTATATGGATACCCTCTCAGTTGAGTTGGCCAGTTGGAGGGCAGAGCCTGATCACGGCTGTCACAGCAGCACGGGAGTTGGCCCTCTGAAAGGTCAATATGGTTTCCTGTCCCACCCTACCCTTTCCTTTCCTACTATATTCTATCCTCCCGGCAACCTGCGCAAAATTCCCGCTTGTGGGAGACGTGCCTAGTAGCTAAGCTGGAGTTTCCTGATCCAACAATGACAACTAACAACAAGGATGGTATTCACGTATACCCAAGGACTGAGGGATACAAATATACACAAAAACTGTGGTATTCAAATATACATAATGACTGAGGTATACAAATATACCCAAGAACGGTGAAACACAGTGATTTGTAATTAGTACATTGTTGATTGGTCAGAGGAGTAATTTGAAACTTAGTCTAATTTTAGTCCAAGCAAATAATGTATTACTATTTAATTCAGAGCCATAGTGAAAGATTATAAATCATTATGGTAAACTATGGTTTAAATTAAAAACTAATAAAGTAATTAGAATAAATAAAACTAGTTAAAAATATGTTTAACCAAACTGGGATGGACAATGAATAAAATATTCTTAAACTATTCTGAGGTCAGATTAATACATGATTTATTAGCTTCTTGTTACTGGTATCATATTAAATCGTTAACTTAAAATTGATTCAAATCAAAAAATCCTTATGCACATGATCATTAAGGACAGAAATTAAATCAAAGAATAAAGACAATTTTGAAGAATACATTTATAAGAATAAATCAAAGAGGTGTTTTCCAATTGTGAGTACAATTTATTAACACTTAATTCGATATGTTTATCTTACAACTTATTATAACTACAACGTTACCTTGATCATAATTTAACGGGTTGTACAAAGAGAGCTCGAAATTTATTGTTGCACAGTAAATTACATTTGTCTAGAAACTGTAGTATTATTATCGAAAAACCCGTGCTTTTTGAAGTCAATATTAAATAGATTGCCAGAAGGTACGATGATATTTTATCAACTTTTAATCACACTGGGTTTTATTAAAAAGCCCTTTTATGTATCCCCGTTACGTTTAAAGAATTGTAGATGATTTGATTAATTTGAAATTCCTTCATGCAGAAAATATTGTTTTATATTCTATGTAGCTGCGTTTTTTAATTAAAGATTTTTATCATTCGGTGACCAATTTATCCCAGGTTTCAATCATATTTCAATATATGATATCACAAAAAACTATAAATACCCCCGTAGCAGCAAACCTGCGTACTCAGCGAATTTCCAATGCATATATATGTATCTTAATACCACATAAAGCCACATACCAAGTTTGATCAATATACATTCATAAATCAACGATTTATGACATTTTAATTATTCTCCATAAGAATAACATGGCGGCTGAGTATGCAGGTTTGCTGAAGGAAGGAACACAAAAAATGGGGTTTTATACAAATATCAATATAACTCATTTAGGTAAAGCCACATACCAAATTTCATTAATTTATTTTCATAATTAAGGGAGATAACACGTTACTTATTCTCCATAAGAATAACATGGGGCTGAATGCGCAGGTTTGCTGCTACGGGAGCCTTTGGCAAAAAATTGTTTTTTTGAGCAAATGTCAATGGTCCACAACCAGATGAAGCCGTATACCAAGTTTCGTCAGTATACGTTCATAAATAAGCGAGATATAACATTTTTCTTTTCCTCCATAAGAATAACATTAGACAACGTACTGTGTTTAGCACTTTCAATATCTCGGTAACCAACTGACGTAGAGAAATGATCAAAATACCAAATTGTGTATTTTTTTAAGCTGAATCCAATGAAAAAAAATAAAATTTGATTATTTCCAAAATTATATGTAAAAAATTCGAAAAACCCATTTTTGGGGTACAAAACCCCCCAAAATACCCCTTCGGATAGAGCGATCTGGCTGGTTTTCGAACTTAAAGTCATAAATGTTGCTTTACACGTTTATACCAAATTTCATCAAAATCGGATAATTTTTACGAGAGTTATCGTGCTCACGGACACACACACACACACACACACATATATATATATATATATATATATACCCCCGTAGCAGCCTAACTGTATATATATATATATATATATATATATATATACAGTTTCGAACGAATGGTGTTTTTGGGGTCTGGGGACCTCAAAACGAAAATTTATCATGGTCCCGGGCCTAGGTCTTACCATGCCGACTACGGTAATAGCTTCTTCCCTATAGGGGAAATTCGCTAAAAATATATGTTTCACACATATTCTATGATTTTATGTGTTGCTTTTCCTTCTTTTACTCTTGACAAAACAACATTTTAACGCATTGATTGACGTAAACTATCCTAATTTAAACAATAAAATATGAGGATAGATAGTAATATTCTTTCCTGAAGTAAATTACAAATATTTGTTATGTTCAAAAGCTTTAGGAAAGTTTGCACTGCGTTACAAGGAACTGAGAGGGCACATATAATACAATAATTAATTTTATGAGCAAATATATGAAACAAACCAGACATAAGAGATTGATTCATTCCGAACAAATAACAAAGTTTGTGTGAACATGGCAATTCAGAGCTATAACATACCCAGCAAATAAAAGAATCGTACAGATATTTAAAGGAGATTACAAAAAACAAACTAAAACTTTATTTAAGTTAGGAAACTTGTAAAAATACGTCGTTTAGTTATTTAAGTAATTATTGTGGATATTTCCCATCACTTATTAGTAAAACCCCCGTCACAGCAAGTTTATGCGAAGGTAGGTCCTAAAAAGATTAATTTTCCTTCTGTCTGTCTGTATGTATTTTTTCTTAACATGTTATAACTTAGGAACATGTGAAGATATCGACTTCAAACTTGGTACATGTATTAAATCTGTTAAGAAACATTTTGTTATAAAATATAAAGTTTCTACTTTGTACCATTTCATAATGGTTGTGATTTTTATAAGTAAAAACATGCTTTATTGCCATTTCTGGAATGAAAAAACATGTTTTATCTTATAAACATCACAACTACTCAGTTATTTATGATCCTATAGTTAATATCTTCATATCTTTACTTTTAGGACAAAATGAGACAACCTTTTTGATTACAACAGTTTTTTCCATAAATTTTACTGTGTTTGAGATATTTAGCCTTGAAAACAAAAAATGGCCGCCATTTTGAAATTGCAAAGTAGAAACTTGATATTCAATACCAAAATGGGTCTTATTAGATGTAATACATGTACCAAGTTTTAAGTCGATATCTTAAGATGTTCCTAAGATATAACGTATTAAGTAAAAACATATTGAGACAGGTAGACGGAAAACTAAGTGTTTTATTTTTTTTACCTTCATATGACATTTCCCTTTCTTTTTTGTGTGAGGAATCATATCCTTTAATCCATAAAGGTTTCTTTAACACCTTGGATGTCTTCATTTATCCAAGGCTAATTACTAAGCAAATGGTCTTTGAACTAGGAGTAACCTTTAAAACCGACACTTATCTTTAAATATAATTATATGGTATTGAAAAAGTGAACTAATATGTCACCTGCGTTTTTGTTTGCTGATATATTCCTTTCGAGGGATATGTTTGTCTAATCTGTGAACAAAGAATGAATGAATAACGGTGTTAATTATTGTGCGGTTACTTATGAAACACCATTTACATGGACTGCCCCCAGTGACATTTGGATGAAAATATATGTTGTAGTACATTTATTTCTTGCCTTATAGTTGCGGTATTTATATTATTCGCAAGGAAATTAAACAGGCTACTTAAAAGTACTTTTGTTTTTGTATACCTCGACTCAGCAAACCTTCTTACTCCACGAATTTCTTATGCAAATCTATATCTATAAAAGGCAAAGCCCTGGCTGACTCACTGACTCACTCACTCACTCATCTCTAATTCTCCACCTTCCCATGTAGGTAGAGAGCTGAAATTTTGTAGACTGATGTTTTAGGCAGAAAATAGGAAACCTAAATGGTTTTCATCCTGATCTGACCTTAGGGCTCCGCCAGAGACCCCAAAAAAGTTCCCATGTATTCCTTATGAACATTCATTTTTGTATGAGCTGATGAAAATACAAACAGCTTATATTGATTCGTAATAATTCCACGGGCTAACTACAGAATGCAGCACACATAACTGTAATAGTTTTTATAAATCTTTGCAGGGCGAAGCCTACGGGAACAGCTAGTGTAGGTAACCTAACCTAACCAAAAAATATACCGTGGGTGCCAATTTGGTATAAAAATGGGTTACTTTTGGGGTTTACATAACCAAGCAGGTGAGATTACTTCACTAGACGATCTAATAAAAACAATCTGCCCTCGCTGAAACTAAACCGTGTTTACTGGCGTACTTTGAATATTAATGAGCAATACACAATCCAACAAAAACTAAAATAACCCTTAGCTATATCAGCTATAAATATAAATATAATTGTGGGTCTTACTGAACTTTGGTGTATGTGGCCAAGCTGGGGTGTGGTCTACACAGTGTCTACGTCATTCCAGTCAAAAGGCCCACACCAACTCTCTTCTAATCTTACCGTCTAGTTTTAAATGACAGTGTAGTCACCATACCACTATACTAACATAAATTTCCTCTTTTGGTTTTTATTACCCTAATATAATTATATATAACTAGTGGCTTACAGGGCCTATAGCCCCTAACATATGATTTTTGTGTAAGTGGATAATCACAGCTGATCATTAGTTAATTTTTCTCATTAATAAAAACACTGTAGTGATATTTCCATAAGTAAATCATTGGATCTATGAAGTCCAGTGGGGCGTAGCCCACGTAATTTTTGACATTTCTGATATTTTTTCCACCATCCTTGGCCCTCAAGCTTTAAATTAATCCTCACAAGCTATACTACCTTTTTCCTAGCTCGAGGTATTTCGTGGGGACCGATTCACTTACGGAATTGAATATAAAGATTATATATTTGTTGTATCAAAATTAATGCCTGTTTTCCTTTGTGATTACATAACTTGACAATGAGTGCACCAAATTGAACGAGTTCGCACGCAGCACGCTGACGTGAGGGAAGTGAATTTCCACATAAAAAACTATAAAACTCAAAATAAGTTAAAAACATACATTTATTCCAACTTTTATTCAAATCTGAAAACATTGATTTTTTGGCTGTTCTGATGCTCGTGGTTCTATTTACCTGCAATGCTGGGAATACAATTTTGCACATTATAAGGTTAGGAGAAGGTCCAGTCAGGCTTTAAAGTAGGCGTGAGGTTATTGAGGATGATAAAAGTACACCAACAAATGAATAACAGGCTTTTCTAATGTTAAATCCCCATAAGAAAACGTACTGTGTTTGGTCAATACACATTTTCTTTAATAACTCGGTAAATATTTACGTTAGAATGACGAAAGAGGGCTTAAAACTTTCGCCTCTCTAATTCCCATCTTTTTACATGCATTCATTTGACATACGGGGCTTTTCTGGCCCTTTTTGGGCCCAAAAACTCAAAATTTGAAAGATTAATCCCCAAAAAAAGGGTTTAGAGTTTTCCGATTGTTTTGCCCAACGAACTTGTCCAACCGATTACAGAAAGGAACGTCCCTACCAAATTTGAAGTAAATCGGACAAAAAATGTGACCGCTAGAGTGCCAACACACATATATATATATATATGTCGATATATATATATATATATATATATATATATATATATATATATATATATATATAAAATTTTGAACGACCCCCCAAAACGTGTTCAGGGGGTCACGTTAGGAACTTCTATGGTTGTCCCGGGCTTAAGTTTCACCGTGCGGGTCATGCTAATAGTTCACTTTCCAAAGGAAATTCACTAATAAATATTTGTTTGTCTTGTTCATTAATGTCAGAAAAAGGTTCGCCCAAAATAAAATGTTAATCCAACCTAATGGCTCTGTCCCACTGGTCTTCAAAGTTCCCATGGATTTGATTAAAGTTCAGTTAGTTACATTTAACAGCTGTTAACAAAAGGATAATATCCAACCATACTTGAAAGCCATAAACATATGTTAATTATAGAAATAAAAAAAATACTTGAATGGTAACTCTCGTCATGGAAATAAATAAAAACTACTTGAATGGCAAGTCAAACTCTTTTTTCGTTAGGCGAGTGAGCGTAGCGAACGAGCTAATCCGGGAGGAGAGTGAGCGAAGCGAACGAGCTCATCTTGAAAATGAACGAGTATTTTACATCGCACAAATTCAATTATATTAGGACAGGACAACGTCTGACAGGCCAGCTAGTTTTAATATAAACAAAAGATTAATATAAATTATCCGCCTCTTTCAAGAACATATTTAATTACTTAATTAAATTTAAAAATACTTATCTAATAATACAAATAAATCATCGGTTGTTCAAATGAATAGCTCAATTTCGAGTTAAAGATCTTAAATCAAAAATAACATTTTTAATCAGGAAGTTTTCCCGCTCAGTTTCTATCTTACGGGGTTTTCTAACATAATTAGACCCTATATAGGCCAGTAAAATTAACTAAAAAATGGGCCAAGCCTAGAAATAATTCCTGGAAGGGCGGAAATTGTTTAAATCTTTTTGAGTTACGTAGAAGTAACAAAATCTGAAGAGTGTCCCATTTATTTTATTGAGCTTCTGTCATGGAACCACAAACACATCAAATTGTTTGGAATATTTTAAGTATTTCGCAATTAATTAAAAATCCATCCACCCGACAGGAAAAACTCATTTTAGCGAATTTCCCCTATAGGGAAGAAGCTATTACCGTAGTCGGCATGGTAAGACCTAGGCCCGGGACCATGATAACTTTTCGTTTTGAGGTCCCCAGACCCCAAAACACCAATCGTTCGATACTGTATATATATATATATATATATATATGTGTGTGTCCGTGAGCACGATAACTCTCGTAAAAATTATCCGATTTTGATGAAATTTGGTATAAACGTGTAAAGCAACATTTATGACTTTAAGTTCGAAAACCAGCCAGATCGCTCCATCCGAAGGGGTATTTTGGGGGGGGTTTTGTACCCAAAAAATGAGTTTTTTTGAATTTTTTACACATAATTTTGGAAATAGTCAAATTTTGGGTTTTACCATTGGATTCGGCTTAAAAAAACACACAATTTGGTATTTTGATCATTTCTCTACGTCAATTGGTTACCAAGATATGGAAAGTGCTAAACACAGTACGTTGTCTAATGTTATTCTTATGGAGAAAAAGAAAAATTGTATATCTCACTTATTTATGAACGTATACTGACGAAACTTGGTATACGGCTTCATCTGGTTATGGACCATTGATATTTGCTAAAAAAAATTTTTGCCAAAGGCTCCCGTAGGAGCAAACCTGCGTACTCAGCCCCATGTTATTCTTATGGAGAATAAGTAACGTGTCATCTCCCTTAATTATGAAAATAAATTAATGACATTTGGTATGTGGCTTTACCTACATGAGTTATATTGATATTTGTATAAAACCCCATTTTTTGTGTTCCTTCCTTCAGCAAACCTGCATACTCAGCCGCAATGTTTTTCTTATGGAGAATAATTAAAATGTCATAAATCGTTTATTTATTAATGTATATTGATGAAACTTGGTATGTGGCTTTATGTGGTATTAAGATACATATATATGCATTGTAAATTCGCTGAGTACGCAGGTTTGCTGCTACGGGGGTATTTTAACTGTACAGCTTGCTGTCAGAATTTATGACCTATTATACAAGAGTAAGCGTGTGTTGTTACTGATCAACATTTTACTCACAAAACAAAGATGACACAAATTATGTTTTCAGAAATCTATGTTTATCAAAAACCCTTCAGTAAATTGTTCTGAGATAATCATTTCACACGAGTTTAAGGCTGCCTTCCTTATCTTCCATATTTATTCAGTTCTTTGAGACCTTCATGGCGTTCACGTCTCAATGTCATTCGCTGAACTACTGGATTTTTTGACATGATTACGATCTCCTTGTAGACAAACGAAATGTAATTCTCTACATTTCTGTCCCTGATGATTCCATCTCTCGCCGAAATGTATTTACGAGTAAAAACAATAACAAATAACATCATGGTAAGCACATTGCTAAAGCACATTATAAAACAGAACATCTTGAAACCGTTCATCTCGTTGGTGACGGGAAAATACGAATAATTACATCTGTAAAACATGTTCGGATTGAAAACTACATCGGTGAATATAAGGAAGAGGTAACCCACAGCTCTGAATAAAAGTAACTGAAATAATAGGCAGATCCCGACCGACCAAATGATATATTTCATGGAAAGTACAACTGTTATAAAGAACCTAAAGACGGTTCTTCCAAATCTCCACAACGAATAGAAACGTATTAGATTTAAAATGTATAAAGCACAAAGTAAAGCCCTCGCAGTGAAAGAGAAATGTGCTATCTTGTAAAAGTTGAAGAACCCCAATTCCTCGGAGTGCAGCTGATAATCTGCGACGTACTGCGGCACTGTGAGGTAATGAAGTAACAGGTAGACCAGGGCAGCTACAGCGTTCACGGCCATCAGCAGGTCGTATGGATGACGCCAACGCTCGAACATAGCCATCACTCCGATAAAATTAGTCAGCATGTAAATTCTAACGCACAGCATGAAAGCAAAGAAGATAAATATCACCAGCCACCAGTCCACCTGCAAATTTATGTCCACTGACTGAACCACTACTGTAGAAAGAATCTCTCCCGCTATAGTCTGCTCTGATACTAGTGTCACCTCTGAGAACAGCCGGGTGTTGACGTTGTAAAGCTTAACCTGTGCCAGGACGGCTCTGGTGTAGTGGCCGACCCACCCCTCCTCCCTCAGTCTGATCAGGGACGCGTCCAGCTCTTCGTTTGCTGCCCCTAGGTCCCACGTGTAACCCCCACTCGAGTATGACCGTCCTGTTTGACCTTCATAGAAGAAACCCGAATCGTCATGAGGCCATGTGTAAGATTTATCACTTAACAAATGAAAACCCATAATTTCATCTTCTTTAGAGCTGTCGTCTTTCCTAATCCAGTAGGGATTATAATCTCTCGAATCTTCAGCCCATCCGCTAAAAGGCGCAGCACAGTCTATTGGCAGTTCAACCGACGGGTTGCAGTGACCCGGTTCGACTCTGAACTGCCTCAGACGCACTTCTCCTAACATTCTATTGACATTGTCGTACACCCAGTCTTTTCTAAAAAAGTTCAGTTCGGATCCTCGGCTTAGTGGTTTCAAGTCGTACCAAATGTACTTAAAGATATATTGATCACAATGGTACTGTAAGTAGTTTAAGTATTGTGTGGTATTGTAGATTTCCTCGAGGTCCTTGACTAGAGTGCGCATATGAGCATTGGTCTGGTGTTGCATCGGGATTTGCGTCCTGAGAAGTGAGCTGAGCACTACCAGGAACATGACTTGCACAATGAGCTCATACAGCCTGCGCCATCGCGCTACCCTCAGCATCTCCTGTCTGTGCTTCTCGCGAAAAACTTCATGCAGAGGCTGGTACATTCGCTGAGCTCTTAAATGCACAAGATCGGCCAAGTACGCGACATTGCCGAAGAGTTCGAATTGACGCCCATCCGAGGGGTCAAAAGTGTAAACGTCTTTGTATATTATTCGTTTGAATGCGACTGCTAAAAGAGCCGAGACTAATATAATTTGTAATGGTAAAAGTATAAAGGCATGAATGAACACAGAAAGCGCCACAATGGTAAACCACTTCCTGGTCTTGATAGAAGGAAGGTTTCTGGACAAATACAAGCTTACTATCATAGAAAAAAGGGCAATCACGATTACTGTAATCCAGGCAGCGTATAGCCAGACCCTTACAATAATTACATTTGGTTCGTCTCCCTCGAGTTGAACAGGAACCAATGGCTTCGGCATCAAGGTTAAATTGACGGCCTCTGCAAGAGATCTGCTTTGTTCTTCGCTATGTAACTGTGAATGCCTCCGACCATAGTGTATATGAGTCTTGTCGTCACTCATCAGAGCCGTTGTAGAAGGTGTTGAGAGGTAATCTTCTCGCCAACTTACCCTCGTAACTTTTCTCTCGTGTGTTATTTCCTCTTCTTGCTTTTCCGTATAGAATATGATCTTATAAATCTTCCTGAACATGTGCATTAGCAGACAGGCTAATATCGCAGCAAGAATACATGAGTAAACACCTATTTCTACCATTAACCCCGTCACAGAATAAGAGAAACTGTCTTCTGCGTGGTTGTTAGACAACGTGATGATTGCAATACTGACAGCCATCGAGACGAGGATGAAGCACAGGATGATGGCCAGTCGGTCTACTCGGGACACCGGGTCTCTGGGGTGCCTCACAATCGCGTCGAACCAAAGATGAGAAAGGTGAAAGCCGGACTTTAAGTAATCAAGAAATACCCTTGATGGACTTGTTATTTCAGAAAAAGGAGTGGGGAATAAATCTACTTGTGGAAATCTTTTAAAACTCAAAGTGATCCAATCATTCACGACAAAAAAATAGCAGTCTTTATGGTTTAGGTCATAAATTATTATAGAGTCACAGTACCAGTCCGGTTTGGCTCCGGCGTTGTCATGCCAGAGCTCCAAACACGAAATCATCCCGAGCGACTCTGTCTCGTACACCAGAAACCAGTCTTCTCCCATGCCTTCCATAGCATCGTGCGTTTTACAGATCAAAATGTGCCTCCGGCTATCGTTCTTTGTACCATAAACCTTGATTCCGACTGCTGCGTCCGTGCCGGCTCCTACTCGGGCGCCAGTGACCACACAGACTAGGAATCCAAATTTATCTCCAGGGAAGTTGTCTGGTAATATTGACGCGAATCTCTTGACCCTGTCGTGCCGGTCGGCCTTGCAGCAGACGATCGCCAGCAGTAGGAAGATGAGCAGCAGCAGCGGCAGACTCAGCACTCTCATTACGTCAGCACCGCTGATGGTTAGGTACAGCGGAAAGTCTCCCACAACTTCAAGTGGAACGGGGATTCCCTCCAACAGCCCACCGATCACAGAGAGTCTGTTGCACTCGCAGGTCAGGATACTAGAAGGCCCACCTGGCTCTGTTTTTGACCAGCATCCTTCGGTTTCCCATTGATTGTGCCAAGTGTAACACTTTTTTGAGTAAACTTTTAAATCAAAGCTCACTGTTTCATTCGATTTCACCTTAAGGCCAGGCTGAATCGCCAAGTAATAAAGGTGTTGCTCATCCGATGACTCTGTAATTATTTGGTACTCCGTGCTTGTGGGTGTCACTTTCGATCCGTTATTCATTACCTCGTCATAAGTAGGTCTTATGTCTTTTTTAACGAGAACCAGTAGTTCAGTATCGTCACTATGTAATCTAAAGCGAGCGTCTACGTTTGCCAGAGGTAGGGGATCAAGTTTGTAAACCGGCAATTCTATGTCCAGGTGATCAGAGTCGAGATTGGGTTCCAAGCGCCTTATTGTGACATTTATGAAATTTACGTTTGAGATTAGATTGGATACATTAAAGGCTACTTTGATTCCATAATTGAGCTTCTTAAGATACTTGCAGGTTTGATCATCAATTCCTTTAAGACAAAGAGAAACATCGAGCTTGTTCTCCGTATTTGTTCTCGCTACCCAAGTAGGTTCTTGCTTGAATGTCACAAATTGTAAACCGAGACACGGGTCCAAATCTTTTACTTCTTCAGCAACATTATTCGAAAAAAATACAGGTAACATATTTGTTCTATGTTCTTTTAGAGTGTAACTGTTAAGTGCAGAGAGTACATCTACCTTGATCCATATAGCGAGTTTTCCCAGACTCGACTCAATCGACTTATGATTCTGTGCAGGTAAATGTTTAAAAGACAGAGCAGATTCGAGAAGGAAGAAACTTTTCATTATATTATATGTCATTCCCTTCACTCTCGAATACATCACAGAATTCATGTATTTGAGAGGTAATGAATTATTGCCTGAATGTTTTTCTTTTAGTTCTATTATAATGGTTAGACAATCCAACGTGCGACTGACTATCTGGTAAAGAGCAGTGAAGAAGCAGTACCGAGCCTCCTTCAGCCCGGCAGCCAGGGCCTGAGCTAGGGCGTGTATTGCGCGAGCCGCACGCCAGGTACCTTCAAAGCTCAGTGTCTCGCGCGCCTCCAAAAGGACATTAAACCATGTGGCAATGCCCACCTTTACATGATTGAACCTCTTTATCGGCAAACTGCTTAAAAATTTCACCAGAGTTTCAAGTATGTCGGCACTGCTTATACCCTCCTTCTGTTGTGCTGAGGTCAATAAATCGGTAATGGCCGAAACTTCTTTAAGTAATTCTCCAATACTTAGTTTATCTGACCGTTTCATTAGATCGACTAAAGTTTGTTCAATATCTGGAGTCGTTTGGTTACCCGTTGATAACTTGACGTCAACAAAATTGGACATCCACATTCCATATTCATCGTATGAATAAACTTCCAGAAACGGTGGCCTTGTAAGAATCAATTCTTCAATGTTACATGACTCTTGGGCTGTAATCAATCGATTACTATAGTCGTAAACGGGTCTTCTATACTCATCATGAGTATTTTTTTCATAAAATTCAAAAAATTTGTACGGTCCGGGAGATTCACAAGATAGATTGAACTTGGTCACTCCAACCACCCCACTCGGTGGGTCAATCTTGAAAGAGATCGGCGTCGGAGATGTAGTGATTATTGAATATACCGCAAATTGTGGGGAATTTTTTAAAGTGACTTTTATATCGTACTTTGCCGTCTCCTTCAATCCGTTCTCATTTATAATAAGTATAAAAGAGGGAGTGCTTTCACTTTGTCTCATGCTGTCGATAGAATCATCATCGTTTATCCGTGTCCCGTTCCCGTCCACACCGTATATAATCCATGCGAACTCGAGGGAGGCCAAAAGCGTCCAGGGACCATGGACTTTCAAGTAAAGTATATCTTTGTGATTAGTTTTAATCCCGCAATTGTAAACACAATCGATCATGATGTTTTTCAACAAAGGTTTGGATCTTCCCAACTTGCCTACGACAATGATCTGACTCGCAAATGTATGCATTTTATTGTCACTCTCTTTGGTGACTTTCAATGTAAAGTTGTATACTTTCCCACTGATCAACAGGTCCGGCCCGATCGTATAAGACTCATTAGAGAGACTATCCATAGTATGAGGTTTACAAACAGCTTCTTGGGTCCAGTTGCAAGTAAAGGTAAAAAGCAGTAGCGACTTTCCACCGGGTGAGTTGGGATCCCTGGATTCGGAAGCATCCAATGTTAAACCGTATTCTTTGTAGACGAATCTCGAGCTTCCCCCTTTTATCACTGCCACCAGGTCAGATTGGACAACCTCCAAAAGACAAATGTTAAAGTTGTTTTTTCCTTTTTTATGAAGAGTAACAGCCGTGAAATTGATAACGTACGTTCCGACCCAATGGAAAGCGGGTAAATCCCAAGAGAGGGTTCCGATGTGAAAGTCGTTAATCATCGGGTTCCTGGAGGTATCTCCTTCCAGTTTGTAAGCGTTCCAACTATATCGGAAACCCAATTCTTCTATCAAGCTAGCAGAGTTCAGGTTTTTCACTAGAGGAAGTAATAAACTGTAGTAATCCATAATCACAAATACTAATTCAGCGGTCAGGTGAATTTCATCTCCCATCAGGTATTTCTTAACAGAAGCGAGATTTTGGCCGCAGCCAGTGAAACGTAAAGTGGGAACGATGTCATAGAAGCTTGGAAGAGTGATGAGATATCGATGTTCGTGTTCCGACAACTTGGTCCGGTACTTCGGATGGTAGACATCCAGGTGAAAGTGCCGAATAACAGATTCGACTTTTGCTTCCGAAGGCACCCAGGTCCAGTGGAATGGGATTACGAACCTTGCTGCGAATACGGTATTAATAGACGGGTATTTTCTAATGAAATCGCAAACGTCTAAGTCTAAAAATTCTTCATTAAGTAAAAACTCTTCACACGGTTGACTGGGCGGGTACAAGGATTGTACCCAGTGAGCTTCTGGGTCTTGCAGTTGAGCCACATACCCTCCGAAGGTGTCTTGCACCACCAGGACTGGATCGGGACCGTACTCCACCACGACGAGCAGAAGCGCCGGTTTGCCGTACTCCACGTGCGTAGGTGTGATGAACTGGATGGCCATCGGGTATCCTCTAGTTGAGAGGGGCACGAAGTTCTGGCATCTGTTACCCCAAAAGCGAGAAGTACATGGACAAACACACTCGCCATAACCTTCAAACTCGTGTTCATATAAACTTAAATGGCCTTTGCAGTAATCTCTGTCACAGTGTTTGGCAAATTTACACGGGAGTATAGATCCGAATATGTCTTTGTCTATCAATTCGCACTTATTTTTGTTGCAATAGCCGCATTTGATATGACCGTAGGGTTTGTTACATTCCAAGTCCACTTTGCACTCCGTGTCGCCTTGACTCTCGGTCGCAAAGATAAACTGTAACAAACAAAGCAGTAACAACTTAAACGCCATCGACTAAAACAATACAATTATCAGTTAAGGCGAAACACTAAGTTAGAAGGTAGGAGTCAGCTTATTTATATACATTGTATATTTTGCAAATCAGCTGTTGTTATTTTTATTAAAATAGTAGAGAAAATGTAGTGCGAATCCCTAGAAATATGATGGATTTTTTTATAATAGTAATCATAAGGTTAAGCTGTAAAGTTTGTGTTAAAAGAAAATATAAATTTGTAAAAATAACCAATTAACTTAATACCTACTCCGACATTCAGCCTGTAGCGTGTGGACTTGGCATGATGTACCAAAAGCTAAAATCATTATATTAATATCCCTGTAGCAGCAAACCTGCATACCCACCGATTTTAAATTGCTTTTATGATCCAATTACTACATAAAGTCACTTACCAAGTTTTATAAAAATACATTTATAACTATGGTGTCTGGTTAGCGTATGCTCTGGAATGACTTTTCGCCTCTGTTTGGCTTAGCACCGTTAGTGTTGTTGTATACTCAACCAAAAACAAAATTAATTAATTAAATTTTAAAACATTGGTTTTGGTTATTTTGGTTATTGTCTGCTTTTATTTACAAGAAGTTTTAGTTGTTTCTCGCCTTTCCCAGGTGCCAAGGAACGTGGCCTGAACTGTAACCTTGACAAAGTAGCCTTGCGTAGGGTGTGTAAACAGAACCATGATCAAGAACTGTGCAGGCTGCTCGTCATGTTTCTGTCCACACACCCTATGCAAGGCTACCTTGTCAAGGTTACCTTCTCCCTAACCTGCATTGTGTAATTGCGGCTTAAGGAGAAATTGATGAACTTTTTTAATTAACATACACATGTTTATATAATCACCCGACCAAATAAAATTATCGTCTGCATTCAAACTTTTAGGGCCAATGGGCCTAAGCCCTAGGAGAATTTAGGACATTTTATGAATCAAAAGGTTTATTTTGTGTCTCAATTAATCTCTTGTAGATATTTTTAAACTACAAAGGATCAGTTGACTCAGAGGAAAATTAAAAATGTTTTATTTCTTTATGATGTATAGGCTAATCCATCAAGCAATCTTATGCACATCGACATGTTTTTTGATTTTGATTTTTTGATATTGATATTTTATTTATATTTTTTATTTTGATGTTTTTGATTTCCAATATTTTGGAGTTTTGTCACAATGAAACATTCAAATTTGACACAGAGCGTTTCCCTTCATTACTTGCATTAAAAAATTAACATTTAAATAATTTGATTGTCACGGCCCTGCCCGCTCAAATTAAAACAGAGGACTATTAACACGGGATGTTTACTCTGTATCCTTATGTATACAAACCTTCACTCCAATACGTCTAGATCAAATGTTTCGCAGCAGATGGTTTATAAATATTGGTTTTCGTTGAAAACAAACTTAAATTATTTGCATCGGATGCTAGACTATCCAAAGATTAAAATAAAAAATCTGTAACTAATTTAAACTTTTAATGTAAACTAGAGACTTGATGGGGCCATAGCCCTTGACCTTACCCCCTGTAAGGGCCGTACTCTGGCGGGGGGGGGGACAGGGGGGGACAACTGCTTTGGGGCCAGGGTCAGGATGACACTGCTGTCTAAAAAAGGTCACCAAATTGGATCCGGACGGCAACAAGGGCTCACACCACCAGCCCTGCCCAGGGGCCCGTTTAAATAAAGTTGTAAAAAAACAAAAGAAAAACAAAGCAGACGTTTTTCAATCTCCATGCTATTTAAATGGGAATAATTTGATTCCGTGACAAATATTCCGTACATGATTAAGAATACCCCCGTAGCAGCAAACATGTGTACTCAGCGAATTTCCGATGCATATATATGCATCTTAATACCACATAAAGCCACATACCAAGTTTCATCAATATACTTCGTTCATAAATAAACAATTTATGACATTTTAATTATTCTCCATAAGAATAACATGGCGGCTGAGTATGCAGGGTTGCTGAAGCAAGGAATACAAAAAATGGGGTTTTATACAAATATCAATATAACTCAAGTAGGTAAAGCCACAAACCAAATTTTATTAATTTATGTTCATAATTAAGGGAGAGAACACGTTACTTATTCTCCATAAGAATAACATGGGGCTGAGTACGCAGGTTTGCTGCTACGGGAACTATAGGCCAAAAAAGTTTTTTAGTGCAAATATCAATATACCACAACGATATGAAGCAATATACCAAGTTTCATCAGGATAAGTTGATAAATTAGCGAGATATACAATGTTTCTTATTCTCCATTAGAATAACATTGGACAACGTACTGTGTTCAGCACTTTCAATACCTCTGTAACCATTTGACGTAGAGCAATGATCAAAACACCAAATTGTGTGTCTTTTTAAGCTGATTCAAATGGAAAAAAAACTAAAATGTGACTTTAAAAAAAATTATATGTAAAAAACTCAAACAAACCATTTTTGGGGTACAAACCCCCCCAAAATACCCCTTCGGATAGGTCGATCTGTCTGGTTTTCGAACTAAAGTCATAAATGCTGCTTTACATGTTTATACCAAATTTCATAAAAATCTGATAATTTTTACGAGAGTTATCGTGCTCACGGACACACACACACACACACACACACACACACACACATATATATATATATATATAAATATATATATATATATATATATATACTATACTATATAGTATATATAAACTATATATACTATATTTATATATATACTATATATATAGTAATCTGTTGGAATTTTTATTTACATTAGTCCTGAAACATCTATGCCAGTATATATACAGTTTCGATCAAATGGTGTTTTTGGGGTCTGGCGACCTCAAAACGAAAAGTTATTATGGTCCCGGGCCTAGGTCTTACCATGCGGACTATGCTAATAGCTTCTTCCCTATAGGGGAAATTCGCTAAAAATGAATCATTTTCCCCAAAATTCTATTGCCCAGACCTTTAAAATCAAACCCCTCCCAGCTTTCTTCTACCTCCCATTCGATCATAATTTCTTTGTCAAATTTGGGCTTACAGAATTAGATTAGATTATAGTTTCAACATTCCCTTCTTCTCAAATTTGCCTGTCTTTCTAAAAAAGAATCATGAAAATCTATCGAGTGGGTAACTCGGAATCATTGGATAAAAAACATCAGTTTCTTTTAATATACTAGCATCATCCTCGGTTTCAACAGGGAAAACAACCTGTGGCGTGTGCTGCATTCTGTGGTTATCTCGTGGAACTACTACGAATCATGATCAAGTGTTTGAGTTTTAATTTGTTCAAACCAAAATGAATGTCCATAAGAATAATACTGGATTGTAAGTTTGACACCCTGTGGGGCGGAGCCCTATGGGAATTTCTTAAAATCCTTTCTTAGTGGTTACTTATGTTATGGAAACAGTATAGATGATAAATTTCGTGGTTGAAGGTGTACAGGTTTGGCCTGGGGATGATTGTTTTTTGTATAATTAGAGACTATAGCTGTCTCCCAGAGGTTGAAGTTCAACCAAAAATAATCCTACATGAACGCAAAGTGGGACATACGAATATGGCTGTTGGCGAGGATGTTTTGCCATATCCTGCGTGAGCAGTTAAATACCCCGTTGCTGCAAACCTGCGTACTCAGCGAATTCCCAATGCATATTTTTGTATCTTAATACCACATAAAACCAAATACCAAGTTTCATTAATATACATTCATAAATAAACGATATATGACATTTTAATTATTCTCCATAATAATAACATGGCGGCTGCATATGCAGGTTTGCTGAAGGAAGGAGCACGAAAAATGGGGTTTTATACAAATATCAATATAACTCAAGTAGGTAAAGCCACATACCAAATTGTATTAATTTATGTTCATAATTAAGGGAGATAACACGTTACTTATTCTCCATAAGAATAACATGGGGGCTGAGTACGCAGGTTTGCTGCTACGGGAACTATAGGCAACAAAATGTGTTTTAGTGTAAATATCAATAAACCACAACGATATGAAGCAATATACCAAGTTTTATCAGGATAAGTTGAGAAATAAGCGAGATATACAATTTTTCTTATTCTCCATAAGAATAACATTAGACAACGTACTGTGTTTAGCACTTGCAATATCTCTGTAACCATTTGACGTAGAGAAATGATCAAAACACCAAATTGTTTGTTTTTTAAGCTGAATTTAATGGTGAAAAATAAAATTGTATTTACTAAAATATTATATGTAAAAAACTCAAAATACCCATCTTTGGGGTGCAAAACCCCCCAAAATACCTCTTTGGATTCAGCGATCTAGCTGGTTTTCGAACTTAAAGTCATAAATGCTGCTTTACATGTTTGTACAAAATTTCATCAAAATTGGATCATTTTTACGAGAGTTATCGCACCCACGGACATATATACAGTTTTGAACGAATGGTGTTTTTGGCATCTGGGAACCTCAAAACAAAAAGTTATCATGGTCCCGGGCCTAGGTCTTACCATGCCGACTACGGTAATAGCTTCTTCCCTATAGGGGAAATTCGCTAATAAAACACATTTAAACCAGTGTCCTTATGCTGAACTTCAAGAATAACCTCTCTTTCTCTTTCTCTTTCTCCCCCTTTCCCTCTCACCCACCATCACCCTCTATCACCCTCTACCCTCTCACACGCAGGTTTAGCACTTTGTAACGTGGAGTTAAAACGGCTAAGAGAAGGGTGTTACCATTCCAGTAATCTGTTGGAATTTTTATTTACATTAGTCCTGAAACATCTATGCCAGTATTTGTTATTATATCAGCTGTCAAATATACAATTCAATTGATTACTGTTCTTCCATAAGATTAACATTGGAACTGTGAAAGCCTGTGGGGCGGAGCCCTGAGGGCTGATGTAAATTATAAGCAGTTTCTGCACATCTATACGACAATACCTTTCTAACAGTATGTGTGAATTTCTCATACGATGCACAAATGCTGAGAAAAAAGGAGGGACAGTTTTGCTTGCCTATTAAACTATCAATATAATGTTAGAAGATTTTTAATTTATGTCTGGTAGACTTTTACACTCTGTAATATGGTTTGAAAAGTATAAATTTTGGTTGATATATTTTTTTCAGGAAAGTATCGGGGCTGCATCTTTACATCTGACCGCCCACAGTCCAGTGTTGAGGGAAATGCTTGAGAACATGAGAGCAGAAGAGGCTTCAGAATCCAAACTACACGTGACTGACGTTTCCCCCACCACATTCAAGCTGATGTTGAGGTAGACAAATACCCCGGTAGCAGCAAACCTGCGTACTCAGCGAATTTCCAATGTATATATATGTATCTTAATACCACATAAAGCCACATACCAAGTTTCATCAATATACATTCATAAATAAACGATTTATGACATTTTAATTATTTTCCATAAGAATAACATGGTGGCTGAGTATGCAGGTTTGCTGAAGCAAGTAACACAGAAAATGGGGTTTTATAAAAATATCAATATAACTCAAGAAGGTAAAGCCACATACCAAATTTTATTAATTTATGTTTATAATTAAGGGAGATAACACGTTACTTATTCTCCATAAGAATAACATGGGGCTGAGTACGGAGGTTTGCTGCTACGGGAACTATCGGCCAAAAAATTTCATTTTAGTGCAAATATAAATAGACCTCAACGATATAAAGTAATATACTAAGTTTCATCAGGATAAGTTGATAAATAAGCGAGATATACAATTTTTCTTATTCTCCATAAGAATAACATTGGACAACGTACTGTGTTTGGCACTTTCAATATCTCTGTAACCATTTGACGTAGAGCAATGATCAAAACACCATATTGTGCGTCTTTTTAAGCTGATTCTAATGAAACAAACTAAAATTTGACCTTTTCAAAAATTATATATAAAAAACTCAAAAAACCCCATTTTTGGGATACAAAACCTCCTTCGGATAGGTTGATCTGTCTGGTTTTCGATCTTAAAGTCATAAATGCTGCTTTACACGTTTATATTGAATTTTGTCAAAATCGGATTATTTTTACGAGAGTTATCATGCTCACGGACATATATATATATATATGTATATAGTTTTGAACGAATGATGTTTTTGGAGTCTGGGGACCTCAAAATGAAAAGTTATCATGGTCCCGGGCGTAGGTCTTCCCATGCCGACTACGGTAATAGCTTCTTCCCTATAGGGGAAATTCGCTAAAAGTATATAAACATATTACAAAATAAATAAATAAGGTCTTTAATCAGCGATTTTCAAACAATAATTGTTGGTTTTACAAAATAACTGAACTAGTTTAAATTAAAATATAGAGTTATCTACTGTTCTGCCATGAGAATGTCTCGAGTTTTTTCCTCTCAGCTTCATTGCTGAGCAATTCAATTAGATTCGGAAGAGCATTGAACTCTTTTGGAAGAGCATAACATATTAATCACCTTCTTCCTGTTTCCAGATGAGTTGCACTTCCAGTAAATGAGTTCGCACGCAGCACGCTGACGTGAGGGAAGTGAATTTCCGCATACAAAACTTTTAAAACTCAAACTCAGTGTAAAAACATACATTTATGCCAATTTTATTGATATCTGAAAACATTGATTTTTGTCTGTTCTGATGCTCCTGGTTTAATTTACCTGCAATGTTATGAATCCAATTTTGCGCATTATAACGTTAGGAGAAGGTCGTCAGGCTTAAAATTAGGCGCGAGGTTGCTGGGGATGAAACGAATACACCAACAAATGAATAACATACTTTTCTAATGTAAAAACCCCATAAGACAACGTTACTATGTTTAGCCGATATACATTTTCTTTAATAACTCAGTAAATATTTAAGCTAGAATGACGAGAGAGGGCTTAAAACTTTTGCTTCACCAATTCCCATCTTAATCCATGCATTAATCGTACGTCCGGGGCTTTTCTGACCCTTTTTGGGCCCAAAAACCCGAAATTCGAAAGAATAATCCCAAAAACGGGGTTCAGAGTTTTCCGATTGTTTTGCTCAACAAACTTGTCCAACTGATTATAGAAAGGAACGTCCTTACCAAATTTGAAGTAAATTGGACAAAAAATGTGACCGCTAGAGTGCATACACACACATATATATATATAATTTTGAACGACACCCCAAAACGTGTTCAGGGGGTCATGTTAGGAACTTCTATGGTGGTCCCGGGCTTAAGTTTCACCGTGAGGGTCATGCTAATAGTTCTCTTTCCAAAGGAAATTCACTAATAATCCTGCAGAGTGTGTTTTTCTTGCATGTCTACTCTGTTCTTTAATTCTTCAAAATAAACTTGAAGGCCAGTGGCAATCTGTACAAGGAAAGGCAGAAAACAAATCACTGCAGTAATTTGGACCTTAACCTATTGCGGATGAAAGACACATCGTCTTTTGTGTACACTAAACACCGACATACGCACCCCCTGTGTCCAAAGTTGTGTATATCAAACTTGGTTATGTTTCGGTATATTGCCGCTTGGCTTTCGTTTCATTGTGCGAGGTTGTGGTACTATTCAGTTGTTAGTTTCAGTTGAATTTGACAGATTGTGTGTGGATGAATGTTTGATTCTGCTTTCAGTTTTTTCCATACTATTCGGGTGTGAATTGTGTTTGAGATATGGGCGATAAATTAGGTTAAATGTTTTAGTCTACCAGGTATATTATTCATAAATTTGTTTATTTTTTGTTATTTAAATAATTGTTCAACGTATATAAACAAATTATAGCTTTGTTTAAATACACAGTAACAGCGAAACAATAGCCGTGCATAATCTTATAAGAGGGCACTCCGGTCACGAAACTTTTGCATTTCTACCTGCTTCCCCCATAAGGCCAACGTTAGCTTTCAAAGCCCTTCTCTCCTTATGGATTATCCAATGTTGTAGATTTACAACTATTTTACAGAGCAAAAAATACCTAGCGATTTCAGTGAGCAAAATGTTCATATTAAAAATAATAAAAAATTCAAAAATATCCAACGTTTACATTTGGTTATCGGTGAACTATTTGTGATATTAAAATTCTGCTCACTGAAATTGCTAGAAATTTTTTTTCTCTTTTCTTAAACTATCGGTTATAGATAATCTGTTGAAGAGGGGCGGGCTTTGAAAGTTAGCATTGATCTTATGGTAGAAGGAGGAGGGCGACTGGCCGCTAGGGGCTGAGGGGCGTGTGTTGTACTGATACTCTATCAGTCTTGAGTACACGATTTGTTCAGTCTGGTGGCTGGATTTACTTTCAAACTTTTAAGTTTTTCGATTTTGCTCGGGGTAGATCTGGCGAACCATTGAAAATCATTGTAACCACTACTAACTATTCAATTCAATCACTACTAGCCAATTCAGGGCTGACACGACGCGATTGGGGGCCTGAGGAAAAGATTCTGAAAGGGGTCCCCTAATGCCCTTGGAATTCAAGTTTTAGTCAACTTAGTTGTAACACTCCGTTCTGGTTTTAGTGCTATATTTATTGCATTATGACTGACAAGTCCCGCTTCACTCGCTGAGGGCTCCGCCCCCAGACCCCCGCTTGGGGTCGCTCCAGTTATTATTATAACTCAATGCCCCTCCAAGTATTTGTTATATAGTAGAGCTTTGCTCGGAGGAAGGCCAGTCAGTTTGTTTAGATGACTTGAAGTAATATTTCCCCACTTCCCCCTACTGATAATCAGATTTGTATAACTCATTTGCCTCTTTTCTATATTTTTAAGGTCACTCCAGTTGTTATTTATCAATGTCCCTTTGATTTATTTTACTACTCTATATATGTAATCTTCACTCAAATCGTTTAATCTCTGCTCTCAGGAAAACCACATGTTAATAATCATATACAACATGAGTATTACTTTTGAACTGTAATATAATAATTTATGTTCGTAGCTCTTAAGGCTTCATGTAATTTCATACAAAGCCTCTAATAAAAGATTAAAAAAAAAAAATTGACAGTTCCCTGGTTGATTATGAACAGCTGTTACAATTCTTTTGTTTTGATTTGAAACTTCATAAGCCCAATGTTAATTTTTTTAACTTTTCATTTTAGTTTTTTTACATTATTTAATTTTTCTTGGGTATGAGGCCTGTCTTGAACTTATTTTTATCCCAGAAATTAGATATTTTGAACATATTTGAAGGAAATCGGAGCCGTTTTTGAGATCAGTGTCGCAAGCAAGCAAGCAAACCTTACTCATATTAGAATATAGGATTTTGATTAATTTGGGGTATATCCACTCTAGATTTTATCTTTATTCAATGTTCCTATCATTTGTTTAAACTCTACCATGTGAAAGTTACAGTGACAGTTTACTGGCTATTTTACTGCAGCTGTTATGATTCTTTTGTTTTGATTTGAAACTCCATAAGCCCAATGTTAAAATTTCCAATTTTCAAGGTAAAAATTAGATGTTTAATAATTGGAAATTGTACTTTTTGACAATCTTCCCGGGGGTTTCCAGGTATAAGCTACCTACATGCCAAATTTCACGTTTCTCCCTCATCTAAAAGTGGTCTAGAATTTGCATATGTGAGTGAGTGAGTCAGTCAGTTCCTAGATAGATAGATAGATTAGATGGATTAGATAACAGCCAAACTGTCTTTCCTGTGTACTGCAATCAATGAGCTTTGAAGATACTTATAAGTTAGAAAAATGTAATGAAATATGTTGGGAATTCCAGCATTTAGGCTTGGGAAACTTAGAAAATGCTGTTTAAAATATAATACAACTTGCTTGAGGGACTTATTTTAAGTACCAGAAGAGGTTAGGAAAAAAACGAGTTCGCACGCAGCACGCTGACGTGGGAAAAGTGAATTTCCACTAACAAAACATTTAAAACTAAAAATAAAACATCATTTATCAGTGAAAAAACACACATTTATTCCAATTTTATTGAAATCTGAAAACATTGATTTTGTGGCTGTTCTAATGCTCCTGGTTTCATTTACCTGCAATGCTAGGAATACAATTTTGTGCATTATAAGGTTAGGAAAACGTCCAGTCAGGCTTGAAAGTAGGCGCGAGGTTGCTGGGGATGATACAAATACACCAACAAATGAATAACATGCTTTTCTAATATAAAAACCCCATAAGACAACGTACTGTGTTTAGCCAATATACATTTTCTTTAATAACTCGGTAAATATTTATGCTAGAATGTTGAGAAAGGGCTTAATGCTTTCGCTTCACTAATTCCCATCTTAATACATGCATTTTCTCACCCTTTTTGGGTCCAAAAACTCTAACTTTTAAAGAATAATCCCCAAAAAAGGGGTTTAGAGTTTTCAGATTGTTTTGCCCAACGAACTTGTCCAACTGATTATAGAAAGGAAGGTCCCTACCAAATTTTAAGGAAATCCGACAAAAAATGTGACCGCTAAATTGCATACACATATATGTATAGGTATATATAAAGAAATATATATATATATATATATATATATATATATATATATATATATATATATATATATATATATATATATTTTGAACGACTCCCCAAAACGTGTTCAGGGGGTCACGTTAGGAACTTCTATGGTGGTTCCGGGCTTAAGTGTCACCTTGCGGGTCATGCTAATAGTTCACTTTCCATAGGAAATTCACTAATAACCCTAGTGCAGCAATGCCCTTAGGGGAACCATTTCGGCATAAGCCCAGGTGAGATAAGAAACCATACTTTCGCAACCATACTGTCGCATACTTTATGCAAGCGTTTCCACTGTGCTGTCTCAATTTCAATGGCAACTTTGTAAAACAAACTGCAAAATTGGTGTTCACTGAGTTAGCAACATTTCACCTTTGACAGTGTTTAATGTTATCAATAACGAATCGCTTGTTTGTAATTTTGTAGTTAATTATTGTGGAACTCTTTTCCAGATTTGTTTATGGGGGAAGGCTTCCACAAATGACAGCCATTGAGGCAGCAGGCTTGGCGCTGTGCGCTGACAAATTCAAAATCCCTCGTCTCGTGCGGAAGGCTTTGAAACGACTGAACCCAACGTCTGCAGAAGATGTATTTCCAGCGTTGGTTTGCGTTACGTACACAAACTGCCCAGAGATGGAGTCAAGGGTTGCAAAAATAGTGCAGCAGGAGACAAACAGAATTGTAAAAACCCCTGATTTTGTGGAGCTTGACGAAGATTGTGTGGCTTTTATCTTGAAACAGAATTTGTTGAACATAGATGAATTAGAGCTATGGAAAAGTGTTGTTCGCTGGGCTGAAAACCAAGTTAAGAAACATCCTGACAAAACTATCAGAGACTGTCTGGTAAAAATTGTCGGTTATGTGCGTTTCCTCTCTTTCACTGTTGAGGAAATTTTGGAACACGTTCTGCCAAGAAGTGGTCTTACTCCTGAGGAATGCTTGGATTTGACTCTGGCAGTAACAAAAATACGCCCGTTAGAATCACATTTACTGTGCAACATACAGGAGAGGAGACGTCCCCTCAGCATCGAAGATGCAACAGCTAAAGAAAAGGTAGAGAATAGAACAGCTGATGAAACAATTTTGCTTCAGAAGTCAGAAACTGTAGTTAGTAAACCACGTGTTCTTAGAAAACCTGACTACATTTTATGGAATATCGTTTTGACAAACTTTATCCTGCTCTTGATCTACGATTTATATACAAGATGGAATTTGTTAAGTTGATGTGGCCAGAAACAATTTATGATTTTACGGTTGTTCAAGCATATGTATCAAGTCTGGTTTACCGTTTAACACCGTTGTATACTAACTTTACCCGTGGACAATTTTTAGGATTTGGAGTTACCGAGTATTAATAAACATCCCTTAAGTAGTTTTAGTAATATGATGATATTTACTTGCAAATGGTTTATGTAATATATTATTTCAAAATCTGTAAATTGGTTTTATTTACTGTTTGGCGGTTCTGGTTCTATTCTCAATATTTGAAGAATTAATCTTAAAATTCAAATTATTTTATTTTTAGTGAATATTATTTTATTTTTCGTGCTGATTATCTCCCAAACTGGAATTCACAATAATTTGTATCCCCAGAGTGAAATTCTCAAAGCTTCATGGACTCAAACTCCCCTTAACATTCTCAATTTAAAATTTGGAAATTGCAAACATTGCTCCAGGATAAAGATATTTTATGTACCGATAGAGCAGGAGGCACGTTAGTTTGCACAAACAGAAATAAACAATCTGTATTCATGTTTTACAAATTAAAACGTGAAATTAAATTCTGAAAACATAACCTTATGTTTATTTGAATGAGGATTATTAGTGGGTTTCAACCAAAAACTCATTGTAAGCAACTTAATGATATTGTAAAACTAAATGTAATGTCACTTCCTTCAGTTTCAACTGTCAAGCACTGTAACTGCATGGAGATGGTTTGGTGGCCAGCTTGTGATCGAAGGGTTCAGGGGAAAGTTGTTTGATGGCCAGCTTGTGATCGAAGGGTTCAGGGGAAAGTTGTTTGGTGGCCAGCTTGTGATCGAAGGGTTCAGGGGAAAGTTGTTTGGTGGCCAGCTTGTGATCGAAGGGTTCAGGGGAAAGTTGTTTGGTGGCCAGCTTGTGATCGAAGGGTTCAGGGGAAAGTTGTTTGGTCGCCAGCTTGTGATCGAATGGTTCAGGGGAAAGTTGTTTGAAGGCCAGCTTGTGATCGAAGGGTTCAGGGGAAAGTTGTTTGGTGGCCAGCTTGTGATCGAAGGGTTCAGGGGAAAGTTGTTTGGTGGCCAGCTTGTGATCGAAGGGTTCAGGGGAAAGTTGTTTGATGGCCAGCTTGTGATCGAAGGGTTCAGGGGAAAGTTGTTTGGTGGCCAGCTTGTGATCGAAGGGTTCAGGGGAAAGTTGTTTGGTGACCAGCTTGTGATTGAATGATTCAGGGGAAAGTTGTTTGATGGCCAGCTTGTGATTGAAGGGTTCATGGGAAAGTTGTTTGATGGCCAGCTTGTGATCGAATGGTTCAGGGGAAAGTTGTTGATGGCCAGCTTGTGATCGAAGGGTTCAGGGGAAAGTTGTTTGATGTCCAGCTTGTGATCAAAGGGTTCAGGGAAAAGTTGTTTGGTGGCCAGCTTGTGATCCAAGGGTTCAGGGGAAAGTTGTTTGATGGCCAGCTTGTGATCGAAGGGTTCAGGGGAAAGTTGTTTGGTGGCCAGCTTGTGATCGAAGGGTTCAGGGGAAAGTTGTTTGGTGGCCAGCTTGTGATCGAAGGGTTCAGGGGAAAGTTGTTTGGTGGCCAGCTTGTGATCGAAGGGTTCAGGGGAAAGTTGTTTGAAGGCCAGCTTGTGATCGAAGGGTTCAGGGGAAAGTTGTTTGGTGGCCAGCTTGTGATCGAAGGGTTCAGGGGAAAGTTGTTTGGTGGCCAGCTTGTGATCGAAGGGTTCAGGGGAAAGTTGTTTGATGGCCAGCTTGTGATCGAAGGGTTCAGGGGAAAGTTGTTTGGTGGCCAGCTTGTGATCGAAGGGTTCAGGGGAAAGTTGTTTGGTGACCAGCTTGTGATTGAATGATTCAGGGGAAAGTTGTTTGATGGCCAGCTTGTGATCGAAGGGTTCATGGGAAAGTTGTTTGATGGCCAGCTTGTGATCGAATGGTTCTGGGGAAAGTTGTTTGATGGCCAGCTTGTGATCCAAGGGTTCAGGGGAAAGTTGTTTGATGGCCAGCTTGTGATCAAAGGGTTTAGGGGAAAGTTGTTGATGGCCAGCTTGTGATCGAAGGGTTCAGGGGAAAGTTGTTTGATGACCAGCTTGTGATCAAAGGGTTCAGGGAAAAGTTGTTTGGTGGCCAGCTTGTGATCGAAGGGTTCAGGGGAAAGTTGTTTGATGGCCAGCTTGTGATCGAAGGGTTCAGGGGAAAGTTGTTTGGTGGCCAGCTTGTGATCCAAGGGTTCAGGGGAAAGTTGTTTGATGGCCAGCTTGTGATCGAAGGGTTCAGGGGAAAGTTGTTTGGTGGCCAGCTTGTGATCGAAGGGTTCAGGGGAAAGTTGTTTGGTGGCCAGCTTGTGATCGAAGGGTTCAGGGGAAAGTTGTTTGGTGGCCAGCTTGTGATCGAAGGGTTCAGGGGAAAGTTGTTTGAAGGCCAGCTTGTGATCGAAGGGTTCAGGGGAAAGTTGTTTGGTGGCCAGCTTGTGATCGAAGGGTTCAGGGGAAAGTTGTTTGGTGGCCAGCTTGTGATCGAAGGGTTCAGGGGAAAGTTGTTTGATGGCCAGCTTGTGATCGAAGGGTTCAGGGGAAAGTTGTTTGGTGGCCAGCTTGTGATCGAAGGGTTCAGGGGAAAGTTGTTTGGTGACCAGCTTGTGATTGAATGATTCAGGGGAAAGTTGTTTGATGGCCAGCTTGTGATCGAAGGGTTCATGGGAAAGTTGTTTGATGGCCAGCTTGTGATCGAATGGTTCTGGGGAAAGTTGTTTGATGGCCAGCTTGTGATCCAAGGGTTCAGGGGAAAGTTGTTTGATGGCCAGCTTGTGATCAAAGGGTTTAGGGGAAAGTTGTTGATGGCCAGCTTGTGATCGAAGGGTTCAGGGGAAAGTTGTTTGATGACCAGCTTGTGATCAAAGGGTTCAGGGAAAAGTTGTTTGGTGGCCAGCTTGTGATCGAAGGGTTCAGGGGAAAGTTGTTTGATGGCCAGCTTGTGATCGAAGGGTTCAGGGGAAAGTTGTTTGGTGGCCAGCTTGTGATCGAAGGGTTCAGGGGAAAGTTACTCCCTTTACTGAATACACAAACCTTTGTATTCAGTACTGGTATTCAGTTAAACGCTATGTTTGACCTGATTTCAAACATAACCTTATCTCCTTGTCAACCAGGAACATGTTCTAAGACTTTTTTAGATTTAAGTAAAGCATTTGATGTTGTAGACTCTTTTCTTCTGGAAAAATGATGTCTGGGAATTAGAAGGAAATCTCATAACTGTACAGTGTCTCTCTTGCGTGTTTTGAACAAGTCTCAGACAAACTGTACAAAGATGAACTTCCAAAATTAAAACATTTTACCCCAAATTAAATGCTATAAGGGAATTTTATATTTTGTTTGTTGACAAATTTATTGACAAAATATAAAAAATAAAATATGCAAATACAAGAACAAATATTTTTAATTTAGAACAAACCGCATGCAAATTGACCAAGTAGAAGTCACCAGACAAACTGTCCAAAGGTCTGGAAAAGAGTGAAATCTTCCCCCATGATAAATGCCATAAGAGAATTTTTAGGAGATGTCCACTCTGAGAAGTTGAAGTACTAATACCAGTCCGAATTTAATAAATACTCCTATGATTAGGAATACTTAGAATAGGTTTATAACTTTTATTTTCAATTAAAATCAAAATCATCTTTATTGGACTTCTGAGAACAACAGGAGCATTATAAACGTCAACTATTCTTAAAGTAGATTAATAATAACATGCATAATATTACAGCAGTTATGACAGTAAACAATAAAATCATATATATATATATATATATATATATATATATACAAATGAAGACGAAACCCCCATAACCTAATTGCACATGACAAAATAATCTTTTGTCGCTACAATTTTATTAAAAAAAATTCTAAATTGTGAGCCTAGCCATAAAATTCATTTATAAAAACTGTTTGACCTTATTTTCAAAATGATTAATTATAAATTATTTTCTAAGTTGCAGATCTCTTAAGTCTTTGAGGTAGAACATTGTAAAGTTTAACAGACTCATGAATACAACTTTTTAATGTTTTAGAATAGTTATAATAACATACCCATAGTATTATAATTACTATGCATATTATATTCAGTGAAATCCTATCCTATCCTATACTCTACTATGATTAAGGTTTGTTTTTTTGGTTGCTTGCTTGCTTGCTTACAACGCTGATCTCAAAAACAGCTCCAATGATTTCCTTCAAAAGTTATAACTAACTAATTTCTGGGTTAAAAATAAGTTCTAGACAGGTTTAATCTCCAGGAATAATTAAATAATGTAAAAATAATGAATATTAAAAAATAAAAAATAAACTTTGGGCTTATGGAGTTTAAAATTAAAACAAAAGAATCATAACAGCTGTTTATAATCCATGTGGTTTCTTGAGAGCTGTAACCAAAACCATTGAATGGAGATTACATATAGAGTTGTTACATCTAAGAATCAAAGGGATATTGTGCTACAATAACCACAAGAGTGACCTTAAACATGCAGAAAAGAGGCAAATGAGCAAAGAAAACCTGGTCATTAGTTGAGGGAAGCTGTAAAAAATTACCCCAAGTCATTTATACAAACTGGACGACCTTCCCCGAGCAAAGATCGGTCCCCAGGTAATTAATATCATTATTTTTGAACAAATTAACATTGAACAATTAATAATGCTGAAAGAGTCATAATTTGAACCTGTTTAAAACTTGCTCTAAAGTGCACTCTCAAAGGAAGACCTCATAGTCATCTTATAGCTTCTTTGAAGCAAACAATTTTATTCTGTACGTTTCAGATCCCCACATTATGGTTCTATAAGCCAAGTGGCTGTGGATGTGTGCAAAATAAACTAATGTTAAGACATTATTCTAGCTTTTTGGGTACTTTGGTATTATACGGATGCCACTATTTTTGGAGGTTAAATTTTTACCGGATACAAAGGATAACTACATAATTCGAAAAAACGTACTTTTATTGACTTACTGTAAAAATTTTACATCATTCTGATGAGCGGTCTTTGTGTTGTGTCTCCCAAAAGGCAGCGATGTCAGCTGCTAGGATCGTGTTGAATGCGTCGCCGCCGCTAGCAGCCACACTCGATCGCCACATGTATTCCGCCCACAGACAAGGGAATCTATATAGATTCGTTTCTCTGTGATTCCGCCAAATAAACAGCGCGCTGCGGCAGTTATGTTAGGATGGGTTATCATAAAAATACGTACGGTTTCCTCTTCATTTCGAGGTAAATCCCACACCAAAAGAACGTCACTCATTATGAAAACAAATGTAACGTAGTGCACGGCAATAAATCACTCATGACACTGACCCAGATACAGGCGGTGACAGATGATGCGCGCGCTCCGGTCAACGACCTGACCTTGGCCTATTTGGAGGGGGTTTGGCGGCCGGAAGTATGACTCATCAGGCATCATTCGATTTGTAACGAAACAAGGAAAGTCCTAAAATCATTTTTATGATAACCCATCCTAACATAACTGCCGCAGCGTGCTGTATAAGGGTGGCATACGTATAATACCAAAGTACCGCTTTTTGGTTCAGAAAGGGTGTGACTATAACAACAATGATAGTAGTCAATTTGAAATCAAACTCACAGCTTTGCGATAGTGTGGTTGAGATTGTGACCTAAGTACCACTTTTCAATATTTTAAAAGAGAAAGGTTATTTTTTAAGGAAGAGAGTTTTTCGTCTTATTTTGTTTGCCAATGTGGATTTCAGATATATATATAGGCTTAGAATGTAACTAGCAAACTAATAGACGAGTACAGTACACTACGATTTGAAAACTACAGACGAGTTTGCACGCAGCACGCTGACGTGAGGGAAGTGAATTTCCAAAAAAAACTTTTAAAACTCAAAATATGTGTAAAAACAAACATGTGTTCCAATTTTTATTGATATCTGAAAACATTGATTTTTTGGCTGTTCTGATGCTCCTGGTTTCATTTACCTGCAAAGCTGGGAATACAATTTTGCGCATTATAATGTTAGGAGAAGGTCCAGGCAGGCTTGAAAGTAGGCGTGAGGTTGCTGGGGATGAGAAAAGTACTCTAACAAAGGAATAACAGGCTTTTCTAGTGTAAAACCCCCATAAGACAACGTACTGTGTTTAGTCGAAACACATTTTCTTTAATAACTCGGTAAATATTTATGCTAGAATTATGAGAGAGGGCTTAAAACTTTCGCCTCACTAATTCCCATCTTTTTAAATGCATTAATTTTACATCTGGGGCTTTTCTGACCCTTTTTGGGCCCAAAAACTCGAAATTTGAAAGATTAATCCCCAAAAAAAGGGTTTAGAGTTTTCCGATTGTTTTGCCCAACGAACTTGTCCAACTGATTACAGAAAGGAACGTCCCTACCAAATTTGAAGTTAATCGGACAAAAAATGCGACCGCTAGAGTGCATACACATATATATATATATATATATATATATATATATATATATATATATACATATATATATATAATTTTGAACGACCCCCCAAAACGTGTTCAGGGGGTCACGTTAGGAACTTCTATGGTGGTCCCGGGCTTAAGTTTCACCGTGCGGGTCATGCTAATAGTTCACTTTCCAAAGGAAATTCACTAATAACACTGATTTGGCAGGACCGGGATTCGAACCCACGGTTTCTTGGGCCAAATATTTCTCTGGTCACTTAATCGCTGGATTAACTCCGTTTTCCTACCCAATATGTGATTAAACCTTTATTAAATCTGTAATACCCCCGTAGCAGCAAACCTGCGTACTCAGCGAATTTCCCATGCATATTATGTCTTAATACCACATAAAGCCGCATGTACCAAGTTTCATAAAAGTATATCCACAAATAAGCGATATATACAATTTCAGTTATTCTCCATAAGAATAACATTGGGAATGAGTATGTAGGTTTGCTGAAAAAGGAACACAAACAATTGGTTTTTATGCAATCATATAAATTGAATTCAACTAGGTGAAGCCATACATACAAAGTTTCACCAATATTCATTCACAACACTAAGCAATATATATCACATTTTAGTTATTCTCTATAAGAATAACATGGAGGCTGAGTAAGCAGGATTGCTGCAACAAAGGACACAAAATATGGGTTTTTATGCAAATATGAATATAAATCAACTAAGTGAAGTCACATATACCAAGTTTCATCAATGAATATTCATAAATAAGCGATGTATGCCATTTTAATGATTCTCCATAAGAATAACATGACAGCTGAGTACGCAGGTTTGCTGTAACAGCAAACACAACAAATGGGTTTTCATGCAAATATAAATGGAACTCAACTATGTGAAGCCACACATAATGTTCATAATTAAGGGATACATTATATTTTACTTATTCCTCATAAGAATAACATGGGGGTTGAGTACGCAGGTTTGCTGCTACAGGAACTATCGGTAAAAATTGTTTTTTGTGCAATTACAATGGACCTGCACCAACTAACTTAAATTTATTAAGAAAACAAACCAATTTAATTGTGGTCAGACGAAGCCATATACCAAGTTTGGTTGGTATACATTCATAAATAAGCGAGATAAAAAATTATTCGTAGGTATTCTCCATAAGAATAACATTGGACAACGTACTGTGTTTAGCACTTTAATTTTCTCTGTAACCAATTGACGTAGAGCAATGATCAAAACTTGTGTCTTTTTAAGCTGAATAATATAAAGACAACTAAAATTTTATTTTCAAAAATTGTAGTTATATAGGCATATTAAAGGTATGAAAATCCTATAGGGCTATGCCCCACGGGGGTTCAAATGTAGGCGTGTGCAGGGTTTCATTTTTGGAGGTGCCAGTGGAAAAATGACACCCCCTAAGGGGGGGGGGGGGCTGAGGAATTAAACATAATAAAATGATGTTTTATCAGTTTTCAATACATTGAAATTGACTTGAAAAGTAGACAAATTTTAAGTGTTCGGGAGAGGAAACAAACGTAAAATAAACGGTATCAGGAAACTGACACAAACTTTCTCCCTTTTAGCCCTACTTTAACGAATAAATTACTTTTCATTTACTAAATATAGAATACAAAGCACGGTTGAATGTACAGAAAATCTTGTAAACAAGTTGTTTTAAAAAACATCCACCCAAATCCCTGCTTTGGAGGCACTACAGAATCCATTGCTACACTCGTGGTTTTAAGAGGGTTAATGCCCCCTATTCCCCCCAGGGTTATTAAGGGGCAACATCTTTCGAATTAACTCTGTTAGTCAATGCTAAATTGACAAGCATATCAAGTTTGAATTAAATTGATCAGTAAATAAGAGAGAAATAGTAATTTTTGTATTCCCCATAAGAATAACATTCGACAACGTACTGCGTTTACCGCTAAATGAAAATTTCAATTTTCTCCGAAACCAGCAATCGTAGAATAGTAATTCAAAATACTAAATTGTTTAGTTTTTGAGCTCTTTTTAATGGTGAATATTAATATTTTTTTATATTTATGTATTTTTATAAAAAATCCCAAAAACTGAATTTTTGACGTTTTAAGTCCTGTAATTTCTGAACCCAAATTTTTACAGGAATGCGGGTGGTGTCATTTTGTTGGAAAAATAAAGTTCTACAAACCACTAAAGTTTAATCAAAATCGTTTGAGCCGTTTTTGAGAAATTTTGATTTTTCATGTTTTTTGGCGGTTTTTGAGGGATAATTCCCCCTAAAAATCAAAAATTCAAAAAAATGAAAAAAACGCCTGGAGATATCGTGGATTAGTACCTACATACCAAATTTCATCAAAATCGGCCCATTGGTTAGGGCTCTAGCTCTGTACACATCCACACAGACACACACACACACACACACACACACACACACACACACACACACACACACACACACACACACACACACACACACACACACACACACACACACAAGACAGACATCACGTAAAAACCAATTTTTTGGGTTCAGGGAGCACCAGAACGAATATTTCCACTAACAACTCAAATTCGAAAATTTTGACGAAAACAATACTTTCTCCATATACTATGTATAGAGGGAGAAAGTAAAAGAGGTTACCTAACTCCCATAAGGCCTGCGTAACCCGCGACAGCTGGTAAAGTGACGTCACCCGCCGACCCTTTTGCGTGCCCGCCGTGCCCTGCTCCCTGCTCCCTTCTCGATCCGTTGTCTTGTTCGGGCAAAAGTCCGGTAGTGTGTGGTCGTCTTAAATGTATCCGCACGCTTACATTGCTGAATCCACTGTTTACACGTTGGAAACCGGTAATAAACTGTTCTATTATGTTGCAACTCGCGTGTTTTAACTCGGCTATTTACAAACAGCAACTGCACATCTCTCTCCAGGCATTATTACAAAACCAGTGACAATTATACTCAGTAACCTTAAGATATAACTATAAAGAAATATAAAATACAAGATACTAGAATAAAATATATTTGTTTGTAAACAGTACAAACATTGTTTGTTGATATGACACAGCTGACGGAGCGGGCGGCCCGGGGCGGCCGATGACGCGAGCGCGAACATGATGCGCACTCGTCAAACATGTAACCTCTCAAACGTCACCTTAAAGCAAACGTCAGTTTCAGCAGCTGACTCTTATAAAATATATATATAAGTGACCTGGGGGGAGAGGGAGGGAGAGAGAGGGAAGAGAGAAGGAGAGAGAAATGAGCGCAACAAAACCCACTAAATATAAACCTTTTTCCAAATATTCGTCAAATGATATTTGGTCGAATTTCGACCATTGGGCGGTTTCTAGTATATATAAATAGATTTTAATATATACAGTTTTTAACGAATGGTGTATTTGGCATCTGGGGACCTAAAAAAGAAAAGTTATCATGGCCCCGAGCCTGTGTCTTACCATGCCGACTACAGTAATAGCTTCTTCCCTATAGGGGAAATTCGATAAATACATAGTTTAACATTTTTGAATGCTTTTGACTGTGTAAAGTTATCAAGAAATAAAACTTGAATAATATATACTAATAAAGTAGTTATGGGTGTGTGTCCCAGGTTTTTTCAAAAATGGCTTCTCAAAACTGCTCCCGGACCATACCACGTTGCAGAGGACAAAAACATTTTAGATACATTTTGTTTTAGCGAATTTCCCCTATAGGGAAGTTAGCGAATTTCCCCTATAGGGAAGAAGCTATTACCGTAGGTCTCATGGTAAGACTTAAGCCCGAGACCATGATAACTTTTAATTTTGAGGTCCCCAGATGCCAAAAACACCATTCGTTCAAATTTTTATATATGTATATACATATATATATATATATATATATATATATACATATACATATATATACACATATATATATATATTAAACCTTTGCTACGCTATTCTTATGGAGAAAAATGTACTCCGGGTGAATATATATATATATATATATATATATATATATATATATGTGTGTGTGTGTGTGTCCGTGAGCACGATAACTCTCGTAAAAATGATCCGATTTTAATGAAACTTGGTAGTTCGAAAACCAGCCTGATCGCTTTATCCGAAGGGGTATTTTGGGGGGGTTTTGTACCCCAAAAATGGGTTTTTTGAATTTGTTACGTATAATTTTTGAAAAAGTCAAATTTTAGTTTTAACCATTCGATTCAGCTTAAAAAAACACACAATTTGGTATTTCGATCATTCCTCTACGTCAATTGGTTACCGAGATATTGAAAGTGCTAAACACAGTACGTTGTCTAATGTTATTCTTATGGAGGAAAAGAAAAAATTTTTATCTCGCTTATTTATGAACTTATACTGACGAAACTTGTTATACAGCTTCATCTCGTTGAGGTCTATTGATATTTGCTCCAAAAAAATTTTTACATAATCCCCCCGTAGCAGCAAACCTGCGTACTCAGCCCCCATGTTATTCTTATGGAGAATAATTAAATGCTCTATCTCCCTTAATTATGAACATAAATGAATAAAAACTGGTATACGACTTCACCTAGTTGAGTTATATTGATATATTAGCATAAAAACCTATTTTTTGTGTTCCTTGTTGCAGCAAACCTGCGTACTCAGCCCCAATGTTATTCTTATGGAGAATAATTAAAACTGTATATATATCGCTTATTTGTGAATATATTTTTATGAAACTTGGTAAGTGGCTTTATGTAGTATTAAGACATTTATATCTCCATTGGAAATTCGCTGAGTATGCAGGTTTGCTGCGACGGGGGTATTTTACAACATTCTCAGATCAGTTTCTAATGTGACAGCGTACCACGGAACCAAAATATTGTAATCAACTTGAAAATACATAATTTTAGATTTTACTGTACAGTTTTTTAGTTGTTATGAATTGTACAATTACATTTTTAGCGAATTTCCCCTATAGGGAAGAAGCTATTACCGTGGTCGGCATGGTAAGACCTAGGCCCGGGACTATGATAACTTTTCGTTTTGAGGTCCCCAGACCCCAAAAACACCATTCGTTCGAAACTGTATATATATATATATATATATATATATATATATATATTGAATATTAACATTTTAAAAAACAAACACCCTTTTTTTAAGATCTTTATTATTTTATTATTTTTTGACTGACATGTTTCGGCAATGATGCCATTTTCAAAGTCAATATAACCTCACAAAATGTTGTATAAGTAAAAAAACATCTGTATAAAATAAATTAATCTAATCATATGGTCCTAAATCAAAATTAATTTGTTTTATATAAATGTATATATACTATATTAAATATATCTATTTCTTTTGTCCTCTTATTTGTTTGATTTTATCATATAAGGAATGCTGCTGTTTTATTTGCATACTATTTAGCATGTTTGGTGCATCTTTTTTGTAGTTAAAATAGATATGCATTTCTTCTTTAACGTTTAGTTTTTCCGATCTCCTTTCATATTCAAGAATGTTTAAATTTTCTTCTAAATTTTTGTAGTTATGACCTGAATTTAGTAGATGATCAGCAAAATTAGATTTCATTGTTGTTGCATTCTTTGATCTCAGTGCTTGAATATGTTCTTTGAAACGAATTTTAAAATTTCTCTTAGTTTGCCCGATGTAGTAGCTGTTGCAATCACTGCAATTTATTTTGTATACTCCAGGTTGGTTGTAGTCTTGAGCTTGAATTTGTGGACGATTTGAAATTTTATTGTTTATCATTTTAAATATATTGTTTTTAGTTTTATAGCTAATTTTGAAGTTTGAGTTTTTAAATGTTTTTCTAATGGCTTTGTTCATATATGCATTGTAGGGCACGCATATAAATTTAGAATTCTCGTTTGATGTTGTATCTTTTCTGATCGTTCGTTTCTCAATTTTTCTTTTGATCAATTTATTTATCATATTAGGGTTATATCCATTAGTTTTAGCTAGTTTGTACCCCAAAAATGGGTTTTTTGAATTTGTTATATATAATTTTGGAAATAGTCAAATTTTAGGTTTTACCATTGGATTCAGCTTAAAAAAATACACAATTTGGTATTTTGATCATTTCTCTACGTCAGTTGGTTACCGAGATATTGAAAGTGCTAAACACAGTACGTTGTCTAATGTTATTCTTATGGAGGAAAAGACAAATTTTATATCTCGCTTATTTATGAACGTATACTGGCGAAACTTGGTATACGGCTTCATCTGGTTGTGGACCATTGATATTTGCTCAAAAAAACATTTTTTTACCAAAGGCTCCCTTAGCAGCAAACCTGCGTACTCAGCCCCATGTTATTCTTATGGAGAATAACTAACGTGTTATCTCCCTTAATTATGAAAATAAATTAATGAAATTTGGTATGTGGCTTTACCTAAATGAGTTATATTGATATTTGTATAAAACCCCATTTTTTGTGTTCCTTCCTTCAGCAAACCTGCATACTCAGCCGCCATGTTATTCTTATGGAGAATAATTAAAATGTCATAAATCGTTTATTTATGAATGTATAATGATAAAACTTGGTATGTGGCTTTATGTGGTGTTAAGATACATATATATGCATTGGAAATTCGCTGAGTACGCAGGTTTGCTGCTACGGGGGTATTATAAAATTTTAGAGCACGAAATCCTTTTGAATTTCACATGGCAAAACCACCACCGATGACATTTTTCAAACGTATGACTCCTTTTCATAGGCATTATGACAGTATATTTTCTCACCACCAATCACGCCGGTATTCAGACACATTATATAATCACTAATTTATAGTCAATGATTAAACTATGAAATAACCGTAAGCAGTGCTTCAAATATCAGTAAACAATATTAAAATAATGATTGTTTAATTTAGTGATTAAGAAAAAACACTTCATTAGATCTACAATGCTTATATTAGCTATTATTAGAGATATTTGTATCGCAAGGTACTCAATAGATGTGGAATTGTGTGTTCTACAATTCGTAAACAATGAGGTTTTCCTGTCGGAAGGATGGATTTGTAATTAATTGCGAAAACATAAACAACTTCAACATTTTGATGTTTTTGTGGTCCTATGAAGCTCAATAAGAGAAATGGGACAAACTTAAGATCCTGTTACTTCTACGTAAAACTAAAAGATTGAAACATTTTCTAGCCTTCCACGAATTATATCCTGGCAAAATCCTATTTTAACTGGCCTAACAGCCTTAATTACGTTAATAAAGCATTATGTTATAGTTATGTTCTTATTGATCTTTTAATTCTTACTTAATTACTTATGTTTTTAAATTGTTTACTCTTAACTAATAGTTTGCTCGGATGTGCTCAGTAAAAGTGGATATAAACAGTGATGTTATCGGGATCTGAGGGCAATGGCTGCCACGTGCTAAGCCTAGCTTCTCTTTACAAAAATCAGTGTTGTTGTTTACAAAATTCCCTAGGCTATTTAAATATAGCTCACAAATGATCTTCTTTGATTTGATAATAAATATACTTGTACTTGTGGTCTCCTTTACTTTATTGTAGTGAGTAGAATGTGTTTGGTATTTACTCTGGATGTCAACAAAAGGTAGGTGTACAATTTCGAAGATTTCTTTACTATTTGAATAAAATACAAAGTTACAGAGGAACAATACAATATTTATTTATTTATTCGTACAAATATGTTTCAAAAGGTTCTCAATTAAAGGGATTTACAATAATATACAACTCAGGGGGAACAGTTACAATGTGTGGCCTAGCCTAGAAGGTAAATGACAAATAAACTGGTAGGCCTAAAACTAAATGTTCATATTTTGGGTTCTAAATGAGGTTTCTTTACAAATGAGGGCTCTTTTTCTCAGGGGGGAAGTATCGTGCTGACTTGAATAACGTTTGGATGATTTGAAAGAATATTAAGTCCAATTAAGCTGATGTGTTGAAAAGTTACAACAATGGAAATTTTGGTTGTTGTCCAAAAGGAGGGTCCAATGGTTTCACTGACTTTATGAATGGTTAAAATACTCAAAATTAAATTTGGAAAGATAGTTCAATATAAAAAATACTCTCTTGAGGTTACTTTAACTTTAGAACATTAGGCTTGTTCTATTTAAATGTCTGTATTCTTTCCAGTCCCTAAATAGAATACAATGGAAGGAGTTTACCAATCTGCTTACAAATGTTCTTCGCTCAAATACCAGTTTTTGGGGGAAATCAAATAAAAAGGAGTGAATTTAAAGATGGTATTAATTGAGCAGTAAGTCCCTAATAAAATGAACTCTAAGCGATGCAAAACTTAGGCCATACTGGGAAATTTAAAATAGGAACTGTGTCCTTCACAGATTCTAGGTCTTAACACTAGGGCATCTGGAGCAAGAAGAAAGATCTGGTAGAGATGAGGTCTGGAAGCATGGTCCATTGTTGAGAAGCACATGTTCACACAATTGTTAACACTGGTCACTGTAATTTAGATTCCTTAAGGACTATTTTTGAAAAGTATATTATATTAAATTTTAATTTTATTGCAATCCTCTCACATAACTTATATCTAAAATATTATTATTAACAAACATATTAAATTAAGTGAGTAGGCTATTATATGGGGATAGGCTATGAATAATTATTGGTGATTAAATTGATGAAATACATATTATTATACAATTGCATAGATAAATAAACATTAAATATATAGAGGGGAATGTTTTCTGAGGAGTGATGATAATGGTGATTATTATTAGGCATAAATATGGGACAATTAATACAAATAACACATTTAGGGGAAATTAATTAATTAGTACATTTATATGGAAACTTAAATATAAAATAACACATAATAGGAAAATTATTACTAAATGATGAATGAATGACATGTAATACTATAATTATCTCCTCAGAAATCTGTATGATATGAAATTAAAGACAGATTTCGATCAAGTATGAAATGGAATACATGAATTATTTAGTATGAAATATATTTACAGCTAGTTATGAGGTACATTAAATGATTGATGTTGGTTGGTGATAATACACTTCTTATTCTAAATTTTCATAAACATAGGAACAATACATAAACGGGGAAATATGGGATGAGGGATTAAGATAGTTCATGACCGCACAGGGGGAATTGGGATTAATGGCACATTTAATATAACAATTGTTTATTGGCATGGGGATGAAATTCTTCACTCGCATAATAACACTTTGGTTTATACACTGTTTGTTACAAGGGCAAAATTCACTGTTTATAATCATCGCATTTATAAATAAATTGTTATTCAACACTGTTTTGGGGAATAATCACACTGTTCACACTTGGGGGATAGGGGAAGGGGTACGCACTCGCGATTAAGGTTCATGACGATCTCCTCATGTAAAATGATTACACTTGATGGATGATGATGATGATGATGGACTATTTACACTGTTTTAAGAGTTTATGTTGTCAGGGTCTTCTTCATTATTTACATTATCCTCTTCTATTATCGGTTCTATGTATCTTTTTAATGCAGATATGTGATATGGTCCAAATAATATGTCTTCGTTTTCTCTGGTTACATGAAAAGTAGATTTTCCTAATATTTGCTTGATGACGAATGGTCCTTCGTAAACCTCGAAAAGCTTTGCAGTTTCTCCATAAATAGCTCGGTAAAACATGTTCGTACTTATTTAATAACTGACTTAAAATTGTTTGTTCTTCTTTCTTGATATAATCATTTGATGCTAAAGATGTATTAATTTCTTCTTGTGTCAATGTGCTGTCGTTTGTTGGATTTGTTTGTAATTCGTTGAAGTTGTATGCTGTGCTATCATATTTATCATATATTAAATCATCATTGTACTCATCGTACATCATATTATCAAATTTATTATTCATATTATTATTTGGCCTATGGCTATTATTAATTATTATTTGACATAACTGTCCTTCATGATGACACATATTGAACTTCATTGTAACGTTATCATTATTGATTTTCATATTTATTTCGTTTGTGTTGAAATTTAAATCCATTTTGAGGGCAGATAGAACATCGACTCCGAGAATTATGGGTTTTATTAAATGTGGCACTATCAAATATTCAATTAGCATCGTATGTTTATCAATGGTGGTGGGAACATATATTGTGCGGGAAACACGTTTAGACTTTTCTCCAACAGCTGTTTTGATAACGGTGTTATTCACTGGTAATTCTTCAAATGGTTGTAGCTTCATTTTATTTTCGTTGAACCAAGCTTCGGCTATACAAGTTACAGAAGAACCGGAATCAATTAAGGCATTAGTGCTGATATTGTTTAATATTATATTGATTTCTGGACAGTTAATTTGTGTATAATTTAAATTGACATCATTTTCGTACTCATCTTCTAACAGGAAATTTTTATCACATATTATGTTGTTGGACTGCATAAGATTTATAGAGTGATTGATAGTTTGACCGAGGATAGTGTAAGTAGGCGCTGTATTTAATGGGTGATCGCATGACAACATAACCCTTTCTCGGCCGTGGTCTACAGCGCCGAGTCGTTTCCCTGTCTCGTTTGAGACGGTGAGGAACGTGGACTAGCAGTATTGTTGTTACTTGAATGAGGGCTCATTGGAGATACAGTTGGAGCATTAGGTGGATTGGGATTCTGTCTAAATATGGCGCAGAGTTGATTCTGTTCGTTGGTAGGGTGTTGACGATCATTTTTGTAGTTTTGTTCATAGTTTCTGGGATGATATTGCTCACGTTGATACGGCTTGTTGTCATGGTGACTTCGATGGTATTGCTGGTTGTTGTTATCATTATTCCTGTAATTTTGTTGATTTCGATACGAAGTGTTGTTTGGAGGGTATTTATTCTGTTGATAATTGTGGTAGTTGTTCATTTTCGGTTGATAGGCCCGTTGGTTAGCATATCGATCGTTGTAATTCTGTTGGTTCGAAGTGGTTGGACTGGCTGGTCGGTTGCTTTGCTGGTTGTTGTGGTTCCTGGCTTTCTTAGGTCCATCTTTTATGTCTTCTTTCTGCAGTAGTCTCTCCATCGCTCGGATCGTAGTGATGTTCTGTACGCTTATGCTGTCTTGGATTATTGCGTCAAATCGCTCCGCCATAAGAGTCACTATCTCCTCTTCACTTAGGCTAGGTGTCATTGATTGTAGTAGCAATACTCTTTCTGTCAAGTACTCCGTCCGGCTTAACGTTCCGTTGGCTCTATACTTCTCCGACTCGATTTTTGCTTTAATTCCTCGTTGGACTGCCTGGCTCCAGTATTTGAGTTCGAATTCTCTGGCAAAATGTTCCCAATCAATAATTTCACTTTTTATCAGCTGTAGCCATCGTGATGCTGGTCCTTCGAATGATGTCTCAAGCAGGTCTTTCAGGTACTCAGTTGAGTCGCAACATTGATTCCTTTCGATTCCTCGTTCGTAATATCTTCTCAATTTATATAGATATTCATTTGGATTGCCGCTCCGTCCATTAAATTTCGGCATTAGACGATCATTGGCTTCGCTTCCACTACATATTACTTTGATTTGTCCGGCCATTCCGTTTAATTGATTTGCTTGCTTCAGATTGGTTACTTCAGTTTCACATTTGTTTAAATTTTGATTCAAGGTTTGGATTTCAATTTGTTGTGCCTCAATTAGTTTTGTTTGCAAGTTAATTTTGGGGATAACTTCATTTTTCAGTGCCGTTAGGTTTGCTTTTGAATTACGTTCATTATCCAATTGCGTTTTGACAGTTAATTCTTCTATTTTCAGAACAAAATTTTGCTTGTGCTCTTCCAGATGAGTTTTGACAGTAGATATAATATTTTCCTGATATTGTTTATTTTCAAATTCGGCAGCGATTTGCTGTTGTGAGATACTGTCCAACACGAATTGCCTCATTTGAGTTTGTGAATTTTCAATTCTAAGTATCAATTTGTCAGTTAATTTTGCAGTTTCTTCAGATTGGGCATTTTGGGTCATTTTGATGGCATTAATTTCTGATCGAATTTCGATTTGGTTTTCTCTTGTTTCTTGTATCTGGGATTCGAAGGCATTTCGACAGGCTTGGATTTCCTGTTGAGTTTCATTGGTCTTATCGTGGATAATTTTGGTCAATTCGGTCTTGGTTTGATTTATTTGTTGTTGGAAATTTGCATTAATCGTCTGGATTCCAGATTTAGTTTCTTGTATTTCGGATTTTAATTCGAATTTTAATTCAGCATTATTTTGTTCAATTTTGGCGCTGGTCTGTTCAATTTTCGTATTGGTTTGTTCAAATTTGTTATTTAAATCAAGACTAGTTTGCTCAATTTTGTTTCCCAAATTAGTCATAAGGGTAATTAGTATATTCATATCGATTGCAGGTGTCGGTGTAGTCGGGTTTGTGACATTTAATCCGCTAGTTGCGTCGTCTGTGTGCGCATCAGTCATCGAGCGCGAGGAATGAATGAGCGTCGACTCGTTCAATGAACTAGCAATACGTCCTCGTTCATTCTGATCAATGGATCCAGTTCGGGAACCTTCGGGTGTGTCCGTCAGCGTTCGGATCGGTCGGCTGGCGATATTTCGGTTTGGTGTTGAGAAAGCAGAGTTAGCGTCTACGGGCAGGCTGAGAGAGAAATCTCGCGTAGAGGTTACGAAATCGACGTTCTCTGATTGGCTGATGGGGTCAGTAAAGGTTTGGTGGTCTTTGCTTTTGACAGTTTCTTCTTCGTTCTGTACAACATGGCGGCTGCTGATTTCATCGTCGCTCGAATCGGCGTCTGCTGCGGGGTAGTTTCGTGTTTTCCGTAGATTGTACTTGTTTTCGGCCATCGTGTGTTCGTTTTATTATAATATGCGAGATAATTAAATATGCGGTACCTTTATACACTGTTATTATTGGTGGGGAGGGAAACAATTACGGGAACTTAATATTAAATATGGTCTTATTCTAGGCTTACTCTAGTTGAGGATTGCAATGTTTATCAACCGTTATTCAAGCCAGTACGTTGGGTCGCCAATTCTTATTGATCTTTTAATTCTTACTTAATTACTTATGTTTTTAAATTGTTTACTCTTAACTAATAGTTTGCTCGGATGTGCTCAGTAAAAGTGGATATAAACAGTGATGTTATCGGGATCTGAGGGCAATGGCTGCCACGTGCTAAGCCTAGCTTCTCTTTACAAAAATCAGTGTTGTTGTTTACAAAATTCCCTAGGCTATTTAAATATAGCTCACAAATGATCTTCTTTGATTTGATAATAAATATACTTGTACTTGTGGTCTCCTTTACTTTATTGTAGTGAGTAGAATGTGTTTGGTATTTACTCTGGATGTCAACAAAAGGTAGGTGTACAATTTCGAAGATTTCTTTACTATTTGAATAAAATACAAAGTTACAGAGGAACAATACAATATTTATTTATTTATTCGTACAAATATGTTTCAAAAGGTTCTCAATTAAAGGGATTTACAATAATATACAACTCAGGGGGAACAGTTACAATGTGTGGCCTAGCCTAGAAGGTAAATGACAAATAAACTGGTAGGCCTAAAACTAAATGTTCATATTTTGGGTTCTAAATGAGGTTTCTTTACAAATGAGGGCTCTTTTTCTCAGGGGGGAAGTATCGTGCTGACTTGAATAACGTTTGGATGATTTGAAAGAATATTAAGTCCAATTAAGCTGATGTGTTGAAAAGTTACAACAATGGAAATTTTGGTTGTTGTCCAAAAGGAGGGTCCAATGGTTTCACTGACTTTATGAATGGTTAAAATACTCAAAATTAAATTTGGAAAGATAGTTCAATATAAAAAATACTCTCTTGAGGTTACTTTAACTTTAGAACATTAGGCTTGTTCTATTTAAATGTCTGTATTCTTTCCAGTCCCTAAATAGAATGGAAGGAGTTTACCAATCTGCTTACAAATGTTCTTCGCTCAAATACCAGTTTTTGGGGGAAATCAAATAAAAAGGAGTGAATTTAAAGATGGTATTAATTGAGCAGTAAGTCCCTAATAAAATGAACTCTAAGCGATGCAAAACTTAGGCCATACTGGGAAATTTAAAATAGGAACTGTGTCCTTCACAGATTCTAGGTCTTAACACTAGGGCATCTGGAGCAAGAAGAAAGATCTGGTAGAGATGAGGTCTGGAAGCATGGTCCATTGTTGAGAAGCACATGTTCACACAATTGTTAACACTGGTCACTGTAATTTAGATTCCTTAAGGACTATTTTTGAAAAGTATATTATATTAAATTTTAATTTTATTGCAATCCTCTCACATAACTTATATCTAAAATATTATTATTAACAAACATATTAAATTAAGTGAGTAGGCTATTATATGGGGATAGGCTATGAATAATTATTGGTGATTAAATTGATGAAATACATATTATTATACAATTGCATAGATAAATAAACATTAAATATATAGAGGGGAATGTTTTCTGAGGAGTGATGATAATGGTGATTATTATTAGGCATAAATATGGGACAATTTATACAAATAACACATTTAGGGGAAATTAATTAATTAGTACATTTATATGGAAACTTAAATATAAAATAACACATAATAGGAAAATTATTACTAAATGATGAATGAATGACATGTAATACTATAATGTTAATAACATAATTAAAATGTTATCCTTTCTTAAAATGATATCCTCTTTATTGTAAGTAAAACAAAGATTTTCATATAACCATTTATAAGTTCTTCTTAAATTGAGTTTTAATAGGATATTATTATTTACAATTAAACAAATTAGTTTCACATTTGATAGTAATTTAAGAATTGTATGTATCACGAACTTAGTTATTGGAATTAAAAAATACTAGCTGCTGTGCCCGTGCTTCGCACCGGAGTAAAAATTCAGAGTAGACAAATTTTAAACAAAGCAATGACAGTCTCTAGTTAAATATAATTCTTATATCAGCTCTTTATTTTAATTTATTTATTTAATAAAACACACATGTGACATACACCAAATAAAACTTTCCTCCATATGAATAACATGGGGACTTGGAAGTCCTGTGGGGCAGAGCCCTGAGGACCTTTCTAAATGGCAATAGGCCTTTGACACTCCTGGGTACATGTACTATATTTTTGGAAAATTTCAGCAGAATTGGTTTAGTGGTTTTGGCATGATGGAACAATATACAGACAGACAGACACCACCTCATTTTTATAATGCAAGTAGTGATTGATTTTTCAAACGTCTGAAAAAGATTTAGTGTATTAAACCCATTCTATAAATTTAATTTTACACTTAATTACGATAAAACCTATATCAGCGTAATCGGTGGTTTATCGAGAACGAAAATAAATATGATTCAATTGCATGGGGTTTGCAAGCTGCTCGTAAGGAGCAAATTGTTGAAAGCGCGTCGGGTTCACACTACATTGGCAATATTAACTTATAATGTGCAACATTGTGATCCCAGCATTGCTGGTAAATAGAACCTGGAGCATCAGAAGAGCAAACACAATCAAAGTTTTCAGATTCCATAAAAATTGGAATAAGTCTATGTTTTAGCACCGTTATTTATTTGTTAACTGTTTGTATGGGGAAATTCACTACCCTTACATCAGCGAGCTGCGTGCGACCTAGATTATAGTTGTATTCAAATTCTCAGGATTGTTTCAATCACACTACCTTGTCATGCTGTATTTTCTATTTTCATAATCTGGGTTTACATCTATTAACATTTAAAGTGAACATTAACAAGTAATGTGCAAAGCATAACCACTACAAATAACAAAACTCTGCATTCAGTTTTGAAACTATTTAGTAGGGGGAAACTATAATGTTTATGTGAAGGTCAACCCTTTCCTTCCCACAGTATCCTTTTGGATCCAGTTTTTTTTGTAATTTGTTTACCTCTCTGTTGGTAGAGATCAGAGTTTATACCTCTATGCACTTTATTTCTAGGCTTATTGAGAACGGTATTAAATTTTCCTAGGGTTGGCAGGCCTGTTAAAACCAATAAAATCTTATTTCAAAGTTGTGAAGACCATGTGATTGACAAACAACGAATTCGACGATTTTCGAAGTGAGTTTTTCTATGTTTTTAAGTTATGACAAAGCTGGCAACAATTATTTTTCACTTCATTATATCTTTGGCTACTGAAATAGATATATAAGTATAGTTTCATCCGATTTAATCTTTATAAATTTGGTAGAAAATAACTGTATCCATAAGGATACTATAAGAACACAGAGTATGCTGACAATATAAAAAGAGTCCTCGGTGTTCCCACAAAAATAACACACCACACCATAAAAAAAAATACCCCCGTCGCAGCAAACCTGCGTACTCAGCGAATTTCCAATGCATATATATGTGTATAACTACTACCTAGAACCACTTACCAAGTTTCACAAAAATACATTCATTAATAAGTGATATAGGCCCTATAGCATTTTATTTATTCTCCATAAGAATAACATTATAATTGAGTATGCAGGTTTGCTGCAACAAGGAAGATAAGAAATGTATTTTTTTGCAATTGTCAATATAACTCAACCAGGTGAAGCTACATACCAAGTTTTATTAATTTAGGGTCATAACTAAGGGAGATATAAAACTTTACTTGTTCTCCATATGAATAACATGGGGGCCGAGTATGCAGGTTTTCTGCTACCGGTAAAATCAACAAATACCCCCGTCGCAGCAAACCTGCGTCCTCAGCGAATTTCAAATGCAAAATATTTGTCTTAATACCACATAAAGCCGCATACCAAGTTTCATAAAAATATATTCACATATAAGCGATTTTAATTATTATCCATAAGAATAACATTGGTTATGAGTAAGTAGGTTTGCTGAAACAAGGAACATAGACAATTGGTTTTCATGCAAATATAAATATAATTTAACTAGGCGAAGCCACATACCAAGTTTCATCAATATTCAATCATAAATAAGCGCCATATAACATTTTAGTTATTCTCCATAAGAATAACATGGGGGCTGAGTAAGCAGGTTTGCTGCAACGAGGAACAAAAAAATGGGTTTTTATACAATTATAAATATAACTCAACCAAGTGAAGCTACATACCAAGTTTTATTAATTTATGTTCATAATTAAGGGAGTCATTACATTTTACTTATTCTCCATAAGAATAACATGGGGGCTGTGTATGCAGGTTTGCTGCTATGGGAATAATCAACAAAAAATCAATTTGTTGTGCAAATATCAATATACCAGTACTACGTGAAGCCACATACCAAGTTTCATCAATATACATACTTAAATAATCAAAAAAGATGTTATTTATTCTCCATAAGGATAACATTGGACAACGTACTGTGTTTAGCACTTTGAATATCACTGCAACGGTTGGACGTAAAGCAACAATTAAAACGCCAAAATTATTGTTTTGTAGAGATAAACTGATTGTTAGAAAGAAATGTGAAGTTTTTAGTGAAATTATCTTAGGAAAATCTAAAAACCGTATTCCCATAAGATTAATATGGGAAGTTTTATGGACACATTTTTTGACTTTTCTCCACAACCACTAAACCTAGCTTAATGATTAAAAATATTAAATTGTTTATTTTTTAAGCTCTATAAAATGGCTATAACCAAAATATCGTGTTTTTAAAATTTTAGGATAACAAGTCCGAAAAACTGATTTTTGGAAAAATTTAAACCCCCATAAAACCACCTTCCCATAGACTGATCCATCTGGTTTCCGAACTTAAAGTAGTAAATGTTACTCTCCACATTTGTGCCAAATTTCATCAAAATCGGGGGCTTTTTTCAAAAGTTATCGCGGTAACGGACACACACACACACACACACACACACACACACACACACACACACACATATTATATATAATTTATATATATATATATGTATATAAATTTGAACGAATAGTGTTTTTGGCATCTGGGGACCTCAAAACAAAAGTTATCATGGTCTCGGGCTTAAGTCTTACCATGCCACCTACGGTAATAGCTTCTTCCCTATAGGGGAAATTCGCTAAAAATACCCATCCTAAGATGGGAATGAGTTTAGTAACTCTGTTCTTTTTGGATACAGATTATTTTCGATAATTAACTACGGTATATCGTCTGTGTTCCCATAGTATCCATATAGATACACATTTCTAATTTTTAATTCTATTAGGGAAATTTTTTTAAAATACATTTTTAGTCTTAAAACACCAAAAATGAAATAAAAATTCCACAAACAAATTTTGTTTAGAATTTGGGAAGTAAAGGGTTAAGGAAATGTGAAATAAATTCAGAAGAGCAAAACACTTTTACTCTTAAAACATTTGATACAAAATGCTTTGAACTATACTTTTCCACCAAGCCCTGACAGGCCCCTCGATAAACGAAATATGTAGGGAAATACAGTTTTTCCATCTACTTACAATCATTACGTAATCACTACATGTATTGATCTATGTTGGTTACAAACGTCATCCCACATTATCTCACAGTTTTGCATTATCACCTTTTTGTTTGGTTTATTTCACGTGAAGATTGATGCTCCTAACAATGGCGGGTTTTAATTCCAAGCATCGCGTTACATACTTCAATAGCAACTACGCCTCACACAATGCTTAAATCTCTTATAAATTTATCAGCGTTGATTTTAATGAATTTATCTCCAACACGGTATTCCTTTTGTATAACATGTATTCCCTTTGTGCATACACATTCTATATCTGTGTATATTTCAAAATACTTTAATCATGAATCCGATTATTCAATGAACGAGAACTTTGCTTCACCAGTGTACAAACCTGACAAAATTACCGGCTCGATTTTCGACAAAAATCACCAAGCAGTGTTGCCTCCAGTATTACTAATAAACCTCCTCGATCTGGAGTGACGTGTGCGACGAATAAAACTCTTTAATTAATAAAGCCAGCAACGGAGATTGCAACACAGGGGGTTCCACACGAGAAGATCCGATTTTAATCAATTCCAGCTCAAATTCATTCAAAATAACGCAAGATATGTAAAAGGTGCTTTATTAAAAGTTAATAAAATATCACCAGACAGCTAAGCCGTTTTATATTACATGAACAATAAGAGACAGAGAATATTAAATATTTCTTAATATCATTTCCTTTAATGCATAGGTTTTGAAGAACCGTCGTTGCATATTACATTGGTTTATTTCATCAATAATTTTTTAACTATCATATTATGTGCAAAATACACAATTATAAATACGTTTTTATATCGTATATACGATGGTTTTTTAAGTGTTTTGATTTGGTACACAAATTCCCATGTATAATTTCATTTTAAAGAGTTGGTCAGTTAAATAAGTTCATAAAATTTCACAGGACATATCATATATATAACAATGTTTGCCACTATGGCATCGTATACAATTACCTAGTATATGAGATATTTGCATAAATTTCCTAGGATATCAAAGCTAAATGGATCCCTCGTATGTATGATGATGTGGCCTCAGTCAGAGTAATATAAATTGGGAATGATATTTAAAACTGATTACTCTTTTGAACAATTTTATATCGAGTTATTGAGGTACATAGAATATACGTCTCTGCTGTGATACTAAATACTAGGTCATAGACGATATACAATGAGCGAGGGTTTATATAATGTTGATATATCAACATGATATATCAACATTATCATGATAATAATGTTCTCATGACATATAATGTTGGGTTTATTCAACCTCAACAGTATTTTGGAAATTTTAATATTAGCGAATTTCCCCTATAGGGAAGAAGCTATTACTGTAGTCGGCACACTGAGAAAAATGGTATGTCGTGTGAAGACGTAGAACGTTTGCGCGAGATATAAGGCTTCTGAAAGTACAGTCACAAATATTGTGTCTGAAACAAAAATAGGTGCTCATATCCGAAACCGATATCAGCTTATATCTTTGATCTGAACAGTGACGTCACTTAATACGTCACTTGCTTAGCCTCTTATAGCGACGAGGGTATTGCACCCACGGATATATATAAATATATATATATATATATATATATATATATATATATATATATAAAATATATATATATATATGTCTGTGGGTGCAATACCCTCTTAAAAAAGGTTCGATTTTGATGAAATTTGGTACAAATATGTAAAGCAACATTTATGACTAAGTTCGAAAACCAGTCAGATCGCCTTATCCAAAGGGGTATTTTAAGGGGGGTTTTGTACCCCAAAAATGGATTTTGATTTATTACATATAATCTTTTAAAACATCTAATTTTAGTTGGCACCATTGAGTCCACCTTAAAAAACAAACAATTTGGTGTTTTGATCATTGCTCTACGTCAATTGGTTACAGAGATATTGAAAATTATAAACACAGGACATTGTCCAATGTTATTCTTATGGAGATTAAGACAATTTTTATATTCTCTTATTTATGAACGTATACCGGCGAAACGCGGTAAATGATCCGCGTAAAAAGACAATAGCATATACCAACATTTGCAAAGATTTTATTGAACAATTTTTTCTTGATCGTTCCCTTAGCAGCAAACCTGCATACTCAGCCCCATGTTATTCTAATTGGGGATAAACAAAATGTTATGTATCCCTTAAATTTTAATATAAATTAATACAACTTGGTATGTGGCTTCACTTAGTCGAGTTTTACTGATATTTGCATGAAAACCAATTTGTTGTTTACTTTTTGCGGTAAACCTGCGCACTTAGCCCCAATGTTATTCTTATGGAGATTAAATCAAATGCTATACATGGTTTATTATGAATGTATTTTTATGGATCTTGGTAAGTGACTTTATGTGGTTAAGTGGCTTTATGTGGTAGAGAGACACATATCTATTCATTGTAAATTTACTGAGTACGCAGGTTTGCTGCGACGGGGGTATTTTAATACATAAGAAACACTTTATACCCAAGTATGCATAGAATAGCTTCAATAGTTTCAATAGTTCAGTAGGTAATCCGCTGGCCACAAATATAATGCAACAATTATGTTGTTTTCTGAATTGGGGTTTGCCATGAGTAAACAAATAAATAAAAGAGTTTCAACAACTTTTAATTAAATGTTTCTTAGACATTTTTGTTTTTGGGGAAAATTTACCCATTTATAACTAATTATTTATTTTAAGTTTATTGTAAGCCGAATATTTAATCTATTAAAAACTGTTGTGCCAGTTTAGTCATTTATAACAACTTAGATAAGAACAGCATCGCAACGTTAAAAGGATTAAACGCTTAACCTGATTAAAGAGTTTGCAAGGGTTTGCATCTTGTTAGTGTAAGTTCTTGCTCGTTCGCAGTGGAAATAATTACCATCTAAATAGTTTTTGTTGTTTATACAATTATTTCGAACATTTTACAACACTGAATAGTTAAATTGATTTGTTTATAACATTACCCAATTATTTTTACTAATCAGTGATGGACAATTTTAACAACAATTTATTAAATAACATAAACTCACCGTTACTAACGATGAACTTTGAATAAAATAGTTTTAAACAAAATTCTATTCAAAAATAATATATTTGAATAGTTAGTGCGTTTGTTGTCCCTTCACACAAAATAAGCTGGAGAGATTTAAACCAAGTTTTGCATAGGAATAGTTTGTGTGCCCTATCGTCAGCTCAATGCTTTGCCCCTTATGCCATTTAATTTCAAATTTTAATATTTTGCAAGTGATACAATTACTATATAGTGATATTGACATATAGCAATATAGTACTGCTAGTGGCTTTAAAGGGCCATAGCCCCTAACCTTGCTTCATAGGAACACATGTCAGTTCGTAAACAAAGTAGACACTTAATCACATGTTTTAATGTAAACAAAGCAGACGTTTTAAAATTCCCATGCCTTTTCTTATGGGGGATGTTTTGCATTATTTATCATTTTCTGATTACTTTTTAGAAATACTGCTATTTTTCCCGAGTCCCTGGGATCGAGACCTTTAATTTGAGCCGTCTCCCACCATCCAACGACTTGCCTAACTCCCATAATTTTGTCTTAAAAATTTCGCCCTAAGCAATAAGCAATATGTAACATTTTAATTATTCTCCATAAGAATAACATGGGGCTGAGTAAGCAGGTATGCTGCAACAAGGAACAAAAAATATGGGTTTTCATGTTAATATCATTATAATTCGACTAGGTGAAGCCACATGCCAAGTTTCATAAGTATACATTCATAAATTAGCGATATATACCATTTTGATTATTCTCCATAAGAATAACATGGGGGATGGTAAGTAGGTTTGCTGCAAAAAGAAACCCCAAATAATGGAGTTTTATGCAAATATCAATAGAGCTTATCTAGTTGAAGTCACACACCAAGTTTCATCCATATACATTCCTAAATAAGCGATATATTACATATGAATTATTCTTCATAAGAATAACCTGGGGAAGGAGTACTTAGGTTTGCTGCTACGGGAACCATAGGTGAAACATTTTTTGTGGAAACAACAATCAACCACAACCAGATGAAACCATATACCAGGTTTCGTCAGTTTACGTTCAAACTCACACACAAACCTGCAAGTGAGTGTGAATGCAATAACTACTTGTAATACATTTACCATTTAACCTATAATGTTAAATGAGTTAACATAATAATATATATATTTTATATATATAAATATTATTATATATATATTAAATATTTTACTGTATTTTACTGTTTTTGGCGTTATTTGTGTCTTTTTGGTGTCTTTTTGGAGTTTTAATTGTTAGTCCGTACATTGTTGTTAATATTATAGTTTTGGTTCACTTTAGATGATTACCAAAGGTGAAGCTGAGTTTTAGAAGCTTTACATATTCTCCATAAGAATAACATTAGGGATGAGTATGCAGGTTTGCTGCTAAGAGGATAATCAACAAAAAATAATTTTTTTTGTGCAAATATCAATATACCAGTACTAGGTGAAGCCACAAACCAGGTAACATGTGTGTGTGTGCTTGTGTTTTTTTTAGTCTAATTTGTTTCCTAAAATGAGTAACGAATTATTAGTTGTAATTTAATAATTAAATTAAACATTTACAAATAACCCTTATAACACTCCAACGATTATATATAAAGATGTGTTATAGTGATACATGGTTTAGGGATATTTACTTCGATTTGAAAACATCCCAAACTTAGTAAATCGATTTTCATTAGTGGAATGATACATGTTCCAACACCACATTGATGGTGTCCGTCAGTACAATAGTGTAGTAACATAGTTTTAGTAATATACCTGTGAAGCGGCGTACTCGACAATTACATTTGGCCTCACAACAAAGCATGACGGCATGAAACCTTTATCCAAAACGAATCATTACTATTAACTACATTTTTTTAAAACAATGTTTGTTATTGCTCTGTCAAACTTTTCAATGCGTTGCCTGATTGCCTCAAGGTGGAGATGCCACATGATGAATTTAGGAGGAATCTTAAGACCTATTTGTTGAGAGGAGCGTTTTACAGTGTCCATGACTACAAAATGTTGTCATGGTCCCGGGCCTATGTCTTGCAATGCCGACTATGGTAATAGCTTCTTCCCTATACTATAGGGTAAATTCGAAAAAAGTGTTAGGTACCTTATAATCCATCCTCCGCTCTCAGTAAGTATTTGTATCACTAATATATAGTTTCGGAAAATGAATTCCCATCATTATGTTTCTTTCATAAATTACATTCTAGCACCTATAGTAGTTTATTGGTACTACAAACACTCAGAAATGGGATCCTTTTAATTAACAAATAATACACACGAAACTTTTATTCTAAAAATAAAGAATTATTTAAACTTTAATTTGTTAATGCAAGAGTGAATTAAGTCGTTGAGATCAAAGGCTGCATTATCATTATGAGATAACACAATTTTCCGCTGAGAGGGCTCGGGGGGGCTAAAGTTTTCACAAAACAGCTTAAGCAACAAATCCCCTTCGACGATGAATCTTTGAATTGTTTTAAGTTAAAACATTTCGAGTTAACTTTACATAAATAATTTCTAGAGGTGCGGTACTGTGTCATGTATTTTTAACAAGATAAAATAAACTACGTCTCACACCACTACAAAATACACTTACACTTAAAATATACTTGCAATGTACATACAACACGGTCATATAAAAAATGTTACAGATATGTAAATAGGTTAACTTCATTTATTACATAAGTTTGTAATTATTTTTGTGCATGTTTTTGTGTATAATGTACTTGACGACTGTCCATGCTATATTTATGTAGTCAGTGATAATAAAGTATTCTTGATTCTAGGTTCTATACAAAAAATATGGTACAAGACGATCAATTTCAACCAGTCACACCGGTCAACATCAGACCCAATCAGTGACTGACAGAAACAAGATGGCATAAAGTTTTTATACTATTGGCTACCGGTCTATAAGCTGTACGCCACCTCGTTTCTGTCATTTGGCCTGATTCAGTTGAAGCCTGACACTGATGAAGTTGATTATTGATTACTAAATATCAGTAATACTGATGAAGCCTGATTACTAAATTCCCATCATTATGTTTATTTTATAAAATTACAATATAGTTTTTAGAGTGCTAAAATTACATTCTAGAGTGCTTTGAAGTTATGCAAATCTGCAGCAATAACAGTATTTTCAAATATACTGTATATCCTATATTCGTTAAATGTCCCTGATTTCCTCTCACTAGAGATTGAAAAATAAAAGCTTTGTCTTTTAAAAGGGAGTCTTAAGCAGCAAATTTTGTAGTATCAAATTCTAAACCCGGTTATCCTAAAGATTTTTTGGTAACGATATCAAACCTCCCAACAGAGACTAAACTCGGGTCAAATTAAGATGGGTTAACTTGATCCCCAAACTAATTATTAAACTTGGTTTAGATGCAGGCTCATTGTAAAGAAACAATATTAGAGTTTTGGTTCACTTTAGATGATTACCAAAGGTGAAGTCACACCCTGTGTGTTGAATTAGTTGTTTGTAGAGCCTTTAGTTTGATTGTTAAATCTATACTTATTTAATAGGCAAGAAGGTTTTTTGTGACAATCACTCCTCCTAAACTACTGAACCGATTTTCATGTTTTTGGTGTCATTGGAAAGAGCCTAACGTTAAGTTGTGCAGGAAATAATTTGTCAGTGAGGCCCTGGGGCCCCTATAGTTGAGTTTTTCCCCATAGAATTGGGAAATAACTATAAGTTTTAAGCAATCAGCTGGATATAGGAAACACAGTTAATCAGCAGGCCATGTTGGCTTTGGAACGGTAACACAATATTTATACGGGAATGTCAGTATAATATTATGTGATATGTTGTGATCGAGAGCGAAGCCGCGACAGGCTACTAGTTGATTTTAAATATGTTATCCACAAAAACAACGATCAAAACTTATATTGCCTAGGGATGAAATAGTTTAAGTTTACAAAACACATTTTTAGTGATTAAAACCACTATGGCTGTTCCTAGTTTCAAATATTTTACGGTTTTTTTCATTAATGCACCATATTTTACTGTAATTGATTACCAAATTATGCTAGTTAGAACTATGTTGATGTCGTTATAATCCTATACTCTAGTATGAGTAAGGTTTGCTTGCTTGCTTGCGACACAGATCTCAAAAACGGCTCCAACGATTTCCTTCAAGTGTTGGAAATAACTAATTTCTGGGATAAAAATAAGTTCTAGACAGGCCTCATCCCCGGGAAAGATCAAATAATGTAAACAAATTTAAGTTAAAAAATAAAAAGTTAAAAAATTAACATTGGGCTTATGGAGGTTCAAATAAAAACAAAAGAATTGTAACAGCTGTTCATAATCAACCAGGGAACTGTCAAAATAGTACTCATGTTGTTTATGATTATTAACATGTGGTTTCCTGAGACCAGAGATTAAAAGATTTGAGTGAAGATTACATATATAGAGTAGTAAAATAAATCAAAGGCACATTGATCTATAAATAACAATTGGAGTGACCTTAAAAATGTAGAAAAGAGGCAAATGAGTTATACAAATCTGATTATCAGAAGGGGGATGTGGTGAAATATACTCCAAGTCATCTAAACAAACTGGCCTTCCCCCGAGCAAAGCTCGGTTCCCCAGGTACTTACAAGTTAATATTATTAGTACTATTGAACATCGTCCCTCCTAACATTATAGGTTAAATGCTAAACATACTACAAGATTAAATATAAAAGCTTTAATAAAATTATATTACTCGTGAATAATTTTTGTTTACCATTATAAATACAATAACAGTCATTATTTAACATTCGTAATAACTGTTTTGAAATAATTAAATTAAACCTTTACAAATAACCCTTATAACACTTCAGGCACATTTTTTGCGTACTATTTAGAGAACAAAAGACAGGTGGATTTCGTGCAGAATGATAGTTTCAACCCCGAGCTAACCCGTCTTAATTTTCCCCCAGTTTGGTCTCTGTGGTTCGGTTTGACATAATTACCAAATAACCCTTGGGTAAATTGGACCTTGCGTGTTTTGACCTTGAGTTTTCCGCTTAAAACTCCGATATAAAAGAATTTGTTCTCTAAATAGTACGCAAAACGTCACTTTGTTGTCCTTGGACCTAAAAAAACAGCTGTGATCTTTTTTAAGTCCTAGGACGTAAAAAGTCAGCGGTTTGCTTTATCTATACATGATAGAAGCGTTCCTTACCACACGTTATAAAAAGTATTGTTTGTAAATAACAGAAACGTAAACACTGTATATTACTTACTTTGTAAACATAACCTCAAAAATATAATTTTATATTTAAAATTTACAACGATTAAAAGTTTAATTCCGCATTATGATAAAAAATGTTGTTCATCTTTCGGAACAAAAGTGTCTTTTTGGTGCTTAATCGTCTTTTAAAAGCTCGGCTGCGCCTTGCTTTTAAAATACGATTGCGCACCAAAAAGAGCCACTTTGCTCCTAGTGATGAAAACTACTATACTACTATACTACTGGTATAGTAAAGAAAATATAAGACCAAGGCTTCCGCTCACTTCACATAATTATTACCAAAGGTAAAGTGGTACCCTCATGTAATGAATCAGCTATTTGTAGAGAGATAATTTGTATAGCCTAGTAAAGTTAATTGTAAACTTATATTAAACTTCTCACTACTAAACTACTATTAAGCTATTTAAACTTTTTAATATTTTGACGTTAGTGCGTCTTGTTGGGTATGAGGTGTGTGTATTTGTAAAACAAAATTGGTTTGAGTTTGTAACTAACGGACACTTTCATGAATACCCTACAAGATCACAAAACATGCTGTCAGTAATTATTGGTCATTCGACAAAACGTTTTGAGAAAGGGCCTTCTTACTTATGTGTAAGGATTTATAATAGATTGCCAGCTCAAATCAGGGCAGAAAATAATATAATTACTTTTAAAAGAAAGGTTAATGAATATTTTCTTGCAGAGAGTCCCTACCTAATGAGTGAAGTCGGGTGACCTACTCTATGGAATGATGTTTATTTTATTATTATTCTTTATTTATTTAGTATTTTGTTTTATTCTGATACTTTAAAACAGGACTAAATGGATTTGAGTTAGTGATTTCATGTGTAGTCTGATTTTTGATTTGTTTTTACTGATGTTGTTGTTGATTGACTTGTTCAAAGTTGTAAACTATTGAAACGAATAAAGTGACTTATGACTTATAATCCACATGAGTAACGAACAAAACTTATATTGCCAAGAGATAAAATATTTTAAATGGTAAATTTCAAATTTTCCAACTTAGTAAACAGGAATATCTACAGGTGAAACTTTCGTTTTACATATGATCTTTAGTTCACCAACCACCCCCCCCCCCCACCCAAAGGTGCCTGTTCTTACAGAAACTCGTCATTGAACCAATTATTACGTTAAACAGTTTGTGTAATATACTGCTTTTATTTTTTTGAAAGATCAAAAGATCTTTCAGCACGGTTGTGAGATTGTTTTTAGACCAATATTTTTTTATTATTTGCCTACTGTTTTTTTTCTAAGACATGTGTAAAGAACAGTTTAAAAGTAGGTTTAAATTAACTTTTTCCTTGAACTTAAAATAAAATTATGCACTATTATTACTGCTATTGAACTTTGGGTGCCGCCTGAAATGCTGAAGATAACTCAGATGGAAACATTAACACTACAGTAACAGGATCAAACTCTTAAGCTTATTAGAGAGAGATTTCCGTCTTGTTACTTTTAGTTTTAACTTGGTATCTGTCGGAATGTTTGAATCTTAAAGTAATAAATAAAATATTTAGAAGAATAACGATTTTTATCATTTTTGTTACAATACTACGAAGAAACAAAATTCCTAGTTTTATATGTTTGTATAACGGAACTGAAACTGGAACTGACTTGATGGACTTAAACTGGATTGGAACTTGATTACTTTCCAAAAACGTGATTTATAGGAATTTCAATCTCTGCTCATTCGATACCTATCAATTTCTAGTAAAAACTATGGATTAATAAATAAATTACTTTATTCCAATATTATTAATTATGTAAATTAATATTTTTACTGAAAGTAACCATGAAAGTAGATAATAGTTCAGATTTTAAGGCATTTTATTGAGCCTGACATTGTGTGCATGCTTCATTGTTTAGACGAATGTATCATATTTAAAATCATCTTTTTATGTACTTTTTATTTATACTAGTACATATCTTGGTCTTATTCCAATAATTATATAGTATTATTTAATACTTAATAAATGTTTATAGCAGTTTTTGTTAAATATTTGTTATAAAGGAAACTTAACAACTTAACCTAACTTTTCGTTAAGGAAACTTTTAAATTTTTGAATGAGATATCATCATTATATTAAAAGAATAAGGCGAATTTTTGAATAAGATTATGGCCAAACACTGGGTAGATTTTGATGATTTACGTGTAGTTTGAAAGCCCTTAACGTCTAGATGTGCCTTTTGGGGGTCTCAAGTCAGTGCGTGGAACCAGAAACCCTTGCGAAGCCCTCAAAGTACGGTTTTGGCCCATTTAAATAACATTGGACAGCAAATCAAAACAAAAGAAGCAGTACAGAAGTGATTAAAGATACAAACATATGGTTTGCTATTATAATATAAAGAGTTAAATGTATCAAGAAATTCATTGTTAGTAACATAAATCATAAAATCAAATGCATATTTATTAGTATTTTATTTTTAGTCTTTAATAGACCAATTTAATTACCTTCTTCTGAAATTCTTCCGTTTTCTGTTGGCCTAGTACTTATTAATTCGTTCATTATTACTGTCTCATCTGAAAGCACCGTTCTTTCCTGGCACTGTTATATCATTCTTTACTTATCACTCTAAATCAGATGGTTGTGATTTGTATCAAGTATTATTTAAGCAGTTTATTGAACTTCTATCAATATGAGCTTCTAACAGAGCTCGCCAAGACATTGTTACAAAAGTTTGCGTTCAATTATATTTTCTGTTTTCATTCTCCAAGTCAAAGAATTGAGAAAGAATATCAAGTTACAACTAAATAAATATATTTATATGCATTACTACTCTTCGTTTAAATTTGTTAAATGTTGTATAGTTTGAATAATATAACTCCTTTTCCCATTCAGAATTAAAGTTGTGCTGCTGACTGTGCATATTATAATAACCCAAACAAATACTACCGAAAAACTCCATGTTAATGTAAAGTAGTTTTCTGCTTTGTATACAGAAACAACCTAAACTCAGTGGTGGTACGAAATGGAATGTAAAGAAGTGAATTCATGTAAATTTTCTTAAAAGTGAGTAAATGTAGGTCACTCGTATTCCAGAGGGAAACCACACTGAAAGAAATATTATAGTAATCCAAACAATATTGCATAGTAAATGCAATTCTGGTAGTTTTTACAAGATTTATCTTAATTTACACAATAGTTATGGTAATGTCCTACCATCACGTCTGTCAAAACTACAATAATATTTTTGCTAAATTATTTGCAATGAGGCTGGTAATTGCATCAACATATTATTGTTGCTAATACATCATAAGGATAGTAGTATAGTAAGTAGAAATGCTTAGCGAGAATATTCTGATATATTATACCAGATTCTGTTTTTGATTACACGACAATGTCTCAAAGTGGAAATGAGTCGTCACCGGCCTGACCTGAAGCGTGAATGCACCAAGACAATCAATGTTATAGTTTATCGTGTGATCGGTATCGGAATGTGTTATACTGCATGCAATATGTATGTGTTAAGTGTCTCACTGTCCCAGTAATATTTTAATAATATAAAGAATCAACCTAAGGAATAACTGAAGATGTGGCTGTAGCCACAAAACTTGCAATGGCATAACCTCAAAAAGTGTATTGAACAGGTAAACCTTTTTATTTTTTGAAAATAAACATCCAGCAGTTTCAACATGAATTCAGAATATTATTTAGGCTTTCTATAGCCTAGGTTGAATATTAACAAGGCAAAAGTGACAAAGAGACTGAGATTAAGTTACTAAGCCTTAAATAATCAAAATAAATATTATCAAAAATATGATCAAAGCCAAGCGAACGGTGGTCTATTGACCCCATGCTTCTGCAGCTTTCAAGTAAGCAGTTTTATATGACTGATTTTGGTTAGTTTTCAGGTTATGTTCGTTAAACTGTAGGGTTTTACGTAACCACTCCACTGTAGTAACCACAAAAACAACTTATTGTAGAAATAAAAAAGGTATTGCCATAGCTACTATACATTCTGAGAGTAGAGTCAACCGAAGCTGCAGCAATAACTTATTGTAAAAGTAAAAATAAGAGCTATTGTTATAAAAATACTATAAACTCTAGTAACGATTCTCATAATGTTTAGTATTATTAACAATAACTTATTGCTCTGGCAGCAAGATGTATTGCTTGGGCTTCAATGTCATTATTGTAATATTTGCAATAATTTCTGTTGCACGCTACAATAACATATTGACAATAACGGGATTGTAGCTGCTACCAAACACATTGCTGGGACCATATTTACAATAATTTATTGCTCCACATACCATATTCTGGTTCATATAACAATAATCTTTTTTCAGTGCATTGACACCAACATAGGAGCACTATATTAAGTAGTTTTCATTAAGTATATGGTACACGCCACTACTTTATTACTATAACAGGTTTCATATTCAATTGTTAACACTGAAAATTAAAAAAATTGTAAAAATAATATAAACTTAAGCCATAATTACATTTACGTTATAACTAAAATAAACATTGTTATATGCCTAAGGGTTGGGTTATCATTATGAGATAACAACATCGCTGGCTGCGCACCCCCCCGGCTATTCAATTTTCTAAACGTTTTCTGGGAATAAATCTTCCGTGACGACAATTGTTTCAGGTAGCTTAAAAGTTGAATAGCGTTATACAGTTTAAAGACAAAATAATTATCATTTTCTCATGAAAACTTTTATTATCTGGAGTGACATGTGCGACGAATAAGAAATCTGTAATTAAAAAAAAAACAGCTACGTTAATAATACTATAAGCCCACAGAAGTGCCAAGCAGTGTGGGGTTTTGTGCTGCTGTGTTTTGTTTTTACTGTAGCACAGAGGATTCAGCATGAAAGCATCAGATATTAATCAATTCCAGCTCAAATTTATTAAAAAGAACGCAAAATTGTAAAAGGTGTTTTATTAAAATTTAATAAAATTTCACCAGACAGCTAAGCCGTTTTATATTGCATGAAAAATAAGAGGCTGAGAATATTAAATTCGCCACAATATTAGCATATCCTTTTATTCATAGGTTTTGTAGAACCGTCGTTCCATGTTAAATTGGTTTATTTCATCAAAAGGTACTGGGATAAAGTTCGGTGAGATCTCATTAGTGTCCGTGGGTTAAAAAGCTCAATAGACAAATGTTTTATCGTTATATAGTTACAAGAAATATTCTACTATCATTCTCAATGTTGGTTACCTAAGGTAATTAATCATCTCTATTTTTGTGAGCATATAGAACAGTCGAGGAGTCCTGGAGTAGGTTTTCACCACAATTCAAGGAGGAGCAGATTTGCTTCACTCTTTTCCGCATATTACAGCCACTTCAGTTGTTATTAGTGAATTCCTTAGGAAAGTGAACTATTAACATGACCAGCACGGTAAAACTTAAGCCCGGGACCCCCATGGAAGTTCCTAACGTGACCCCCTGAACACGTTTTAGGGGGTCGTTCAAAATTTTAAATATATATATATATATATATATAGGCCTATGTGTTTGCACTCTAGTGGTCGCATTTTTTGTCCGATTTACTTAAAATTTGGTAGAGACGTTTCTTTCTGTAATCAGTTGGACAAGTTCGTTGGTAAAACAATCGGAAAACTCTAAACCCCTTTTTTGGGGATTAATCTTTCAAATTTTGAGTATTTGGGCCCAAAAAGGGTCAGAAAAGCCCCGTATGTAAAATTAATGCATGTAAAGATGGGAATTAATGAGGCAAAAATTTTTAAGCCCTCTCTCGTCATTCTAGTATACATATTTACGGAGTCATTAAAGAAAATGTGTTTAGACTAAACACAATACATTGTCTTATGGTGGTTTTACACTAGAAAAGCCTGTTACTCCTTTGTTAGAGTACTTTTATCATCCCCAGCAACCTCAAGCCTGTCTGGACCTTTTCCTAACATTATAAAGCGCAAAATATCATTTCGCCACACTTTGGTGTTCCCTCTCATAACTCGGTTATTCCCTCTCTAGTACCCGGGGACCGAGCTTTGATCGGGGAAGGGCAGCTGTTTGTTTATACTTGTAATGTTTCGCCGATAGCATAAGTTTGACTAAATATTGCAAAATCGTTGTAAATGAAAAATGTAAAAAAAAATACATTTTGAAGGTAGAAAACCCCCAAAAATCAAAAATTTTTGAATTTGTCAAAAAGTGTGTATAGAGGTGAGTATCAATTGTAAATATAATTTATCAACATATAACTTGATGTATTTATCTTATAACTTATTATTAAAACTTCATTATTCTGATCAGAATTAGCTGGGTAATTATACAAAGGGTCGCTTAAAGTTTTTGTTGCAAAATAAATAGAGTGTGTGTAATCTAGACAATTCTCGAACAGCTTAGCAAGCTCAATATGAAACAGATTACCAGTGGGTATGATGAAATGTTAATCACTTTTAATAAAAAGCCCTTTTATGTATTCACCGTTACTTTGAAAGAATGGTGTTGATTGATTTGATTAATCTGAAATTTCCTCATACAGAAAATATTGTTTAGAATCTTTGTTGCTGTGTTTTTTAATTAAATACAGATTTGTATTTGGTGATACATTTATTTAAGGTTTCAATCATATCCCAATATGATAACACAAAACTGTGAATACTATTTGTTTTTTCCACATAATATAGAATTGAATGTAATATTTTACTTTTATTGTTCTTGACTACCCAACATAACAGATTAATTAATATTGAACAAATAATAAAATAAAGAACTGTGTTTGCGAAATGTCAAATCCATACCACACTCAGAAAATGAAATACTCGACCACATTTTAAAATCGGTTAACAAACAACAAACTAAAACTGAGTTTAGCTGGGGAAAACAAAACGTACAATATCGTTGATTTTGATGTTTAAATTTGTATCCGCATATAGACAAGATATTTAAATTTGTATCCGCATATAAACAAGATATTTAAATTTGTATCCGCATATAAACAAGATATTTAAATTTGTGTCCGCATATAAACAAGATATTTAAATTTGTATCCGCATATAGACAAGATATTTAAATTTGTATCCGCATATAGACAAGATATTTAAATTTGTATCCGCATATAGACAAGATATTTAAATTTGTATCCGCATATAGACAAGATATTTAAATTTGTATCCGCATATAGACAAGATATTCGAATTTGTATCCGCATATAGACAGGATATTTAAATTTGTATCTGCATATAGACAGGATATTTAAATTTGTATCCGCATATAAACAAGATATTTAAATTTGTATCCGCATATAAACAAGATATTTAAATTTGTATCCGCATATAGACAAGATATTTAAATTTGTATCCGCATATAGACAAGATATTTAAATTTGTATCCGCATATAAACAAGATATTTAAATTTGTATCCGCATATAAACAAGATATTTAAATTTGTATCCGCATATAGACAAGATATTTAAATTGGTATCCGCATATAAACAAGATATTTAAATTTGTATCCGCATATAGACAAGATATTTAAATTTGTATCCGCATATAAACAAGATATTTAAATTTGTATCCGCATATAAACAAGATATTTAAATTTGTATCCGCATATAGACAAGATATTTAAATTTGTATCCGCATATAGACAATCTATTTTTCGCAGAAAGTCTATAATATTAATGGGTTTATTTTGCAGAAAACGTTCATACTTTTCTCCCTTTAAGCCCAACTGAATAAATTATTTTTTATTTACTAAATATAGAATACAAAGCACGGCCGAATGTAAAGAAAATCTTGTAAACAAGTTGTTTTCAAAAACATCCACCCAAATCCCTGTGAATCCACTGCTACTCACGTGGTTTTAAGAGGGGAAATGCTCCCTATTCCCCCCTCCAGGGTTGTTAAGGGGCAAAATATTTCGAATTTCCTCTGTTGGTCAATGCTAAGTTGTCAAGCATATCAAGTTTGAATGAAATTTATCAGTAAATAAGAGATAAATAGTAATTTTTGTTTTCCCCTTAAGAATAACATTGGACAACGTACTACGTTTACCGCAAAATTAAAATTTCAATTCTCTCCACAACCGGCAATTTTAGAACAGTAATTCAAAATACTAAATTATTTAGTTTTTTGAACTCTTTTTAATGGTGAATAGTAATATTTGTTTATATGTATGTTTTGTATGAAAAATACATAAAAAAGAATTTTTGATGTGTTAAGAACTGTAATTTCTGAACCCGTATTTTTACAGAAATGCAAATGGTGTCATTTTGTTGGAAAACGAAAGGTCTAAAAACTACAAAAGTTTAATTAAAATTGTTTGAGCCGTTTTAGAGAAATTTGGAATTTTCATGATTTATGGCGGTTTTGGGGGGATAATAACCCTTAAAATCAAAAATTCAACAAATGAAAAGAAAAACGCCTGGAGATATCGGGGATTAGTTCCTACATACCAAATTTCATAAAAATCGGACCATTGGTTAGGGCTCTAGCTCTGTACACATCCATACAGACAGACAGACATCACATAAAAATCACTTTTTTGGATTCAGGGAGCACCAAAACGAATATTTCCACGATCAACTCGAATTCGAAAATGTTGACGAAACAAATACTTTCTCCATATACTATGTATAAGGCGAGAAAATAAAAAATTGTATCGGGGTACGATATAAGCCTGATACGATATGTGATGTTGATACACATCGCATTGCGATATGCGACCGTATCACACATCACGATCGCTCAAGTTTTATAGTGAACAGATTGTACTGCAATATTACAGGATGCGGTAATAGCTATATGTTCCTAAAATTTGTATAAAGGCTTGCAATGAATTATCTATCTATATTATTATTCGTCCCATCAAATTATGATTTTGTATATGTATTTAATACCAATGAAAACTTTAACTTTCTAGATGTACCTTTTGGGGGTTTGGAAAACATTCACCTTCAGGCTCGTTGAGCTTTCAAATTTCTAATGTTAATCTTATGAAGTGACTTTATTCAGGTAGTCAGCTGATTATAATGAAAAATTATTAAAACACCTGACTCTATGCCTGAAATATCCCCTCGCAGAGAAAAGGACATCACCTAGTCTACTATTATTTTACTAAATCCCCTTTTCTAATCAGGGAAACTGTTTATATATATTTTCCTATCACCATCAATACTTTACTCTAAAAGTTATTCCTTTATCATATCAGGGATGTTAGAAATTTAAATATCTTGAGTAAGAAATGTGTTTGCAATCCTAGTGACAGGAAATTTATTCACTGAAGCTCCCACATCCAACATTCACATCACATTTACAACAAATCACCATTTCAGAATCCTTTATATACAATCTTCACTCACTTGCATGTTCCAATTTAACAGTGTCTTCTTTCTGAAAATATGTCTCTACTCTTGTGCTATCAGTAACAGCACACACAAGATATGTTATGATAGCTGTTTAAGGGGTTTATTCAATATTCGGTGCAATCCTAACATATATTATTTTTCATTAAAATTATGATGAACAAAAACAAAATACCCCGTAGCAGTAAACCTGCATACTCAGCGAATTTCCAATGCAGATATATGTATCTTAATACCACATAAAGCCACATACCAAGTTTCATCAATATACATTCATAAATAACGATTTATGACATTTGAATTATTCTCCATAAGTTTAACATGGCGGCCGAGTGTGCGGGTTTGCTGAAGCAAGAAACAAAAATATGAGGTTTCATACAAATATCAATATAACTCAAGTAGTTAAAGCCACATACCAAATTTTATTAATTTATGTTCATAATTAAGGGAGATAACACGTTACTTATTCTCCATAAGAATAACATGGGGTATGAGTACGCAGGTTTGATGCTACGGGAAATATCGGCTTAATAATTTTTTCCGTGCAAATATCAATAGACCACAACAATGTGAAGCAATATACCAAGTTTCATCAGAATAAGTTGATAAATAAGCAAGATATACAATTTGTCTTATTCTCCATTAGAATAACATTGGACAAAGTACTGTAATTATCACTTTCAATATCTCTGTATCCATTTGACGTAGAGCAATGATCAAAACACAAAATTATGCGTCTTTTTAAGCTGATTCCAATGAAAAAAAACCCAAATTTGACTCTTTCAAACAATTATGTGCAAAAAATTCAAAAAACCCATTTTTGGGGTACAACCCCCCCCAAAATAACCCTTCGAATGGGTTGATCTGTCTGGTTTTCAAACTTAAATTCATAAATGCTGCTTAACACGTTTATACCAAATTTCGTCAAAATCAGTTTATTTTTACGAGAGTTATCGTGCTCACAGACACATATGTAATATATATATAAATATATATATTTGAACGAATGGTATTTTTGGCATCTGGGGACCTCAAAACAAAAAGTTATCATGGTCCCGGGCCTAGGTTTTACCATGCCGACTACGGTAATAGCTTCTTCTCTATAGGGGAAATTCGCTAAAATGCATACAACCTGTTTACTGTAAGTACTTTTTACACTTCTGTAAAACATTAGCTCCAGCTATTGTCATTCCATTTTCTAATAACACCAAGTGTTCATGACTCAAATTAAATATTACCAAATATTCTGACACAACAATTTATTACAAATTGAAATACTCGTCAATCATGAAATGACAGTTGTTTAAAAAAAGTTCCAAATTTTAATAGGGTAAAATCTAAATGGTTTTTAGTAAGGGAATATTTGCCGTTACATGACTTTTATGAAGAAGTTGGTAGCCTTTTGTTGTCTTTGAGGAATGTATGAAGTTATAAGCAAGGGGTTAGCAGCTACAGTGCAAGGGAGACAATACTGATACTATTTACTAGCCAGGACTGGGATTCGAACCCATAACAGACCCCTGCTATGCAGAGCTGTTCTGAAGTCCGGCGCCTTGACCACCACGCCAACAACTAGCCTAAAGCTGCGACTCTCAAATTAATTAGAACATTAAGAGTCTTCATCACCGGAAGTTGCTGGACGCCACCTTGGAGTTTTGTCCCATAAGGCCAATGTTAACTGTGTGCCTACATTACTCCTCACCTGATCGTCACATACAATTCATTTTGGTGTCAAACTAAAGGTTTCGTCGTCCTCTAGGGAAATACAATGTCGAATTCCTTAATTTGGGTACCATAGTTTCATAGTAAATATTTTAATTTTGAACTGAAACACTGTACATGTTCTCATTAATTTGTAAAAAAATCCAAATTCGACTATTGTATTTCCCTAGAGGACGACGAAACCTTTAATATGACACCAAAATTAATTTTTTGTGACGATCAGGTGAGGCGTAACGGAGTCACAAAGTTAACATTGGGCTTATGGAACAAAACACCAATATGGCGTCCGGCAACTTCCGGTGATGAAGACTCTTAAGCATAGTAGAATCATGTATGTGATTGCATTGTTTAATATTGTTGGTAATTATTAACTATGATATATGTAACATTTGTAAATTTTGAATAAAAACTGTGCTAAAATACCACTCTTGTTGGGAACTACATTGTTGCTGGTAAAGTTTAATAATGTTCCAATAAAACATAAGGATAACCAAATTAAAACATATAAAAGTAAGAAAAAAATGCTTGGTATTGCATTTTAACTTAGCAACAGAACTGTCTTAAGGCGAGAAATGCACGGTAAAATATTAAGACAGGCGATTTAAATGTAAACTCATATCCGGTTTATGAAAGCAATATGTACACTAGCGAAATAACATAGATCTAAAATAAACCGTCTGCAGTATATTATTATCAAACTTGGCGTTTTCCTATTGTATTTCATTCCACAATAAAGTATCAAAGCAGCTTTTATCTTTTTCCAAAGCAAGTTTTGCTCTTCGTGTTTCATTCATGTGCATTACAGTTTTATTAACATCCACGGACTCTTTTAGAAATGTGGTTTAAACTATGTTGTTAAATATATTATTTTCCTACTGTAATAATACATTTAAAGCGATCAAATGAATACGTAAAGTAAAACTTATACTTTATCTAATTTTTGTGGGATTTGACTGAATTTTTTAAATAATTTCTTTATTAGCATAGTACGTGTCGTTACAACTAAACAGGATTAATATAATACGTCTTACAACACTACAAAGTATATATACACTTATACTGTACTTACATACAAGACGGTAAAATATACACAAAATATGGTACAAGGCGATCGATTTAAACCAGTTACACCGGTCATGATCAGGCCCAAATCAGAGAATCCATATGGCCTTCCTTAATCCTTATCCTTATGAAAAATGGATTTTCCTAGAATCCTTATGGAATATAGTATGGCCTTGTACCATATTTTAATTTTGTGTATATTTTACCGTCTTGTATGTAAATACAGTATAAGTGTAAATACACTTTGTAGTCTTGTAAGTATTTTATTTATCCTGTCTGTTGAATTTGTTAAGCTTACGTTAACAGATATATAAATTATCTGTTATTAAAAAGAGTATTTTAATACATTTACATAGAAAACTGTAGTGTGAGTGTTTTTCAGTACCTATATCATGTGTCAAGAATGCGCAATAGCTTTTAGCGAATTTCCCCTATAGGGAAGAAGCTAATACCGTAGGTCTCATGGTAAGACTTAAGCCCGAGACCATGATAACTTTTCATTTTGAGGTCCCCAGATGCCAAAAACACCATTCGTTCAAATTTTTATATATGTATATATATGTGTGTGTCCGTAAGCACGATAACTCTCGTAAAAAAGGTCCGATCTTAATGAAATTTGGTACAAATGTCTAAAGTACCATTTCTTTGAACGAGTTCGAAAACCAGATGAATGGCACCATCCGAAGGGGGGTTTTTGTACCCCAAAAATGTGGTTTTTGGGGTTTTCACATGTAATTTTAATTTTAAAAAATTTTAATTTATACCATTGAATTCAGCTTAAAAAAACAAACAATTTGGTATTTTGATCATTGCTCTACGTCAATTGGTTACCGAGATATTGAAAGTGCTAAACACAGTACGTTGTCTAATGTTATTCTTATAGAGAAAAAGAAAAATTGTATATCTCGCTTATTTATGAACATAAACTGGCGAAATTTGGTATATGGCTTGATCTGGTTGTGGTTTATTGTTATTGCACAAAAAAAAAATTTCCGCCTATGGTTCTTGTAGCAGCAAACCTAGGTACTTGGTCCCCATGTTATTCTTATGGAAAATACTTAAAATGTTATATATCGCTTATTTATGAATGTATATGTATGAAACTTGGTATGTGACTTCACTAAGATGAGTTCTATTGATATTTGCATAAAAACCCATTATTCTGTGTTCCTTGTTGCAGCAAACCTGTGTACTCACCCCCAATGTTATTCTTATGGAGAATAATTAATATTTTAAATCTCGCTTGTTTGTGAATACATTTCTTATGAATCCTGTTAAGTTTTTTAATGTGTTATGTTATATATTCATTGGAAATTCGCTGAGTATGCAGGTTTGCTGCAACGGGGGTATTTTAATATTTTTACAATAGATTTTGTTGTATTTGTGTTATGCATAAATCTAACAAATATTTATAAAAATGCCTTTCCTGTGTAAAAAATATTGAGGCGGTTAAATGTTTTAGTTGTGTGTTATTCAATATTTCCACTATTGAAATAATTTTACTAGCTTTGCTTTTCATGAAGTGCCCTAGAACTGAAATATTAAAACAACAAAAATCTGAACAAAATCTAAACATTAACTACAGTAAATTGTGATGTTAACACAGAACATATGTGTTAACATCACAGTTGTGAAAGATAGAAGAAATCATAACTTATTTTATGATTAAAAAACTAATCTTCGTTACTTGAACTGTTTTAAAAATAAAATTAGGAATTACTTTTACTAAGTTAGTTGCATTTAAATCTGAATAAAAGCAATGAGAATATGGAATTCCAATTCATGGCAGGTTATTTATTTAGTTGGAAAAACAAAACCTTCCCTGCTTTTACATTAGTAACATTTACCTTGTTCTAGAAGTTTTTCTTTGTTAGAGCAGTCTATTAAAACATGAATTTACTTTTTACTATCCAAAAAGTCATTAAACTTAATCAAAACTAATCCACAAATTATATTTGGCACAAACACGGAAATAATTAAGCACTCCTAAATATAAAAACATAAATTCTATTACCGAATTGGAATTGTTCCTTGTTTTTGTTTAAATTTGCATGATTCCCACTGGTTTTGAGTTTAATTAAAAGTAAAAAAAAACAAAGATAATGAATCCATTAGCGGATGTGTTGGGGATAGTTCCATTTGCATATTTCTCTTCCGGCTGCCCATTGTAGTTTCCTATCTCCAATAGTATTAGAGATGAAAATGTACGGTATTCAATGAAATGTAAGGTATTCAATATTTTCCTATTCACAATTTCATAATTTTAAAAGCTGTCTAAAAACATTGACACTTAAGGTATAGAAAGAAATATTACATTTTACACCAGAAGATTGGTTGGAAATGGCGAGATATTCGGTAAAAGGGGCATGAAATTATAAAAAAGTAACAAATTTAAAATTCTTTCTGATTCCAAATTAAAGTTTAGTATAACAGTCAGGGATAAATAATTTACACATACAAATTTGCATTCCACAACACAGAAAAAACCTAGTTTATCTTTACATACAGGGAATGTGGGACAAACACAATAAATTGTAAAAATCACAGAAATTTTCAGGTCATTGGAAAACAGTATTCGGATCAACCAAATCATCAAACAGTTTAAAGCAAACAAGCTAATGATAAAAATACAAAAACTTGTATACTTAAAGACTAATCTATATTAACCGTACTAAGTACAAAATTGCTACATATTCTTCCTATGTTTTTAATATAAGCTTGTACAATGTCGTGAATTTTCTTAAAATTACACCGATTGTTTTTGTTGATTTTAACGATTGTTTTTAACAAAAACACAACCATACTCATTTTAAATAATCTCTAAAATTACAAATGAGAAAAAATTTTCATTGAATGGTAAAATGAACCACAACATTAATTGTTAAAGCTATATAAAATATTGTTTATAACAATAACACTAACAGTTAATTTAAACAAAAATAAAATAAATCTGGTGTCCTATTTAATAGATAAAAGATAAAACAAATTGTAATACAGTAGGTACATTATAAAAGCAATAAATAATAAAGAATATAACATAGAATGGATTAATTCTGCTTAAAAAGCTCTAGGTTCACAATAATTTTATAACATACAGAAAAAGTAAACAACAAAATTAACATATTCTTCACATTCTACAATAACTTTGCAATACCATTTGTTCTATTAATACATCACTCTTTTACAGGGTGTCACAAAAGTGTGTAGCGTGCTATGCTGTTTATCCGTAATTCGCCATTTTGTATTTTTTATATTTAATAACTCAAAAACCCCTAGAGATATTTTTATAAAATTTTAGTATCAACAAGTTTTTTTATATTAATGTTTTCCAAAATTATTTTTCAAAGTTAAAAAAAATCGTTCAACTTCATTGTAAAAATCGGTGAATAATTAAAAAGGTTTTGGTAATTTTTAATAATAAATTTCAAAATGGCGGCCATTTAAAGATTTCAAAGTCAAATTCCTTGAAAACTAGCAACTATAAAACAAATTCTACATAACATCAACATTTAAGAACTTTTTAATCCTAATCTAAAGAGACTTTGATTGTAAAAATCTGTTAATAATCAAAAAGTTTTCGTAATTTTTATTTCAAAATGACGGCCAATAAAAAAAATAGTCAAATTCCCTAGCGCATTTGTTCATCTAATTGCAAGTGCTTTTAACTTGATGTCTTGTAAAATTTTGTTTTGGTTGCTAATTTTATGGAATTTGACTTTGAAATTTGTAAATGGCCGCCATTTTGAAATTTATTATTAAAAATTACCAATTATTTATTATTAGACCAGACAATTCAGAGAATGAAAATTAAGGTCGTTTTCACTGTTATTAAACTCTCTCTCTGTAGTCTAAATACCTATACAGCCCGATGTGTAACTCACTCACACACGTGTATACGAATTCTAGACCACTTCCAGATGAGCTAGAAACGTGAAATTTAGTATGCACGTAGGTTGTACCTAGAAATCCTGAGGAAAATCGCCAAAAAAGTTTTAAATTTTAAAACCACTAATTTTATGTTGAAAATTGGAAATTTTAACATTGGGCTTATGGATAAAAACAAAAGAAATCATAACATCTACAAAAAAAAAAAAAAAAAAAAAAAAAAAAAAAAAAAATAGTAAACTGTCAATGTAACTTTCACATGGTAAAGTATAAAAAAATGATAGGTTCAATGAAAAAAGATGCCATCGGCTAAATGAATCAAAATAGTAAACTATATAAAAAATACTTGAGAGGTACATTGAGTTATAATAACAAATGGAGCAACCCCAAACGGGGGTCTAGGGGCGGAGCCCTCAGCGAGCGAAACGAGTTTTCATTATATTCCTCTAAAACTATTTAATCTCAAAAGTTTGGACAACCTACAGTTACTTATGTTCTTTTCTACATTACTGATAAATGAGTACAAGATCACATTATATAAAAACTTATAACTTTACATAAAATATTTAAGTGTTTTCAATCGTAAAAAAACTTATTTAAGATAAAATACATTATACAAATATCTCTTATGTCAAAACCACGTCAACATTACATTACCACAACGTCTTGTCAGCAACCTATAGACTACTAAATCACGTGTTCTCCACAGTATTGTTGGACGGCCTCACAATCGTCGTGGTCAATCCATTGAGTAAAGGTTCTTGAACATAATTTTCATCTTTCTCATCTTTTATTTTGCTTCTTCTCCTATACGAGCTATCCTCCAATTCCGACATTTCCACAGCGTGATTCTCTTTGTTCGAGTTGGATTTGTTATTTTCTGGAAAAAAAATTAAAATTACTACCTATATTAGAGAACTCAATTGGATACAATTTGTAAAAATAAAATAGTAAAATGATAAAGAAAGTAAAATACTCACATATTTCAGCTGTCTACCACTAAATGTAAGGGCCAATATGTTTGAAGGTGATAAATAGACAAGTACCACTACAGCATTAGTCGTTCTGTGAAACAGGCCATAAAATTATTACAACACCTATTATTGTTTTTGTAGATCCAATCCTTATGTTAGAATTTTAATTTACGGAATGTAATTAAAGGGGTCTTACAACACTTAAAAATAATTTTTCACTAATACTGTATTTACATACACGGTATAAAGAGAAAGGATGACAAAATCAAAATAGCGTCACTACTTATATGTTATTGGCTACTGGAACTTTTATTTTGATTGTGTCATTCTCTCATTAGGCCAAATGGCCAAATGATGAGAATGACAGTCCATTCAGAGAGTGAAAATTAAGTCAGTTATTGGCTGTCGGTAGCAAAATAAATATACCCCCGTCGCAGCAAACCTGCATACTCAGCGAATTTCCAATGGAGATATAAATGTCTTAATACTACATAAAGCCACTGACCAAGTTTCATACAAATATATTCATAAACAAGTGGTGTATACAATTTTAATTATTCTCCATAACAATAACATTGGGACTGAGTACGCAGGTTTGCTGCAACAAGGAACAAAAAAAATGGGCTTTTATGCTGATATCAATATAACTCAAACTAGGTGAAGTCGTATACCAGTTATTATTAATTTATATTGATAATTAAGGGAGACATAGCATTTAATTAACCTCCATAAGAATAACATAGGGATTGAGTACGCAGGTTTGCTGCTACAGGAGCCTTTTGCAAAATATTGTTTTTTTAGCAAATATCAATTGACCACAACCAGATGAAGCCTTATACCAAGTTTTGTCAGTATAAGTTCATAAATAAGCGAGATATACAATTTTTCCTTTCCTCCATAAGAATAACATTAGACAACGTACTGTGTTTAGCACTTTCAATATCTCGGTAACCAATTGATGTAGAGGAATGATCAAAATACCAAATTGTGTATCTTTTTAAGCTAAATCCAATGGTGAAAACCAATCTTTGACTTTTTCAAAAATTATATATAAGTAATTCAAAAAACCCATCTTTGGGACACAAACCCCCCAAAATACCCCTTCGGATGGAGCGATATGGCTGGTTTTCGAACTTACAGTCATAAATTTTGCTTTACACGTTTATACCAAATTTCATCAAAATCGGATCATTTTTACGAGAGTTTTTGTGCTCTTTCGAACGAATGGTGTTTTTGGGGTCTAGGGACCTCAAAACGAAAAGTTATTATGGTCCCGGGCCTAGGTCTTACCATGCCGACTACGGTAATAGCTTCTTCCCTATAGGGGAAATTCGCTAAAATAAACAAAACAAACAAAAAACACCAGTGTAAAGTCGGTATTTTCTAAGGGACAGAGAGTCTATTACTTTGTGGTCCGTCCACTAATTCAACATTTACCAAAATTATTCTTCACTACAGTAAATAAACAGCAACATTTAATTGTTTAAAGCATTATCTACTCCTGAGGCATAAGGAAGTCTACTATACTACTGTTTACTTGACATTGCTCGTTAACAAAATCTTTTGAGGGCCCGACATTAGACAGTAGGAGAATACCAGTAGCCAGCTACTCAGAACAAAGGTCAGCTACTGTTACTATAAATTGTTACACCAATAACTTACGCATTCTATTCCGTGCTCAGTATAAATTACCAGCAACAGCCACTGGCTACTAATATCTGCTTGCTATTGTGTAAACCAGGCTTAAAAGACAGTTAAGAATTTGAACATAAATACTCGCAAAAGTACCTTGTATGATGTAATCCAGTTCTTCTTCGGTGCTGATGTGGACAAAATCTTCCAAACAAACTCCCTTCAGCACAGAGAGCACGGAAGGCCGAGGGTTGTAGAAATAGATCGGCTGTTTCCTCCGGTTGAAGTCCAGGATCAGGGACGCGATACCCTGGCAACGAAAAAATATAAATTAAACAAAATATAAAAATAAACAAAATTATATACATTTAAATAATTTGTATTCTTTGTGCACTCTTTAGAACAAGTATACTGAATTAGCTGACATCTAAATCAAAGAAATGGAGTACTGTAGAGCCTGTGATTTTTTAAGCCTACAACTTAAATAGCAAGTTTCTTCTATATTTTTAAGTTAATATAATTATAGAGAGTATATCTTCCAGGAAGACTGCGGCCTTCAGTAAAAATATTTAACACATTTCTTTGCCCATTCAAACCTTCTGCCCTAAAAAAAAAAACGGAATGCCATTCCTAACAAAATTAAATCCTGTATGCCCTTTATTTATAAAATTCCCATTTTATGTCTCTAAATTGTCAAACTTAAAAACTTATATCTACTACAAACCCTACTCCAACCCAATTTTTGCTCTCCAATAATTTAATTCTTTTCACTTTGTGTCAATTGCACCATCAACTTGTAATATCAATCGCCATGCTGACCACAAAGTAAAGTGGAATAAACTATACTAATTTAATCCCTACCTTAGCAGTAGTAAAGTCAGCCCAGTACGTACCACTCATTTGTCATCACTCATGTAGACTACTTCCATTTTAAAACTACTATTTGTTCTATGTTCTTGTTGCGACAGCTGTAGTATTGTTTATGTACAATTTTATGTATTTACAATTTTATGTATTATTTTATGTATTTTATGTAAGCCCTAAGCAATGAAGCAGCGGCTAAGTCTCTGGAGATGCATCTCGCATGGCGAGTCTGGACCAACAAGTTGTATCGATCTAGAGGTCTCGTCTGGGGTGAAAAAGAAGCCTACACGCTGACCGCCATTATCCTCAGATAACCATTCAAATCCTCTCTTCACAAGTTATATAGTCACCTGATCTTCTCTTCAATGAAAAGATGATTTCATTGGTTACCTGAGGAAAATGGTGGTCGACTATGCAGATGACGAGACGAGACCTCTAGATATTTTAACTTGTTGGTGTGACACACACTTCCTACTCACCTTGCCGCGTTACAACTACATCGTGTTCCCTCCGGTCCCTACCTTGGCAGCGGTGAAGTCCGCCCCCAGTATGTATCTGCAGTCCACCACCACCGGCAGCTGTCCCTGCCCCTTCCTCACCCCCGCCCTGTCCACCCTGGCTCTCATGAAGTCCACAGCGGGGAAGTAGAGGCTGTTGTCGGGAGTGACAAGGAGGTAGTCTCCTCCGCTGCGGCTCTGAAACGAAAAACTGGTCTTTCAGGAAATAATTACATATGGCGTCAACCGAGATGAACTGTAGAGAACATGAAAGGTCTGAAATTCACTATGCACACCCTATACATATGTTACGTAAACATGATTTTGTCACCTTCACCCCTTTCCCCTCCACGATGTAACACTGTAAATTACGATGTAACAGTCAATGGCTTAGTGTTTAACAGGGGGCCCCAGTAACCAGCTTATAACTCCTACGCCGTTAACTTTCAAAGCCCATCCCTCCTTTTTATACATCACAGAATTATCAAAATACAGTGGAGCCCCGCTAATCCGAAATAATTGGGATTTGAGGAAATCCATTCAATCAAAAACCCATTTCGGATTAGCGAATATTTCGGATTAAGCGAACTATTATTAAAATAAAATACAAAGTGCAATTACATAAACTAAGCGCCGAAACGCCGAATCACGCCAATCGCGGTACGAGAAACGGCCAAATCGCCAAATTTATGCTGTACAGCAATATTCTGCAAGATAACCGGTTGAGTACGTAGTTGCGAATCAATCCGATAGGTATCAGCGTAACCAGGGTTGTAGAAGCCCCGCCCATTGCACCCTGGTGGTGATTTGAGGAAACAAATTGCAAGAGATACATGGCAGTACGGCAGATTCAATGTTCCCCGGCAACAGCTGAGCTCACACTGGCTACGCATTTTCAAAAGAAAGAAATCTGATGATCTCGACCTACACGTATGCATGGTACGGGTCAAGTGAGTCGAATTATTCAAACACGTAGCCGTAAAAGTATTAACATGTCGGCTGCGGGCTACGACACTTGGCGTAGTGCCGCGTCTCGCCGCCACGCGCACGTTTTTATTTATTCCTTAATATATCCCGATTTTGGTTTCGGATTAAGCGGATTTTTGGATTTCGGATTAGCGGGGCTGTACTGTACTCCGTTTTTCAGATAATTTCAGTTTAAAACTGGAACAAATAAAAATCGTGGAAAAACTTGTGGACGGGTTGTAATGCTAAATAAGAAAAACTGTTTATTAGATATAAACATGTACCAAAGAGGCAATTAAGTTTAACAAATCAACAATATGTTACTAAGATAGAAGAATCAAATATACGACAATTTAAGATATATTGGTTAGAACATTGATGCAATCTTAAATATAACAATTTATAAGTTCTACTGCAAAAAGTAAGTAGCTTTTATTTGTTAAACAAAAAATAATAAATTGCTATGAGTACTACAGATGACTTTTGAAAATGTTTACAGTATCTGAGATAGGAAATTCTATCGTCTTAACAGGTATGTTTTTAATGTTAAAATGAAAATCAGTAAATATTTTGAAAAAACCCTCATAAAATAAAGTACACGATATTCATAAATAAAAAACAAAAATTTTTTATAAACAAATATAGAAAAATGCTACTTTAGAATTGGGTAAAGCACAGTTTCCAGGAAGGGGATAGGATGTTTAAATATTCTTAAAAGTTTAGTTTGAAAAAGATTTCCAATAATACATTCGTAAGAGAATGTTAAAATAGAGGTAAACTCTCCGGCACATAAGCCTACTCATTAAATCCATTAAAAGATTTAGGGCAATCAGAATAATGTAATTCAAAATACCACTATAATTTATGATTAAAGGTCAGTTAGAATTACAAATATTTTCCTCAACTTAGGATGGCCAAATATATTATATTTTAAAATGTAACTGTTATAAACAGTAACTAATATGTAATACAGACTAATACTAATATATCTGTTTTACATGCTTTACCCGAAATGATACTTAGATCTAGCTACCTGTTTATCTTGCCTAATCAGTTTTTGTTTTAATCTCGAAATCTGATTTCCTATCATATCATTTCTAGCTAATGTGAAACTACCGCCTGCTTGGCGTTATATAGTCTGATGCTCCCTTTCCTGAATTAAACTAAACATTTGTAATATTATTTAAGATCTTTGAAACATTAGGATAGTGTGAACCCTAATATCTGATTAGGTTTTTGCAACTAATATTTTTCTAAACATTTTAATATTATTTAAGATCTTTGAAACATTAGGACAGTGTGAACCCTAATATCTGATTAGGTTTTTGCAACTAATGTTTTTCTAAACATTTTAATATTATTTAAGATCTTTGAAACATTAGGACAGTGTGAACCCTAATATCTGATTAGGTTTTTGCAACTAATGTTTTCTAAACATTTTAATATTATTTAAGATCTTTGAAACATTAGGACAGTGTGAACCCTAATATCTGATTAGGTTTTTGCAACTAATGTTTTTCTAAACATTTTAATATTATTTAAGATCTTTGAAACATTAGGACAGTGTGAACCCTAATATCTGATTAGGTTTTTGCAACTAATATTTTTCTAAACATTTTAATATTATTTAAGATCTTTGAAACATTAGGACAGTGTGAACCCTAATATCTGATTAGGTTTTTGTAACTAATATTTTTCTAAACATTTTAATATTATTTAAGATCTTTGAAACATTAGGACAGTGTGAACCCTAATATCTGATTAGGTTTTTGTAACTAATATTTTTCTAAACATTTTAATATTATTTAAGATCTTTGAAACATTAGGACAGTGTGAACCCTAATATCTGATTAGGTTTTTGCAACTAATATTTTTCTAAACATTTTAATATTATTTAAGATCTTTGAAACATTAGGACAGTGTGAACCCTAATATCTGATTAGGTTTTTGCAACTAATATTTTTCTACAACTAATATTGGAGTAGTAAATTTCGTAAAATATTAGTATTAGTATAAGTATGGGCTAATATGGCCATTCCTGTCTCAACTGTGATAAAACTGCTTTCAAAGACATTTAACGCACCTTTGCTTTTTCAATATGAAGAGAAGGTCTGGCCGAGGGGTATATCAGCAACACAATGTTCACCCCAACACCTACTAGGATGCCGTATTCCACCCCCAGAATCAGGCAGAGCAGGAACGTGGCTATAGTCGGTATTAAGTCTTTTTCTGGAAAAACAAAGAGAATTATTTAATACAAATAATACAAAAACTAACTTTTGTGAAAAATTGTCTTTGCACCTTCAGATTTTTTATTTTCTTGGATTAAAATGTACTTAAAAATTTAATATTTTTAGTTATAAATTTCCATTAAAAACAAACCATATTGGTGAGATCAACAGTTAATAAAATAACATATAAGCAAACTACAGAAGGTATTTTGAGAAAACCGTAACACAGACACCAACCCTATTAGGGTGAAAGATCACGGCAATAATCTATGACAAAATATTACTGTTTTGTAAATCGTCCTCCTTAAGTGTTCAGTAAGATTTAAAAATATTGTAGGTTAAAAAGCTGTGCTGTTTCATTTGATTATTCAACTAAAAATGTACGAAGCTCAAAAGCCCATTTAGTAAAGTATAAAGTGCATTAATGTTTGAGCGCCATATTTATGAACTTAATAATTTGTTAGTGAATTTCCTATGGAAAAGTGAACTATTAGCATGACCCGCACGGTGAAATGTAAGTCCGGGACCACCGTAGAAGTTCCTAATGTAACCCCCTGAACACGTTTTGGGGGGTCGTTCAAAATTATATATGTGTGTGTGTGTGTGTGTGTGTGTGTGTGTGTGTGTGTGTGTGTGTGTGTGTGTGTGTGTGTGTGTGTGTGTGTGTGTGTGTGTGTGTGTGTGTGCACTCTAGCGGCCACATTTTTTGTCCGATTTACTTCAAATTTGGTAGGGACGTTGCTTTCTATAATCAGTTGGACAAGTTTGTTGGGCAAAACAATCGGAAAACTCTAAACCCCTTTTTTGGGGATTATTCTTTCAAATTTGGAGTTTTTAGGCCCAAAAAGGGTCAGACAAGCCCTGGACGTTAAAGTAATGCATGTATTAAGATGGGAATTAGTGAAGTGAAAGTTTTAAGCCCTCTTTCGCCATTCTATCATAAATATTTACCGAGTTATTAAATAAAATGTATATCGGCTAAACACAGTACGTTGTCTTATAGGTTTTTTTACATTAGAAAGCATGTTATTCATTTGTTGGTGTATTTGTATCATCCCCAGCAACCTGGCACCTACTTTCAAGCCTGACTGGACCTTCTCCTAACCCTATAATGTGCAAAATTGTATTCCTAGCATTGCAGGTAAATGAAACCAGGAGCATCAGAACAGCCAAAAAATCTATGATTTCAGATTTAAATAAAATTGGAATAAATGTATGTTTTTACACTGGTTTTGAGTTTTAAAAGTTTTGTAAGTAAAAATTCACTTCCCTCACATCAGCGTGCTGTGTGCGAACTTGTTTCTTAGATAGCGTAAACATTTTTGCCACAGAAAATGATTAATAAAGGTAAAAATAAAAACATGCACTGAACAACAACATAAAAAAGCTAAACAACTGATAATTGTGCTTCTCAAAAATAATCCACTGTTTTGTCATTTTACACCAGTTATCTGTTACAGTTTATTTCATGTAGGGTCTTACTCTTCAGCTACAGTTTACAGTCCTACCACTTTAAGGTGTACCTAACTGCTCGACCAGACCTAGCCTTTGCAAACTAAGCTGTACGGCAGGGTAAGAATAATCAGAGGTCACTTTCTTACTTATGAATGTTGCACAAGAATGCTAGGCACCCCAAAAGTAGTACGAGTTCGCACGCAGCACGCTGACGTGAGGGAAGTGAATTTCCACATAAAATCTTTTAAAACTCAAAATCAGTGTAAAAACATACATTTATTTCAATTTTTATTGAAAACTGAAAATATTGATTTTTCGCTGCTCTGATGCTCCTGGTTTCATTTACCTGCAATGCTGGGAATACAATTTTGCACATTATAAGGTTAGGAGAAGGTCCAGTCAGGCTTGAAAGTAGGAATGAGGTTGCTGGGGATGATAAAGTACACCAACAAATGAATAACAGGCATTTCTAATGTAAAACCCCTATAAGACAACGTACTGTGTTTAGTCAATACACATTTTCTTTAATACTCAGTAAATATTTATGCTAGAATGACGAGAGAGGGCTTAAAACTTTTACCTCACTAATTCCAATCTTTTTACATGCATTAATGTTACATCCGGGGCTTTTCTGGCCCTTTTTGGGCCCAAAAACTCAAAATTTGAAAAATTATAAAATTAAATATATATAATTTGAACGACCCCCAAACCGTGTTCAGGGGATCAAGTTAGGAACTTCTATGGTGGTCCCGGGCTTAAGTTTCACCATGCGGGTCATGCTAATAGTTCACTTTCCATGGGAAATTCACTAATAATAGAGACACCCGGTCCCACTCTTCCCCCCTCACTCCCTACAGCTTTTGTAGACACCCATTCTGTGAAACTTGGGTATCGTCTCTCCTTAGCAATATTTAAAGTCGTGCTCGGATTTAATTGTTCTGTAAGATGGTAAGGTGACCTAGCATAGGCGGAATTTGGAGGGTATAAGGGGGGGGCAGGAATCCCCCCCTAAAAAAGCTTTTTTTTGTTTTGTTTTGCTATATTTTGTTTTTCCTTACTTCATTTCAATTATCATTTGGTCATTTTTACTTTTTGGACACAACTCAGAGCCGACGCACAGGCCTTAGCGCCTATGTCAGCTTATTCCTAAGACCGTAAATAAATTCGTTTATAACAATAAAGGTTATTTTATAATTTCTCATAGCTCAAAGTTTTCTTTTTATTAAAAAAACAAAAAACTTAATAATGTTGTATTTATATATATATATATTTGTTTTGTGTGTTTTGTTTATTATATATATGTGCTGTACGATTTTGTATTTGTTACTATTATTGTTCTTGTTTTTCTGGAATAAATTCATTCATTCATTCATTCAATCACAATTATGACTTTTCGCCTACCCCCCAATAAAAATACTCAAATTACACCTATGTTAGCAGGCACATATCCGTGGCAGAAGTCCTATTTCAAACACATTGATTAAATTTGTTTTGAGATGTATCATCATTTGATTTAAGGCTTAAAACCATACTTTTTATTTGTGACTCTTGCAAATATTTTAACAAGTTCGCACGGAGCACGCTGACGTGAGGGAAGTGAATTTCCACATACCAACTTTTAAAACTCAAAATCAGTGTAAAAACATACATTTGTCCAATTGTTATTGAAATCTGAAAACATTGATTTTTTGGCTGTTCTGATGCTCCTGGTTTCATTTACTTGCAAAGCTCGGAATACAATGTTGCGCATTATAAGGTTAGTAGAAGGTCCAGACAGGCTTGAAAGTAGGCGTGAGGCTGCTGGGGATGATAAAAGTACTCTAACAAAAGAATAATAGGCTTTTCTAGTATAAAACCCCCGTAAGACAACGTACTGTGTTTAGTCGATACACATTTTCTTTAATAACTCGGTAAATATTTATGTTAGAATAACGAGAGAGGGCTTAAAACTTTTGCCTTTTTAATTCCCATATTATAACATGCAATGATTTTACATCCGGGGCCTTTCTGACCCTTTTTGGGCCCAAACACTCAAGATTTGAAAGATTAATCTCCAAAAAAAGGGGTTTTGAGTTTTCCGATTGTTTTGCCCAACGAACTTGTCCAACTGATTACTGAAAGGAACGTCCCTATCAAATTTGAAGTAAATCGGACAAAAAATGCGACCGCTAGAGTGCAAACACATATACATATACATGTATATATATATATATATATATATATACAATTTTGAACGACCCCCCAAAACGTGTTCAGCGGGTCACGTTAGGAACTTCTATGGTGGTCCCGGGCTTAAGTTTCACCGTGCAGGTCAAGCTAATAGTTACTTTCCAAAGGATATTCACTAATGACACCATGAAAAAACTTCAGCTCGAACGATGACTAAAGTAGAACTGACTTATAACGTAAAAAATTAAAATCAAACTAGTTGCTGGACGCTTATATCAAAAGAAATACTTTCTGATCAATTTGATCTTTATTCCCCAAAGGAACAAATTGATGAAATCTTGAGCTGTTAAGTGTCTTATTGGAGAGTCGTTTATTCTATGAATAACAAAAGAAATGTTACATTGCAAATTATGATTGGAAAAGTTGATCTTTTGAGTCTGACAATGATTGGGTTTTCCCGGAATGTTTATTTTCCTCTACAGACGTCCTTTTATAAAAGAAACTTGTTAAATTACTTATATAGGTACCAGTCTTACTTGTAAATCTTTTATGAGAAAAGTCACAGTCAAATAACAAAGCGATCCTATAACCTTAAATATTGTATTTTTCCAAGTAAAATTTTCCTTAACACGTTCGCTGCGCAGTACGGGTATACCCGTAGTTGTGGTTGTTTCCTCGGTGCGCGCTACGGGTATGCCCGTACAGTTGCCATGCAAACGTTACAGGCTTCAGTGTGCACCAGTGTGGCGCGCGGGGTAAACGATATGTTGCCAGCGTGTAGCTTAGAATGCGAGCTTTATTTTGGTGTAGGTTGGTAGTAAATTTCCCCCAATGTCCCGGCCATTACGTTACTTCCCTGCAGTTGTTTTCGTCTGAATTATTTCCTGTACATGGCAACCCTGGTTGCCTATTGCTATCTGGATTGTTCTGCTACCTGGTGGCGTTTTGTAGAACTACGTCCAGTGGTGTTGTAACGCAGTACAGCACCGCACAGTTTTTTTTTTCATTCGTTAGCCGGGAATTCAAAATGTGACCGCGCCTACCGGAACAGTTGCAGGGTGGCGGGAACACGCCCACGGGCGTGCCTCGCAGCGAACGTGTTAATTACTATTCCCAGGCTCCCCCTTATGAGAACATTTTATTCAAATTATTGCTTCCTTCAAACTTAGTAGAGGTATACAACTATTACTACAAATGACCACTCTGGTATGTTTCCGCACATAAATGACTAACATTTTAATTTATCGATTAGAATTCTAATTTTAAACACTAAATGTGATAAATACATTCCTTAAAGATCCAAGACACGCACTTGATTTTTTAAGTCAACTTACATAGGAACAGTGTAATGTTAGAACCAAACACATCAATATCTTTAGCCCTTTAAATGCTACATTGCTCTTAGCGACTCAACCATTCCTATTACGTACATTGCTAGAGTACCAAATGTTGCTCTTAGCGATAAGGGAAAAACTGCAAGTGTCGCTCATAGTTTATCATTAATAATTTGTTAATTATAGTAGTAATTTTGTCAGTACTTTCACTATTGAGAGTTGTACCAGAAATTGTAATACTAAATTATTAATCACTTTATTAATTTTTTCCAGATACTGTCCATAGAACAGCTAACAAAATTACAATCCAACAAGCTGTTTTGGTTTATTGTGATTTAGTTAAACTAATTTTTCCCACGAACTGTCTATAGAACAGGAAAAAAACACTGAAACAGCTGATCTGTTTTATTGTGATTTAGTTTTTTCTGAAAACAGCTGTAAGAACGTTTATGTTTCCAGTCCAATTTTATGATAATCGATAAATTGCATGGATTAGTAAGACAAATTAAGGGAGAGAGTGTTCTAATCCATAATAATACTATATTTTTTTGTTAAGCAACATTACAATAAAGTGGGATTGCATTACTGACCCGTGATAATTTACAAGTAAGTTAAACAGTTACATAGGCCATTGGTTATTATTTGTTTTTAGGTTTTTAACAACATCGCCAAAATCCTAAAGCTGAATTAAATTATGTTTTTTCAATATAAAGTTAAGAATAGGTAATAAGTATTATAGAAATACAAGTCTTTATTTTACTGAAATTGCCATAGTGTAAAATACAGAAATTGAAGTGATGTTGAATAATACTTCATTACGAAAAAAATACGACAAAATAATTCAAACATTAATAACACAGTTGTGGTCAGTTTTCCTCCAAACTTTACCAATTTGGTAGAAAAAGATCCCTCGGCACTTCTCAGTTAAACTGAAATATTTACGGAATTTTGTGAAGATATACGTTTATTTTTTAACACTAAAAGAGTTAGTGATGCGTAAATCAAAATTACTAGACAAATGTAATTTGTTTTTATTTTAAATATTGTTACTATTACAATATCTTCACTATAGTACTTTAGAACTTAGACAACTAATAATACACGCTTAATATTAGTTACATAATGAATCACATTTACAAAGAAGCGATGAAGATCGGTGCTTAGCTTGAGAAGATATCCACGCAGACATGAAATGTTTATCCAGGCATGCGAATGTTTACTCGGGTATGAAAATGTTTACTCAGGCATGAATATAAATCATAAACTTGTTACATTAGTTAAGCAGTGATTACAAAACATCACGTTTAGGTTATTTTACAAAATATACAAAAAATTAAAATAATGTTTTTATGTAGCTTTTACAATTTTAAATTCTAGTAGTTTAGTAACGTACATTATAAACCACCATTATAAACATTAATAAGTATTCATTATAAACCTAAATTTAACGATGGATTACATTTTTATTCTTAGTTTTTAAATGTAGGTGCTGTGTTTTGATCTTTACTTCAAAATATATATAAAATTTTCTTCTATATAAAAAAAAATAGACTGGCTAGCATAGTGATTAGATTGTTCACTTCAAAATTGAAAGTTTTCCAAATTGATTCTGAGCAAAATCTAAACAATTTAAGTAAGTTTCGAAACTGGATACAGCTGCCGTTAGTCATTGGGCTATAAATTGACAATCCTGCCTAAATAATAAATCGGTCAAGCTGGTCATAAGGCTACACTGTAGCACCCATTCTACACCCATAATTTATTCATATTCGTTTTAAAATAAGGATATGTTTGGGTCTGTGTCTTTTTTGATGAATCATAGTGATACTCTTCTTCAGGTTATAAATTATAAAAATACACAGTTGTTTTCCACCTCAACCTACAAAACCTAAATAAAGATTAATATATCAAACAAAGCTTGAAATTTCAAGGTTATAGATTTTTTGCAGTAAAATAATAGATGTTTATGCACCTAGGGTTGTAAGAGCGTCATTACAGTGTGAGGCCGAACCTTAAAGGCACGAGAGCATTAAACGCCTGAAGGCATTATGGCCCTTACCATTGAATATACAGTGTATACTCAATACACTTACTACTTGAGGAGCGTATACTATTTTATGAAAATATTAATGAGTTAATGAAATTTATTTCTCACAAGTATAACATTACATTCACATGGACTTGGCTAGTAATATTACTGGCTATTTTATCCAGTAGCAAGTACTAGAACCAGTCACAGTATTATCGCCCATGGACACATTAAACACTAACATTTTCAACCACAATTGACACTGCAGGTTAAGGTTATATCAGCATCAATACAAACAATAATTGTATGTTGTGAAAACTTTGTTGTAAACGTAACAACAGATGTTAATGTAACAGCTGATTGAGCTCTGCTGGGAGTGTATTTGTAACGTTATGTGTCATTAGCTCCCTGGTCTGTAATAACGCTCATTACTTACTTATACAGATAGGGGACTTTTTCTTTTTTTTATTTCAACGCCAACGGCATTTTTGTTAACAGAGTACACACATGCTTTTAGGGAAAGCAGTCCAAACCCCTCAAATGTTTGTGGACACCCCGGGATTTAACATGTGGTTGGTGATAAAATATGTAAACAAAAATTATAAAGAAATTAAAATAATCATAAAAGCAAAACAAATTAAAAGAAAAAAAAAGGAAAAGGAGTATAAAAAAGCATGAAGAACATTTTACTTACTGCTAGACTGCCACATGGGTTTGACCACCTCGTATTCTATCATGAAGATAACGGCGCAGATGATGACAGCGGCCAGGGCAGTCTTGGGGATGAAGAAGAAGTAGGGGGTGAGAGCACCGAGAGCCAGTAGGATCAGGAACCCTGCAGACAGAACGGTCTGTAAATATTCAGGAATCCTATGGAAAGAACATTCAACAAGTAATCAGGAACAGAGGATAGAACCATTGATTATGTAGGAGACGTACCATTTATCCTATCAAAGTGAGCGCAGATGTTCCACTTTTAGTATTAGCCAGAATTTGAAGTCAACATAGTTTGGTTAGGCCACTGACAGATTGTGTTGCTGTCATCTATTTATTTTAGTTATTTACATTAACTTGTAAAATATTGCCACCTTAGAAAGTGAGTAATAATCAACTTATGTTTGCTTCCTGACCAACTGTTGTATTACCCCCTCCTTGAGAGGATAGGTAATAGTTGGTAGGAGTACACTCTGATGGTGATTAGTGTAGTGTAACTACATCCACTCTGAATCCTGGCACACACCAAACGACAGACAGCTTTTACAATGGCAATGAGATGTCTACTTCAGCATTTATAGTCAATGACAGAACTTATAACAATCTAAAAATATTCAGGAACTCTGCGGGACGAACATACTGAAAATATTCAGGAACTCTGCGGGACGAACATACTGAAAATATTCAGGAACTCTGTGGATAGAACATTCTATATGTATTAAGAAACCCTGCGGAAAGAACATACTAAATATATTCAGAAACCCTGTGGATGGAAAATGTTACTAGTATACATTTGGTTTTTGTAATTTCACTTTATGAATGATTGTTTGAAATATGTAAGGGATGTAGATTGTCAGAGTTTTTAATTATTCTAAATAATTTGTGGCAGATTCATGAAGATTTAGTTGCTATATAATTCTAATTGATTTCTTTATACATTTAAAAATGCCATACAAATTAAACTACATACAGTTGGTAAACAAAACTAATTCTGCTCAATAATTTCTCTTAGGTAAAAAATGGGCTTCTCAGTTACCCATACGTTTTACAAGGTCACTGATACAATTAAAAGAGTACACATCCATTTATGAAAAGAATACACGGAAATTTCCGGTGAAAGATAGTAATAGAAAATACACCTACCTGTGTACAGGCCACCCATGGGGGTTCGCACGCCGCTGGCATGGTTCACAGCGGACCTTGAGAACGACCCGGTCACCGGCATAGAGGACACAAACGAGCCCAGCATGTTACTCAGCCCTAGTGTGAAGAGCTCCTGGGTCGCATCTACTGAGTCACCACTGGCTGGAAAATAACACCTACCTGTGTACAGGCCACCCATGGGGGTTCGCACGCCGCTGGCATGGTTCACAGCGGACCTTGAGAACGACCCGGTCACCGGCATAGAGGACACAAACGAGCCCAGCATGTTACTCAGCCCTAGTGTGAAGAGCTCCTGGGTCGCATCTACTGAGTCACCACTGGCTGGAAAATAACACCTACCTGTGTACAGGCCACCCATGGGGGTTCGCACGCCGCTGGCATGGTTCACAGCAGACCTTGAGAACGACCCAGTCACCGGCATAGAGGACACAAACGAGCCCAGCATGTTACTCAGCCCTAGTGTGAAGAGCTCCTGGGTCGCATCTACTGAGTCACCACTGGCTGGAAAATAACACCTACCTGTGTACAGGCCACCCATGGGGGTTCGCACGCCGCTGGCATGGTTCACAGCGGACCTTGAGAACGACCCGGTCACCGGCATAGAGGACACAAACGAGCCCAGCATGTTACTCAGCCCTAGTGTGAAGAGCTCCTGGGTCGCATCGACTGAGTCACCACTGGCTGGAAAATAATCGTTAAAATTGTTGGACTTTTAAAGTAAAATTAAGAACAGTTTTTTTCTACAGAGTTTACCAGTTGGTTTAAAGTTTCCCTTCAACATTATCGTAGAATAAACGTAAATAAAATATACTTTTGAAGAGTTAATGATCATGGATCCAAAGTAAACTTTAACGAAAATTCTAAGGGAAATCAAATGATAATCTGGGAGCAGGAAATAATCTGACATTCACGAAAACCTTGCAGAACTTGAAACTAAAGAGAAAAGTTCTCAGAGGAGGAGGTTCTCAGTAATTCTCAGAGGAGTGTTACAGTTAACAAAAAGTTTTCTCAGTCGCAATTAAAAAGAAACATATTCTTACAAAAATTAAGGGACTCAAAATACCCTATGAAACTGAAACTAATAATTTATTTGTATTTCCTTTGAGATTTTTATAACTTTGTACTAAAGTTTGTAGTTAGTTTCAAGGTGCCAAACATAAACCAATACATGTCAAGTTTTCAAATTCAGACCTCTAATTTGATTAAATTACAAAAGACTAAATAAAAAATATCTTGATTTACATTGCCATCAAGAACAGTAATGGCGTCAATACTTGATTGGCGAATGCAGATGTTAATTAAAATGGCTACATTACCATTTAATGTGCAGTTTAAACCACATTTTACATGTACATCACAGCACTCAATTAAATTAACCCACTTCAATTATTCAGAAGTGCTAGTTTTTTATTACAACTGTGCTTGCGTTGTAAAATAAACGAGTTCGCATGCAGCACGCTGACGTGAGGGAAGTGAATTTCCACATAAAAACTTGTAAAACTCAAAATAAGTGTAAAAACATACATTTTTCCAATTTTTATTGAAATCTGAAAATATTGATTTTTTGGCTGTTCTGATACTCCTGGTTTCATTTACTTGCAAAGCTGGGAGTACAATTTTGCGCATTATAAGGTAAGGAGAAGGTCCAGACAGGCTTGAAAGTAGGCGTGAGGTTGCTGGGGATGATAAAAGTACTCTAACAAAGGAATAACAGGCTTTTCTAGTGTAAAACCCCCATAAGACAACGTACTGTGTTTAGTCGATACACATTTTCTTTAATAACTCGGTAAATATTTATGCTAGAATGACTAGGGAGGGCTAAAAACTTTCGCCTCACTAATTCCCATCTTTTTACATGCATTTATTTTGCATCTGGGGCTTTTATGACCCTTTTTGGGCCCAAAAACTCAAAATTTGAAAGATTAATCCCCAAAAAAGGGGTTTGGAGTTTTCCGATTGTTTTGCCCAACGAACTTGTCCAACTGATTACAGAAAGGAACGTCCCTACCAAATTTTAAGTAAATCGGACAAAAAAATGCGACCGCTAGAGTGCAAACACACACATATATATATATATGTCTATATATATATATATGTATATATATATATATATATATATATATATATATATATATATATATATATATATATATATATATATATATATATATATATACAATTTTGAACGACACCCCAAAACGTGTTCAGGGGGTCATGTTAGGAACTTCTATAGTGGTCCCGGGCTTAAGTTTCACCGTGCAGGTCATGCTAATAGTTCACTTTCCAAAGGAAATTCACTAATAAAATCTCAACATGCGTCAAACACATTTCTACCGCGCGCAAGACTCACCGAAAGCCTTGGCGATGGCGACGTTCCCCAACACAGAGATAATCGGCACCAACACTATGGATGACCCGAGCTCGTAACACATCTCGAAGACATCCAGCGTCCGGTTGTTGATGGTGGATGTAAACGGAGGCACCTGGAGGGGGGGCAGGCCCGACCGCACCGTGCCTGTGACGAAAAATATTATAAAAATTGTAAAATATATTTAACGTTAAACAATACCACAGGGCGATTGGGGAAACCATAAGCCTACTTGGATGAAAGATCTCAGGTCTTGGTGAATTGTCAAATCTACCAACTATATGGATTTTAATTTTTTTTAGGGTGGGGGTTGGTAAACCCTTTCCACCATAGTGTTGTCCCTAAGCCTGAAAATCCCAGATTCACCAGGAAGATTTATAGAGAGCAAAAAACATTGCCCTGTATTCTGTAACTATGACGAACTTTTACAACTTGGCATGCGGACTAAATCAACATACCACCAAATGAAATCATCACCTGCCATAGGTAACATTGACTCTTTTAAGGTAAAAGGAAATTGAATTATGAACCTATGTATCATAATTTAAATTCCAAATTTCGCAAGGCGGATGATATACCATTTGATTATTTGCGTTCCAAAACCACACAATCTTTGTACACATTTAATTTCCATTTGTAAAATCTAGTGGTTATAATTTATTTAGCTTTAAAAATTTGCCAATACAATTGGCGTAAAAGCTCTAACTTTAATATACATTCATAAATAGGACATACATTAACACTTTCAGTGCCTTTGACTTGTTTGAATATGAAAAATGTTAGATGTTTCATTGATGGGCAATGTTCCGATTCCAGGGCACCCGCAGCGAAAGTGTTAATAAGTTTTAATTCAACATCTGAATTAATTCTTGAGATAATTTCTAAAATCGACATCCATATTTTAGAACCCAAACAAATATATATATGTTGTAAAATTAATTGATCTGAACTCAACGAGCAATTCTTTTCAAGGAAATTCTAAAGTATTCATGAAAGTATATTATTGTATAATTTAGCCATAAATAAAAATAAAAAATCCTCGTAAAATGTTTAAATAGTCGAATATTTTTCATTTTATAAGATTAATGAAAGTGTATAGTCAAGGGGAAATCTTGGAAAGCGAGAATATGCTCGGAGCTTTCACGCTTTCCGACAAAAGTAAATCAAACTGCTCTGAAATGAATCCAGAGGCGTAAGATACATTAACGCTCACAATCCAGATGGTTTTCCTTTCATAACTTATACTCTCCCACGCTTCAAGCTAGTTTAAACAAGACTCATTCCCTTGAAAATATGAGTAACACATGAATTAACATTTCTTTTGGGAAACAAAATAAGTTAGAACGATGAATTATATCGTTGGTCGTATACTTCTTGTTAAAAGTAATTAAATGTGCTTCACTGGTTTCATAATTGTCTCACCCTTTATGTTTTTGGACAGGGACAAAGTTTTTGGACGAATTAAATCTAAACTGTTTATTATTAAGTAGGAAATAAAGTAATAAAGTTTATAATTAAGTAGGTATTTGTTATTTTTTAAGTAGGAAGTTATCGGGTTGATAATGAATACGTATCTACTTAAATCATTTACTTGAAAAGCAATACCATTTTTTAATGATCTTGAAAGAACTTTTTTAGGAACAACACTACTACGGCGTGGTTAGTGAAGTAGGATCTTAAGAGATTTAAGGTTCAGTGGGTTATAGAACAAATTTTATTGATTTTTATGTTAATTTTATTTAGTTATATTTACCAACAATTTTGATAAACATGATTTATTTAAAGGAATTCCAATTTCACTAGCTGTTAACTTGTTCTAAGCATGGTAGTTATCAAGCTAAAGGGTTAAAAACTGTACATTTTACTCACTGTTACAACAGTGACCATAAACTAAACCAATACCCATACGGTTAACAATATGGCGTTATGATCGACCATGGGTCAGACTGATGTAGAATGATTTGAAGTAGCCTAAATATTTCTCACAGGTAACTAGAATAATGTGAAAAAGGTTTGATCAAATTCCATAAAGCCGCTTTCTTATGAAAAGCGATCAAAGCTGGTCCATAAGTGGAACAGACAGACTAAAATTGTTTAACACTGATTTTGCCTTCTCTGATATAAAAAAATAACTAAACAAATTTACGATTGAAAGCAATGTCCATACACACCTCTAATTTTACTGATCTTGTGGTGCTAGACAAGTAATTTAATAAATTAAAATTTCTAATAGTTAATCAATAATACAAATTTAAAAAATCTCGTAATTAGCATTGAAAATTAACAACACAGGAAAAACGGTTACTGATAATAACTTATATAATAAATAATAACCTATATATTTACATTTATCCTTCATTTCAAAGTATTAAGTAAATATAAAAGTATAAACAACAAAAACCCCTCAAGTAAATCTGAAGATTGCAATAATAACAAACAAATAATAACACAAACACTACTAAAATCCATCAAAAAAGGAAAATACCAATAAAATATTGATTGAAAACTTGAAAAATACTGATATACTTCTGGGGCTGTTTCATCCAATCAAGAACATCAAAGGGAGAATCAGGCGAATAATTTACTCTGAATGAATATTTTGTTTGCGATTGATAAAACGGAATATTTGTTTCAATTTCGTAAACATCCTGAAATCTTTCCATTGGAAAATAATCTGAAAGTCCGTGTGACATTACTTGTGACTGTGACAAAAACTAAATGCATCAAACATTCCAAAAATATTAATTCAGTATTTTTATAAAATTGTGAGCAATGTAATTTTGGATTTTTTAAACATCAGATTAACCAAAAGATATTAATTAGTGAGAAACAAACACAAGAATCTAGCACCACTTAAATCTAGCATAGTTGGTAAAATAATTGTATTAACAGCTTATTGAACAGTAGCCTAGCGGTTACGGTCACAACTCACAACAGTCATTTACCGTAGTCGGCATGGTAAGACCTAGGCCCGGGACCATGATAACTTTTCGTTTTGAGGTCCCCAGACCCCAAAAACACCATTCGTTCGAAACTGTATATATATATATATATATATATATATATATATATATATATATATGTGTCCGTGGGTGCGATAACTCTCGTAAAAAAGGTCCGATTTTGATGAAATTTGGTACAAACGTGTAAAGCAGAATTTATGACTTTAAGTTCGAAAACCAGACGGATCGACCTATCCGAAAGGGTATTTTGGGGGGGTTTTGTACCCCAAAAATGGGTTTTTTGAGTCTTTTACATACAATTTTTGAAAAAGTAAAATTTTATTTTTCCCCATTGGAATCAGCTTAAAAAGACGCACAATTTGATGTTTTAATCATTGCTCTACGTCAATTGGTTACTGAGATATTGAAAGTGCTAAACACAGTACGTTGTCCAATGTTATTCTTATGGAGGATAAGAAAAATTGTATATCTCGCTTATTTATCAACTTATCCTGATGAAACTTGGTATATTGCATCATTTCATTGTGGTCTATTGATATTTGCACAAAAACCCATTTTTTGCCCGATAGTTCCCGTAGCAGCAAACCTGCATACTCAGCCCCATGTTATTCTTATGGAGAATAATTAACGTGTTATCTCCTTTAATTATGAACATAAATTAATAGAACTTGGTATGTGGCTTTACCTAGTTGAGTTATATTGATATTTGTATAATAGCCCATTTTTAGTGTTCCTTATTTCAGCAAACCTGCATACTCAGCCGCCATGTTATTCTTATGGAGAATAATTAAAATGTCATAAATCGTTTATTTATGAATGTATATTGATGAAACTTGGTATGTGGCTTTATGTGGTATTAAGATAAATTAATATGCATTGGAAATTCGCTGAGTATGCAGGTTTGCTGCTTCTTCCCTATAGGGGAAATTCGCTAAAAACAACGTTAGTTCATCACTATTTACTAGACAGTGCAAACGAAGTGCGGATCCTGTGATATAAACAGTTTAAAAAATAATAGGTAATTGAAAAATAGCAGTTACAGTTGAAACCGCTACTGAGAAATATTATTTATATTATTTATGTTGTACACTATTTTCTAGGCGGGACGAAGGGCTTATGGATCGTATGATTTTAACATAAAAAAAAACAGGCTATTGAAAAGTAACTGGTATTGACAAATATTTTGTACGTTGTACACTACTTATCAGTCAATGAAATGAAGTGTGGATTCTATGATGAAAACAGTTAAAATAACGGGCTGCAGAAAAGTAGCAGTAAAAGTTATAACCGTTATTGATACACATATATATAGTTTATTTTACACACTACTTATCAGTCAGTACAAATTAATCATGGATCGTGTGGTCTAAGAGGCCATACACATTTTATGTAACACATTTTTTATTCATTTCAGACCCCCCCCCCCAATGTGTTATGTAAATCAATCATAGGAGGCTTTTAAACAGCTTAAACCTTTTAAACTCGTTTTATTACCAATTTGGAATATGGATTTCAATGAATCATTAAACTTTAATGACTTTCTTTTAAAAACAGTTGTAATAACTTATTTCAAAGCTAAATGTATACAAACAAACAAGACTGTTACTAATAACATAAACAACAAAATAAACTATCTCAGCTAAAATGGATCAAATTTAATTGATAGCTATGTGGGTGGCATTGCTCAGTTCTGTATCAAGTGATGATTTTGCACTCTATAACAATACTAAACATAGGTGTAAAGGAATACAGAACATACTCAAATCATGTTATGTATTTATTTTTAGGTTAACTGGTATTAAAATAGCATGACGAAAGTATTTTTTATAGACTTAACTGTAACCTTGATATAGATATCAATTTGATTATTTTTTAATTTTGAAATATTTATAACAATATAAATAGATAACGGGAGTGCGCCAGCTCTTTGGGTTAATATGTGTGTTACATAATGTTGATCCAAACCCCCAACCCCCCTCTCCCACATGACGCAGCAAAACGCTATGCCATACTCCTTCCCCCCCTTAAGTGTGTTATGTAATATGTGTATGGCCCCTAAACAGTTAAAATAGCAGGTTGTTGAAAAGTAGCAGTTACAGTTGTAAGCGTTACTGACAAGTATCGTTTATGCTACACACTACTTACCTGTTAGGACGAAAGGCGTGTGACCATGAGAATGACACCAGTAGGCAATACAGGAACAAACTACCACAGCCAGAGCGTTCCTTGCTGTCGATAGCAGCCACAGAGCTTTCGACAACATCCGCTGCCTGTCCGTCATCTTGCCGCCAGGCCCGACAAACTTGACTTCTTTCACTTTCTGGAAATTTCATCATAGAATGTACTAGGGGTCTTTATTTATTTGATGACGGATACAGTTAGTAGTTAGAAAGGTTCGTACGATCGCTTCTGATTATTTTGAGTGACCTAATACTACCATGATCTTGCCATTATCTAGAGATCAAATGTAATGAACTAAACTTACCCACAGACAAATATTTTAGGGAAAACATTTGTTCATAACGTGGAAATTAACTATCACAGCGTCAAACATGGTTGTCATCTGTTCTTTTTTTAAATAAGCTTGGGTCTACTTCCTCCATTTTCCTCTCCACTCTGCATTGTGGATCCCACAAAAAAGGAACATAGTCCCTATGTTTTTATTTTCTCCCCCTATACATAGTATATGGAGAAAGTATTGTTTTCATCAAAATTTTCGAATTTGAGTTGTTAGTGGAAATATTCATTTTGGTGCTCCCTGAACCCAAAAAAGTGGTTTTTACGTGATGTCTGTCTGTCTGTCTGTGTGTGTGTGTGTGTGTGTGTGTGTGTGTGTGTGTGTGTGTGTGTGTGTGTGTCCGTGTGTGTATGTGTGTGTGTCTGTGTGGATGTGTACATAGCTAGAGCCCTAACCAATGGGCCGATTTTTATGAAATTTGGTATGTAGGTACTAATCCACGATATCTCCAGGCATTTTTTAAATTTTTTTAAATTTTTGTTTTTTAAGGGTAATTATTCCCCAAAAACCGCCAAAAAACATGAAAATCAAGATTTCTCAAAAACGGCTCTAACGATTTTGATTAAACTTTAGTAGTTTATATAACTTTAGTTTTCCAACAAAATGACACCACCCGCATTCCTGTAAAAATTCGGGTTCAGAAATTACAGGACTTAAAACATCAAAAATTCAGTTTTTTGGATTTTTCATAAAAATAAATAAACATTAAAAAATATTACTATTCACCATTAAAAAGAGCTCAAAAAACTAAATAATTTAGTATTTTGAATTACTATTCTACAACTGCTGGTTTCGGAGAAAACTGAAATTTTCATTTTTCGGTAAACGCAGTACGTTGTCCAATGTTATTCTTATGGGGAATACAAAAATTATTATTTCTCTCTTATTTACTGACAAATTTAATTCAAACTTGACATGCTTGTCAAGTTGGCATTGACCAACAGAGGAAATTCAAAATATGATGCCCCTTAATAATCCTGGGGGGGGGGGAATAGGGGGCATTTCCCCTCTTAAAACCACGAGTGTAGCAATGGATTCTGTAGTGCCTCCAAAGCAGGGATTTGGGTGGATGTCTTTTAAAACAACTTGTTTACAAGATTTTCTGTACATTCGACCGTGCTTTGTATTCTATATTTATTAAATAAAAAGTAATTTATTCGTTAAAGTTGGGCTAAAAGGGAGAAAGTATGTGTCATTTTCTTGATACCGTTTATTTCACTCTCCATTGTGCACTTCTTCTACCACAAAAAAACGTATTCGGTACCGTACAAGAAGTACCGTAGTCGGTATTTTTACCGAAGGCATGCATTTTGTTCAATCAAAAATGAAATAATGTATCCGTATAAAAAAGTGCTATGGACTGTTATACTGGCCACCAAAAACCACCGTTGAATTGCTGCATAAACAAATTGCAATGTTGGAAGCACTGTGTAGCCAGGAGGCTAATAAACTGTATTAATACTGACTAATTCTCCTGTAGATTCTCACCCCTTGCCTTGAAAGATACGTAGCATGCACAGGTGAGATGCTCAGGTGCACGGGCAGATTATAAGAAACAGAGGCTGCCAAACTGTTAAAATATATGAGTGTATACAGGGTGAGTCAGGCCACTCGTCCAGCATGTATAACGGGAGAACAGTTTAGTCTAAAGCCATCAAACAAAATTATTTCCGATTGAAACGCTTATAGGCAATCTATACAAAATCTTTTCATCAAAATATATGTTTTGGTGATCCAAAATTGAAGGTCACGGTTTTGAATCTCAAAGTTTTCTTATTTAAGCATAGGGCAAATTATATAAATAATGTTAAGGGTCTCAATAAAAAATTTTTTTGGCAAAATGAAAATTCACCCATCTTCTCCGTTTTAAAATGACATTTTATAAACCGCTAAGGTATATCTTTTCCAATAAAAATTTCTTTCTCGTAATAAACTCAGCTTTACTCTGGTATGTTACATGACAGGCATGCCTGAAACTCAACAAAGTTAAAAAGTAGCAAATATCAAAAAGCATTCCATTAAAAAGGTTCTGTAAATCCTAGAAACATTATAATTTACACCAACTTTGTATCTCTTTTTTCTTTTTTTTTTTGCAATAAGTTAAAAACATTATTTTCCTATTTGAAATGCATGTCAATTTGCATAACAGTTGCATGTATTCTGTCGCCACTTTCATTTAAAGCGTTATAATTAACATGCACTTCATATAGGAAAATATTGTTCTTTACTGACTGCAATAAAACTATATTTTAGGGAGACTATATATTATCAGCAACCGCAAGCGCAGCACCAGTTTACCCTAAGTAGCAGCAGCAGCACTATGCAGGTCCCTCCCAGCAGACTGTCGGCCGCCCTAGCCTCGTGGATGTGGAGCCAGACCTGCCGCAAGGTGTCCAGGAACCCGGACGACTGGAACCTCAGACCCAGCAGCCCCTTGAGCTGGGAGACCGCGATGATCACGGAGGTGGCCGAGGTGAAGCCAACCGTCACCGGGATGGAGATGAAGTCTATCAGCACTCCTGGACAATCGCAATGGCTTGGTTAGTTCTGCAAACAATATAACAATACTAGGCTTAATGCCGTTGGTGGCCTCGCCCCCAACCCCCTTTTGGAGTTTGCTTCGTTCACTTGCATTCGTATGTTAGGTACTTACTTTCTTACTCCTGTGGCCATGTAAACCCAAGATAGATTTTGACCTCTCCAACAACCCGCCTCTTAATTTAACACAAGTTTATATCTAACTCGACTATTGTAGTTTGTAAACCAAAGAAAAACTACAACAATGAGCTTTATATAAATCAGCTGTTACAAACATGTGGCACAAGCCAATGAAAGTGTGCTTTCATAAAACATCTACAACTTGGTACACATGTAAATTGACCCACACTTCAAATTACTCCTTCTCGGATGAACAGCGGCTGAATGGAAGATCGGATCTTAAATCTGATGAAACATCGTTAGTTTCAAATTAAATACTCTACAACTTTGATATTTAACATCGTTTACCATCTCTAACCGTTTTCTTACTAAACAGGCTCAAAATGGAAACATTTAAAAAGTGTAATTCAGTTCTTCAGCAAGTGAACCCATGCAGAAGAATACCAAGGAAGAAGAATATATAAGAAGAATATTAAATTCTAGGTAGGAGGCAATGTTGAATAGTTAAATGTTTTATGAGAAACATATTTCAGTTTGTTTACACTCACCCGCTAGCCCTACTGGCTTAAAGGCTTATTCAGTTATTTAATCCGGGACTAGGATTTGAACCCACAGCAAGGCAGGACACTGCTATGGTTTCGAAGTTTATTACCCTGACCACTATGTGACTGACCAATTCAATTCAATAATGCAGAATCTAAATGAAATAGGAAACTATTTGGCACATGACTTCTCGTAATGAAAAACCATTTTTTGTTGCATATGCATGTTTTAAACTCAAAACTGTCACTTACCCAAGTGCAGCACCCCCATCAGGATCTGCACCACGCCGGTCAAGAAGCAAAGGAGCACAGCGAAGTCAGGGTTCCTGCCGATGATCTGCTGGTAGGTCATAAGGGCCATGAGAGCCGTGGGTCCTATCGTGATGTCCTTGCAACTGCCGAACACCAAGTATACGAAACATCCCATGAACGAGGAGTAAAGTCCATACTGTAAATAGGAGAAACATTAAGCAACGCATGAGGGGAGCACAGCAAAGTCAGGGTTCTTGCTGATGATCTGCTGGTAGGTCATAAGGGCCATGAGAGCTGTGGTCTTATCGTGTCCTTGCAAATGCCGAACACCAAGTAGACGAAACAGCCCATTAACAAAGAGTATAGCCCGAACTCGGGAAAAATATGCAAAAGATCAATCAATCAAGTTGCTTTATTTACGAAAATAACAGTTACTTTTCTACTGAGCACAAAATCCTTTCAACTTTCAGGTTCAATTTAGAAAAAAAACCAAAGTCTGTTTCCGTGGGGGAAAGTAAACCTCCTCTTTACAGAACCCCCCTCCACTCTTACAGAAACTCCCTCCCTTTCCCCTTCCCCATTCCACCTTACAGAAACTCCCCCTTCCTTACGTATGTGGTTACAAGGTTTGTCTGGACTTAATGTGTAAACGGATTAATTTAAACCTTCAGTCACAACAAATATTCATGATGTATGCCTCCTTAATAAGATTACTAACCTAAATCCATTATTGAATCAAATCAATCCACGGTATGAATCAGGTTAGTAACCTGTTATACAAAATAAATATAAATCCGACCTACCTTTTGTTATATTTTAGAGATCTTGTATCAACTTAAAACTTCTCAAAACTCTCGTAACTTCTTAAAAATAAACTCATCTACTCCTTGAAAACAACTAATATAACTATACAAATCATTATAATATAATTTTAAAATCCAAATCGTAAATTTCGTAAGATCATGTAATGTTCAAATTCTGAATGTGCATGGTTTAAAATTCAGTAGGGTGTTTTTTTTAACTGTGCCACCATTGGGATCTTGTAAACTGTACATCATACAGTAAACTTTAAATGGGGAACATTCCCTTGTTTTTAAAGAGGTTTAAAAATAAGTAGATAAAACTTTTGTAAATGGCCGCCATTTTCCAATATGGCGGTCAACTTCATTTTTTCTTATGGCATACCCTGTATTTTATGGTGTTTACGGATATTAAATGAAAATGTAAGACTTTTTTATTCTTGAGTAATTTCTGATATACTTAACCGTTTATGAGATTCAGAGAGATAAAGGTAAATCATTTTTGTTGTTTTTGTTATCTGTGCTACCATTGGGATCTTGTAAACTGTACATCTTACAGTAAACTTTAAATGGGGAACATTCCCTTGTTTTTAAAGAGGTTTAAAAATAAGTAGATAAACCTTTTGTAAATGGCCGCCATTTTCCAATATGGCGGTCAACTTCATTTTTTCTTATGGAATACCCTGTATTTTATGGTGTTTACGGTTATTAAATGAAAATGTAAGACTTTTTTATTCTTGAGTAATTTTTGATATACTCAACCGTTTATGAGATACAGAGAGATAAAGGTAAATCATTTTTGTTGTTTTTGTTATCTGTGCTACCATTGGGATCTTGTAAACTGTACATCTTACAGTAAACTTTAAATGGGGAACATTCCCTTGTTTTTAAAGAGGTTTAAAAATAAGTAGATACAATTTTTGTAAATGGCCGCCATTTTCCAATATGGCGGTCAACTTTAATTTTTCTTATGGCATACCCTGTATTTTATGGTGATTTCGGTTAGCAAATGAGAATCTAAGACTTTTTTATTCTTGAGTAATTTTTGATATACTCAACCGTTTATGAGAAACAGAGAGACAAAGGTTTAATATAATTCAGGCAGGCCTAGGTGTATTAGTTTCAAGTGAGCTAGTGGCTTATTCATATTTTACTTGCTGCTTATAATAAGAAAATAATTAAAGTTATCTACAGGACACACATAAAAGATTTCTTTTAATTATAACAATTTCATTTTTGATACAAGAAACATATTTACAACAGGTGTTCAAAGTGGCCACCATCTGTATAAATACAAGCAGTCGCCCTTTTTAAAACATCATTCACAGCCTTATTGATTGTGTTGTGGTGAACTCCATGAAAGATTTCTCTGACTCTCGTTGTCATATCTGCAACAGTGTTGTATCGGGATTTGTACAAATTGTCTTTTAAATAACCCCAAACAAAGAAATCCATTGGTGTCAGGTCTGGGGACCTCGCTGGCCATGGTAATGGGCCATTTGTACCAAGCCACTTTCCGGGAAAGTGAATGTTCAAGAACTGCACTACCACTTCACTGTTATGCGCTGGGGCACCGTCTTGTTGGTATATCAACTGGGTTCTTACATTTAAAGGTACATCCTCAATTGAGTTCAACAAAATGTTCTCTAAAAACTGTAAATACATATGTCTTGTCAAATTCCCTTCATAAAAGTGTAGTGCTATTACTGCATTATTCAACACAGCACACCAACAGTTTATCGAGAATCGAACTTGGTCATGTCCTTCTCTCACTACTAACGGATTTACTTTAGCCCAGTAATGGTTGTTCTTCCTATTCCACATTCCCCTATTTGAAAAGTTAGTTTCATCAGTCCATATAATGTTCGATAAAAACCCTGGTGTATTTACAGCCTCCTGAGCTAACCATCCACAAAACTCTAGCCTCCTATTTTCATCACCCGGCATCAAAGCTTGAACTTTCGCATACTTATAAGCGTGGTACTTGTTTGTTTTTAGTACTTTAAAAATTGAGGAGGTTGAAGTTTGCAAAATGGATGCAACTTCTCTAATAGAAGCATTAGGAAAAGCCTCAAAGTATGCCAAAACATCAATTTGAAATTCATCAGTAACAACTGTGCTTACTCTCTGACGTGGTTTTGCAAAAGAACCATTGGCTGCCAAGTTTACAATAAGTTGTTTGAAATACCTACGATTCGGTACTCGCCTATCAGGATACCTCTCTTGATATGCGATATTTGCTGCACTACAGTTTCTGTTACACAGAAAATACACTTCGACCATGTCAAGTTTTTCATTGTTTGTAAATTCCATAGTAAGAGAACTGTCATAACAAGCGTAATTATAAAAAAAACCAAAATAAAAACAATAAAACTGTACAAGTTAAAAACCACAAGAAATTATTAATAAATTGCACGGTGAAAGACAACTATTCTGAGACTGCAAGTTTACAGGTTAGTGATTATTGTTTATTATTCCAACAATGCTATAATGCTAATAAACAGCTGGCAATGGAAATGGACGAAAGATTAATAACAGCTGTTATGAGAGCCTAAGCCTGCCTGAATTAAATTTTTATCTCTCTGTATCTCATAAACGGTTGAGTATATCAAAAATTACTCAAGAATAAAAAAGTCTTACATTTTCATTTAATATCCGTAAACACCATAAAATACAGGGTATTCCATAAGAAAAAATGAAGTTGACCGCCATATTGGAAAATGGCGGCCATTTACAAAAGTTTTATCTACTTATTTTTAAACCTCTTTAAAAACAAGGGAATGTTCCCCATTTAAAGTTTACTGTAAGATGTACAGTTTACAAGATCCCAATGGTAGCACAGATAACAAAAACAACAAAAATGATTTACCTTTATCTCTCTGAATCTCATAAACGGTTAAGTATATCAGAAATTACTCAAGAATAAAAAAGTCTTACATTTTCATTTAATATCCGTAAACACCATAAAATACAGGGTATGCCATAAGAAAAAATGAAGTTGACCGCCATATTGGAAAATGGCGGCCATTTACAAAAGTTTTATCTACTTATTTTTAAACCTCTTTAAAAACAAGGGAATGTTCCCCATTTAAAGTTTACTGTATGATGTACAGTTTACAAGATCCCAATGGTGGCACAGTTAAAAAAAACACCCTGTATATTACTAATAATACCTAACGTTAATGTTTAATAGAACATAGCGATTTACTCTAAAGAATTATTACCTGTGGTTCAAGTCCGGCCAGCACAGCATAAGCCAGCGCCTGTGGCATCAGTGTCAACCCCACAGTGACCCCAGCTATCAGGTCACAGATGGCTTTGTCAGCGGAATACTGTGGCAGCCATGACACTACCGGGACTCTGCGGCACACCAGCCTCCTGAGTCTACTGGGTGCCTTGTCACCCATCCTGGAACAACAACATACAGCCATCAGTGTCAGCCCCACAGTCACCCCAGCTATCAGGTCACAGATGGCTTTGTCAGCAGAATACTGTGACAGCCATGACACTACCGGGACTCTGCGGCACACCAGCCTCCTGAGTCTACTGGGCGCCTTGTCACCCATCCTGGAACAACAAGATACAGCCATCAGTGTCAGCCCCACAGTGGCCCCAGCTATCAGGTCACAGATGGCTTTGTCAGCGGAATATTGTGGCAGCCACGACGCTACCGGGACTCTGCGGCACACTAGCCTCCTGAGTCTACTGGGCGCCTTGTCACCCATCCTGGAACAACACGATACAGCCATCAGTGTCAGCCCCACAGTGGCCCCAGCTATCAGGTCACAGATGGCTTTGTCAGCGGAATACTGTGGCAGCCACGACACTACCGGGACTCTGCGGCACACTAGCCTCCTGAGTCTACTGGGCGCCTTGTCACCCATCCTGGAACAACAAGATACAGCCATCAGGGTCAGCCCCACAGTGGCCCCAGCTATCAGGTCACAGATGGCTTTGTCAGCGGAATACTGTGGCAGCCACGACACTACCGGGACTCTGCGGCACACTAGCCTCCTGAGTCTACTGGGCGCCTTGTCACCCATCCTGGAACAACAAGATTCAGACATCAGTGTCAGCCCCACAGTGGCCCCAGCTATCAGGTCACAGATGGCTTTGTCAGCGGAATACTGTGGCAGCCACGACACTACCGGGACTCTGCGGCACACTAGCCTCCTGAGTCTACTGGGCGCCTTGTCATCCATCCTGGAACAACAAGATACAGCTATCAGTGTCAGCCCCACAGTGGCCCCAGCTATCAGGTCACAGATGGCTTTGTCAGCGGAATACTGTGGCAGCCATGACACTACCGGGACTCTGCGGCACACCAGCCTCCTGAGTCTACTGGGCGCCATGTCACTCATCCTGGAACAACAAGATACGGCCATCAGTGTCAGCCCCACAGTGACCCCAGCTATAAAGTCACTGATGGCTTTGTCAGCGGAATATTGTGGCAGCCACGACACTACCGGGACTCTGCAGCACACCAGCCTCCTGAGTCTACTGGGCGCCATGTCACCCATCCTGGAACAACAAGATACAGCCATCAGTATCAGCCCCACAGTCACCCCAGCTATCAGGTCACAGATGGCTTTGTCAGCAGAATACTGTGGCAGCCATGACACTACCGGGACTCTGCGGCACACCAGCCTCCTGAGTCTACTGGGCGCCATGCCACCCATCCTGGAACAACAAGATACAGCCATCAGTGTCAGCCCCACAGTGACCCCAGCTATAAAGTCACTGATGACTTTGTCAGTGGAACTATTAAGACATCATAAAAGTTCTTAAGCAACATTTTTTCGTTCCTTAGGAAAAGGAATAAAAACAACATTACTAAAATGAAATAATGACAGACAATAATTTATTTAAGGGCTGAAGAAGGTATATGGAGAAATATTTTCTTAAACTAATAAATATTACACATTACAAATTATCTAAAATCGGACATTTTTATCGTCATAGATTGTTAAACCGTACCAGGTGCTTTTGAGAAAACCGTCGGTCTGTGACTTAATAAGGGATAATTTAATTAAGGGTAAAAAAATAAATCCCGAACAAAATGTATTGTTAATGGTTCACCAAAGAGCACTCACATTCATGATCTAAGGTCACATAACATTTGTTTAAGTTAATCAGTTATGATATTTAATCTTATTTACAAATTTGAATCAGTTTAGTAATCGAAACCAAAGACTCAGTAATATCATAGATTAGTAACAAATATAATTGAATAAACATAATTATGGTACATAAACAGATGTACACATAACTTTACTGACAGGGAGGGAAATGTTTAAAACGCTATTGAAACGCCACAGCTCCATCTGAAACCAAAGAGCCCAGCTTACAACAATAACAGTTCTCGTCCAGTCATCTGGAAGGCAATGCAATCCGTTCTGATCGCATTTTCAGAGTTCTGCCGCTCCGTTTTTGAGGGGTACTTCAGCAATTATTTCCAACAATTACATTTAACTTTTGCTTTACCGTGGATCATTTACCAGCGTCGTGGATAATTTGAAATGTCGTGCCTCAAAACTTTTACAACAAAATTATAATTGATTTACTTAATGTCCATCTTAATTTCTTAACATTGAACTTCCATTTTTAGCGAATCTCCCCTATAGGAAAGAAGCTATTACTGCAGGTCTCATGGTAAGACTTAAGCCCGGGACCATGATAACTTTTCGTTTTGAGGTCCCCAGATGCCAAATCACCATTCGGGTCAAATTTTAATATATATATATGTGTGTGTGTGTGTGTGTGTGTGTGTGTGTGCGTGTGTGTGTGTGTGTGTGTGTGTGTGTGTGTGTGTGTCCTTAAGCACAATAACTCTCGTAAAAATGGTCCGATCTTAATGAAAATTGGTACAAATATGTAAAGTACCATTTATTTTAACGAGTTCGAAACCCAGACAAATTGCATCATCCGAAGGTGGGTTTTGAACCCCAAAATGGGTTTTTTGGAGTTTTCACATGTGATTTTAATTTAAATCAAATTTTAATTTATACCATTGCATTCAGCAGAAAAAACAATTTGGTATTTAGATCATTGCTCTATGTCAATTGGTTACTGTGATATTGAAAGTGCTAAACATAGTATGTTGTCCAATGTTATTCTTATGTAGAAAAAGACAAATTTTATATCTCAGTTATTTATGAACATAAACTGACGAAACTTGGTATATCGCTTCATCTGATTGTGGTTTGTTGTTTGAACAAAAAAAATTTTTCGCCTATGGTTCCCGTAGCAGCAGACCTAGGTACTCGGTCCCCATGTTATTCTTATGGAGAATAATAGAAATGTTATAATATATCGCTTATTTATGAATGAATATGGATGAAACTTGGTATGTGACTTCACTTAGATGAGTTCTGTTGATATTTTCATAGAAACCCATTATTTTGTGTTCCTTGTTGCAGCAAACCTGCGTACTCATCCCTAATGTTATTCTTATGGATAATAATGAATATTTTAAATATCGCTTATTTATGAATATATTTCTTATAAATTCTGGTAAGAGGCTAAATGTGTTATTAAGACATATGTATTCATTGGAAATTCGCGGAGTTGCTGCGACGGGGTTATTTGAAAATTGGTTTAAATTATTAAACGATTTACAAATATAACACAATTTTATAAATGTTTTGGCCGTATAAAGAATGGCCTAAAATTACGATTCCTATTATGTTATATTACTGTTATGAGTTAATGTCACATAACAATAGACAACAACGTTATAATTTGCAACTAAGTACAATATACACAAACTCGCCACTGTTAGTTTAAAAACCATATTTGTTCTAGTAAACAAACACAACTAAACCACTCCTATCGGCGTTTGTTTATCCATTCCACAAACCACAACAAAATACACCAACCGCGCCCTCGTATACACAAAGTGACACAAAACAGTCTAGCCACACAGCGGTCGCTGCTGATTAAACTTACAAAGTCGTCACAGAGTTCCCAAGTTGCAGGAGCCACAGACTGATTCAGTAGTTGAAACTCAGCTCGACTCGAGTGGAGCGGTCGCTTGGGTGGAAGGAAACTTTGTCCTGCGGTTTCTCTGGTACTACAACGTTGTCAACACTAGTGGCGCAGTGGTGACCGAGGCCTGGTTGGTGACCTTTGTATAATTTATACAAGGTAACAATAATGCAAACAAGGAAACACTTTTCACATATTCATCAAAGGAAACCGTATGTGTTATTATTTTAAAATACATAAATAAACAGGGGATTTATTGACAACTGGTCTAATTTTAACTATAGGTTACTGTGAAATTCAAGTTTACAATATATGTAGGATATTCAGGGAAGTGTTTCAGCACTTTAGGATGTGATTATACGCAATCAAATATTGAATAAAAGTTTGAAGTTATATTCTAAGACCTATAGTTTTTCGTCTACCTGACTTGTGTGTGTTTTTTGTGTAATAATTAATTAATAGATTGTTAAAAGCCAACTATCTTTAAAACCGTAGTATTTAGGAAAAATATAAGAATCAAAAAAGTTTTGTCATTTATCCTAAAAATGACAATATGACAATTTTAACTATGAGATGATTTGTAGCTGAAACATTGTGATTTTTTAGTTAAAACTTGCTTTTCTGCTATTTATATACTAAAACATCATGTTTTAAATTATGTGTATCACGATTTCTTAGTTAGTTACCATCCCACAATTAAAACTTTTTTTTAATCATAATTGTTATGACAAAAAACACTTTTCTTTTATTCCTATAATTTTGACCTACATAATACGGGTTTAAAGGTAATTAATTAGCTTTGAAAAATAAAAATGTCACCATTTTGAGATTACACAAACTTAATACACCATCACGAAATAGATCTCATTAATCGTCACACAAGTACCAAGTTTCAAGTTGATAAGATTTAACTTTTTAATCAAGATTAACCATGTGAAAAACAAATACGGTCATATACAACTGTAGGTTTTGGACATACAGTATCTTCAAATGCACTTTTTTGCTTATTTTTATGTTGCATCCTACTGTTTAATCTTGCTTGCTACTTAATTGCACCGTAAATTGTTGGACCACTTTTTTTTAACACTTTGCATATCTTGTTAAGATTTGGTCAGTTATCATTGAAAACGATGTTTATACATGTAGTTTAAAATAGTAGAAACATAAATTTCCGTAGATAAATAAGGTTTTCTTTGATGTCTCAGTGGAAAAAGTTCTCTGTTTATATTATTGTTACCTTGTATAAATTATACAAAGGTCACCAACTCGGCCTCGGCCACCACTGCGCCACTAGTGTTGACAACGTTGTAGTACCAGAGAAACCGCAGGACAAAGTTTCCTTCCACCCAAGTGACCGCTCCACTGTACCGAGTCGAGTTGAGTTTCAACTACCGAATCAGTCTGTGGCTCCTGCAACTTGGTAACTCTGTGATGACTTTGTAAGTTTAATCAGCAGCGACCGCTGTGTGGCTAGACTGTTTTGTGTCACTTTGTGTATACGAGGGCGCGTTGGTGTATTTCGTTGTGGTTTGTGGAATGGATAAATACACAGGTAGGAGTAGTTTGATTGTGTTTATTTAGAAACAAGATGTCCTTTCCACTGGCAGTGCCGAATTTGTATCTAGTATCTAGTTGCAGATTATAACTTCAATCGTATCAATTTGTATAGTGTATACACATAGTTCTCATCACATTCTTAATACATTTCTCCTACAACCGCGCCTAAAGTGCTTGTTTACAACCTAAAACACGTCGTAAACATATGTTGTATCAGTAGTGTTAGTTTGTTGCTTTGGTCCAAGTTAACTGACTCGATGCTGATAACCTCGTTCTGGTGAATTCAGCAAAAATCGATAAATATGAACTTTTGTATGTTCACGGTAACCAAAATTGCAGTTTCAGGAAAATTTAAGGATCTTTTCGGTTATGTGTCAACAATTCAAAAAAACCTTCCAAACTTTCGCGTGCAGTAGGAGGGGTAGATTGGATGGTACAACGATAATATTTGACGAATGTTAATCGTACAATCAATCGTATGAACACGGTAATAACCACCAAACAGTTATCCACAAATACAATTGTTCAAATTGCTTAAAACAGCTGTTGACATGCGTCAACATGCGTTGACGTGCTAAAGCTGTTCTTTAGTGAATTTCCTTTGGAAAGTGAACTATTAGCATGACCTGCACGGTGAAACTTAAGCCCGGGACCACCATAGAAGTTCCTAACGTGACCCCCTGAACACGTTTTTGGGGGTCGTTCAAAATGTTATATATATATATATATGTATGTATATATATATATATATATATATATATATATATATATATATATATGTATGCACTCTAGCGGTCGCATTTTTTGTCCGATTTACTTCAAATTTGGTAGGGACGTTCCTTTCTATAATCTGTTGGACAAGTTCGTTGAGCAAAACAATCGGAAAACTCTAAACCCATTTTTTGGGGATTAATCTTTCAAATTTTGAGTTTTTGGGCCCAAAAAGGGTCAGAAAAGCCCCAGATGTAAAATTAATGCATGTAAAAAGATGGGAATTGGAGAGGCGAAAGTTTTAAGCCCTCTCTCGTCATTCTAGCATACATATTTACCGAGTTATTAAAGAAAATGTGTATTGACCAAACACAGTACGTTGTCTTATGGGGGTTTACATTAGAAAATCCTGTTATTCATTTGTTGGTGTACTTTTAACATCTCCAGCAACCTCACGCCTACTTTAAAGCCTGACTGGACCTTCTCCTAACCTTATAATGCTTAAAATTGTATTCCCAGCATTGCAGGTAAATGAAACCAGGAGCATCAGAACAGCCAAAATATCAATGTTTTCAGATTTCAATAAAAATTGGACAAATGTACGTTTTTGCACTGATTTTGAGTTTTAAAAGTTTTTATGTGGAAATTCACTTCCCTCACGTCAGCGTGCTGCGTGCAAACTCGTTTTAACTTCTGATGACCTTAACCAAAAAGTATCATTTTGATTCCTAGGTCATCATTGGCTGACACTTTTCGGTCGAGGTAATCAGCGGTTAATATGAATTGAATGAATTATTCAACTTGTCCACAGTGGAAACTTGTGCAACAGCTGTTTGTTTAGATTAGCAATAAGATCAATTTGGTCCTAGTGATGAAATATACTATTGTTGATCCCGACTCTGGTGCGCATACACAAACTGTAGAGAGTCATTGGAGGTTGGCTAAACAACGCAGTAAAGTTCAGTGCGTCACGCACCGCTCGCCGGTGTATGACTCATATCTTTGTTATTTTTTGTGGCGAGATATACTCGTCTACTGGCCCCCAGAATAAAGGTAAGTAGTTTTTATTTTGTTTAAGACTGAATACAAAGATTTAACAGATTGTTGACACATAACCGAAAAAATCCAAACTGGAGCGTGCAGTTTGAATGTAAAGTGTTTTTGTCGCTTTCAAAAACTTACCAACAGTTTTCTGTCAAGCGACAAAGAGTTACTTTACGCTCATAATACATAAATAACTATTTAGTACAACCTTACCAAAAGTGCTGCTTTACGATTTAAAAACACAATTTAAAAACATCAGTTTTTTGTTTAGCGAGCGAAAACTTTCATTTCATTGACTGTGTCTTACTTTTTCGCTCGCTGAAGTAGTAATAAACAGCTGATTGATTTTTTCGTTGGGCCAAGCTAACTGACTAGGTGCTTATAACCTCGATCTGGTGAATTCAGCAAACATCGATAGAAGCAATTTGTTGTATTTTTGTGGTATCCAAAATTGCAGTTGTAGGGACAACTTGTGTATGTAATTCGAGTGTAAAGTGGCTTTGTCGCTTTCGGAAACTTACCAGTAACAGGTTTCTCTAAACCGTAAAAGAACTATTTTACGCTTCTAAAAAATAAATAACTATTTTTATTACTGGTACAAATATAAAGAGGCCTGACAACCCCATTTACACCGAGTGCATACATGTAGTTTGTAAACCTTTGTTTGTGATGCATTCTGTGGGGACACTTACTTTACCGTCAGACTGACACACGTTTATATTACTCCCTGACTAAATAAAACCACTGTCTGATTAACATAAAATTACCTTGAATAAACATTGAAACCTGCATGACCACTAAGGAGGACCTGAGGGAAATTCGGTCATATTTCGAGTATTGTCAATGACTAAAACTTAAAGAGCGTTTTAATCAAAACAATTCGAGTTATACCGGGAAGATATAATAAGCATGTCGTTAAATGAAATTTTTCTCAATCACCAGACCAAGTAAACTCATCGTCTTCAGCAGTTAATTATTAGTGAATTTCCTATGGAAAAAGAACTATTGGCGTGACCCACACGGTGAAACTTAAGCCCGGGACCACCATAGAAGTTCCTAACGTGTCGCCCTGAACACGTTTTGGGGGGTCGTTCAAAATTGTATATATATATATATATATGTGTGTGTATGCACTCTAGCGGTCGCACTTTTTGTCCGATTTACTTCAAATTTGGTAGGGACGTTCCTGTCTATAATTAGTTGAACAAATCCGTTGGGCAAAAGAATCGGAAAACAGTAAACCCATTTTCTGGGGATTAATGTTTCAAATTTTGAGTTGTTGGGCCCAAAAAGGATCAGAGAAGCCCCAGATGTAACATTAATGCATGTAAAAGGATGGGAATTAGTGAGGCAAATGTTTTAAGCCCTCTCTCGTCATTATAGCATAAATATTTGCTGAGTTATTAAAGAAAATGTGTATCGACTAAACACAGTACGTTGTCTTATAGAGGTTTTACATTGGAAATGCCTGTTATTCATTTGTTGGTGTACTTTATCATCCCCAGAAACCTCATACCTACTTTCAAGCCTGACTGGACCTTCTCCAAACCTTATAATGTGCAAAATTGTATTCCCAGCATTGCAGGTAAATGAAACCAGGATCATCAGAACAGCCAAAAATCTATATTTTCAGTTTTCAATAAAAAGTGGAATAAATGTATTTTTTACACTGATTTTGGGTTTTGAAAGTTTTTATGTGGAAATTCACTTCCCTCACGTCAGCGTGCTGGGTGGGAACTCGTTAAATATTTTTAGGACAAAAAGATTAAGTTCTTAAGGATTTCGTTGGTTTTTATAATTTTGACTCGTATACCCTACGAATCATGCCGAATATTTTGAGTTTTTTTTACCGTAGCATATGTTATTGTACAATAACGGCCTGCTAATTTGACGAGGATATTTCATTTGAGTTCGTGCATTTAAAATTAGCGTTTGAAATAAAGATGTTCAAAAGGAAATTCAATTGCACTATAGTAAGACGAAAATTAAATGTGTATTTTAATTTATTCTCTAAACGTGGAGAGGCACGACGTTTAAAACCAACCATCATTGGTATATGATCCACAGTAAACCAAATGTTAAATGTAATTGTTGGAAATAATTGTTAAAGTATCCCACGAAATGGAGCGGTAGCACTTTGAAAATGCGATCAGAACAAATTGTATTGCCTTCCGGATGACTGGACAAGAACTGTTATCGTTGTAAGCCGAGCTCTTTGATTTGAGATGCTACAATTGCCTTTATAACGTTGTAAAAATATATCTAAATATGTCAGTAAAATAAATGTGTATTTTCTTAGATTTTTATAATATTTTTGGTATCATTACTTGGTTGGATTCCTCTATAATATAACGATACATGTGCTAATATACATGAACCTTGTAATCATATACACTACTGTAGGCGTACGATTCAATAATTTTAAATTTACGATTTTATTCACTTGCATGTCTCTTAAGAATACGATAAAATTATCAAAAGCAATGTTAAAATCATGTTAACTATGGCTAAATACTATTTAAAAGATTTTTTATCTTAAAAATACAAAGTAATGAATTAAATATATGTTTAAAAAACATTATTTTTCCGAACGGAAATTATTTTGTTGTGATTCCGAGATCATTAGGCCTACAACACACAACCGGATCATGGTCCATCTAACACGATTGAAAAAGATTATCCATATATAGTATTCAAACTTATTTCTAGATCTGAAAAATAAATTATCCTAACAACTTTGGTCCCTAGTTTCGGTAAATTATAACTTGTTCAAGAACATTGCCTGCAACCATAGTTTAATAAATAATTATCTACATTGAGTAATTGCTTAGCAAATATATAGATTGATATCACCAATAAGCGAATTCCGCTCAGAATAACACCTAGTCCCAATTAAGACATTTAAAGACGGAACAATATGATAATGCAATCAGTATGAGTGTAAGTGACAATGGTCGGCCCAGCTGTGTTATCAACGGGTGGACCGGGAAAGCGCCAACCTTCCCCCAGGGAGGCTGGTAGCCGGGTAGTCGTGCGGAAGATGGAACTTGAACAAACAATAAACGCTACCAATTTTTAAGTCGCTTAGAAATTCCTGCTTAGAAATAATAGGGCTAAACGAATCAAATTATGAATACCGCCAATACCAGAAAACCTACGCAACGTGAGAAGAGAACCCCTTGTGCATAAACGGTTCGTTGATAGGATACTTAAAAACGGAGAAATTGATATTTTAAATTTCTTGAAATGCGTGTCCCTGAAGGCGGGCTAATTGTAAATACGGACTGCAAAGTGGCTGTTACATGTTGCTGTTTTCCTACTAACTAATGGCTTAAAGGGGCCATAGCCATAACCTTGATCTAACACTCTGCCTCTTCTGATTTCTTTACCTCTTTACATTCTAAGGAAAATAAACACATAGGTCGAGTTCGTAAACAAAGTAGACTCTTAATCACATGTTTAAATGTAAACAAAGCAGACGTAAAATCCCTATGTAACTAGTTTTCTAGTTACCGTGTAATTAGGGATGTTATACGTTTTTTTTCTCGTTTGCTGGTAACGTTTTGGAAATACTGCTATTTTTCCCGAGTACCTGGGATCGAGGCATTTAATTTGAGCCGCCTCTCATCATCCTGCAATTTGCCAAATTCCACGATTTTGACTTAAAAATTCCGCTTACAGAATTATATATAAAGACATGAGGCTGTACGTATATTAGATGTATGTTTATAATAAGTACTGGTTGTATATTAATTGCAAATAAGGATTGCAAGTGGCTGTTAAATGCTGCTGCATTAATATCAATGTATGTTTAAAATAAATACTGTTTGTAAATAGCTGATTTGATTTTTTTATTCCTTAATTTGATTAATTCATAGGCTACCGATTTTAGATAATAACAATAAGTTTGTTTATTTCAAAGTACAGGTAAATTTACATTATATCAAAGTCAAGATAACCCGATAATGAATGGAGAAAGTAAAGTAACTCAATTGGTTGAACTGCGGATGAGAAGCGGACACCAACATTCGCACACTGCTGGGGCACCTCGGTTTGAACTGCGGATGAGAAGCGGACACCAACATTCGCACACTGCTGGGGCAGTTTCTCAGGAACTACTGCTGCAGTTTGCTATCCAGCTGACTGCTTAGCCGCGTACCGCACGGGTAAACCACACCACCTGGTATGCAGCTGTCACTACAATTTGCTGTTTGGTTGTAGCATGCTATATTACACATGGCTAATTCACAATTGTATATCCACATCTCAGAAAACGTTTCCAATGGGTAAATCAGAAGTTGCATCAAGATCAATCAAAAAAGCAACAACGATTTCTCTTTAACTCGAAAATATCCTGGACAAATATAGCTAACTTAGAACTACTTAAATTCTTCTTCTTAAAAATATATATATTCAATGGTTAGTATTTATATAATACTGTTACTGTCATTCGTTATATGTGTATACGACAAGACGATAAAATATATATCAATGTACATTTTATATATGCAATTTAAAAAAAGCCATTATGATTCAAAAAAAATTTAAAAGTTGGTTTAAAAAGCGCAAAGATAAGAGGAGTTCTTTTAGTTCTTTCACCCTTCGCCGTTCCGGCAGCTGCCAGCAGTCTCCTCATTCCGTCATTCCAGGTGCAGCGGAAGTCTGTATATAGCCAACAACCTTGGTGTTAAGGCTTATTTTTACTCTCTTTTTTCCAGCATAGTAAAACAGAATATTAATCTCTGCTACAAACTCTAGTACAGTTCCAGCTGTATACTAGAGTCATGCTTCTTTCCCAGTCAGTGGCGGATATCATTAGCGACAATAGCTTTCCTGTGAATGGTTATGCCCAGGGCCACACCAATATCCTGACCTCCGCGTACACATCTTCACTCTTACTCTCTGGAAATCCTTAATCTCTAAAGTGTCAGACCATAAATATTGCTCATTGTCTTCAACCCTGAGTTCCCAAATCAACAATCTTTTTCTTTAAATCATTATTTTCAACCCACACAAAATAAGGGGGGTTTACAATAGGGGTAGCTGGAAATATATTAATTAGTTTTGCGATTTGGTCCTTTATTGAGAATGTATTTATAAATTAGTTACGTACAAACTCAAATGACTTATTTCTTTCTATTTCAATCCGTTTCCGGTCAAGGTGGTCCCACACTTCTCGCGAACAGGCCTGAACATTCGGCCGAACATTCCGTTCCGTATGTTCCTGTATGTATCCAAAAGTTCGTGCAGCTCCCACACTTCTCTCTCAATCCAAGACGTTAACTGCTAGGCTACTGGGCTACAGTGAGGCGCTATAATTGTTATCACTAAGATAAGACACAGGAACGGTTAGACGGGTTACGCAACCCATGAGTCACTACACTGACACTGACTAAGGCGGAAGAACCTAACAAACACGTCTGCACTACTCCGAGTCTGACACGATAAAGATAAGATTACGAAGTAAACTTGGAACTGCAGCTCAAGCATAGCGATAAAACCCGTACCTACCTCAACTTGGCTATGGATTGAGCAGTTCGGTCTTATTACCCGAAACGATTAGTGGAATAGCGGGTAATTGAACATGGGAAAATTTACTTTTAAAATCCTGTTTACGATAAAATTTAAGCAAGACAATAAACTCACCCTTTTTAAAAACTGCTGGTAATTTTGTACATTGTACGAAGTGACTGCGTACACGTCCAATGTAAGGGCAAATTCACTTCGCTACCGCTTAGGTTAGGTTGGGTTAGGTTAGGTTACGTTATGTTACGTTAGGTTAGGATAGGTTAGGTTACGTTAGGTTAGGTTAGGAAGTTTTCTGGCTCTCAATTTGTTTTAAAAATCACAGGAAAAGTAACGTACGGTGCATAATTTGGAACGGACGTGAACAGTAGCGGCTCACGTCGGACGTGTACGTAGCCACTGCCTACATTGTACAACCCCCTTCGAACATAGTTTTTTTTATTTTTATTTTGGATATATCAAAATTTCTAACCATCTAAAAGTGCCTTTTGGGTAAAAAAATATGTTAGGATCTGTTTCATGGGCTCCATTCAACTTTACTCAATCGTGATTCCTCAACTACTATCTCAGATAAGTTAAAGTGTGTCAGAAAGATAATCGTAGAATTATAAATAAAATCTACCTATGCATGAGTTAAACTTAAAACTTTCAAAAGTTAACAAAGTTTACAACGGTAAATAACCAAACAATTACTAAACTTTATCCTCGCGGCCCATGGACTATATAATCACGTCTAAATAGACGCTTTACCTCCGTCAAAAGCCCAATGAAGAAGATGAATCTTTCCTCTGACATGTTTAGTATTTCGTGACATGTCTGGCAGTCTGCTACCCGCGCCCGGACCATCCTCGTCGTAAACCATTATAGGCATATCTGTTTAGAATGTTTTTCGTGTTTCTTCTGTGTGGTGTATGTGTGTTTGTTTATTTATTTGACGTTTAACTAAGTTGAAAATGTTGTAAATACAACGAAAAATACCAACGTAAAGATTCATCTCATTAATTGGGCTATTGACAGGTAAAGTACACATCACGCCAAATATCTTGAGTTGTGGCCTTACTCCACTGCCGGAGTGACTGAGATAACCAGCTGGGCTACTGAACATGGAATACTGACGAACAGCTATTTTATTTACATAACAGCAATATTACGATTAAATTACTGAACAGATGACGGAAACAACAGATGACAGATTTAGACCGATGTCTAAATCTCGCTCTACTCTAACTGCTTGAACTGAAAACAGTCCCCACAGATCAAGATATTCTGCGTCAAGTGTACCTGTTTGTTCGTTAAACATTATCTGTAGTAAATACTAAAGCATACATCATCAAAACTACGACAGGCTTTTAGTACGATGACCTTAAACAGAAGGGTTGCACCTAAAACTATTGAGCCACTTACCGTGACTTGACAGGTAGTTATTATTGTGTGACGTATCGTTCCCCTAAAAATAATAATATTGTTAGTAAAATTACAGTAAACAAAAAAAATCATTTACAATTTTTGTTGTCCTCTCCCACACCACATATTTGTTCGCATATAACAATCTTAAATGTTAAAATCTTCGTTTAATCGACTATGTATCTATCTACCAATATTATAATAAAATAGATTTTACACAGAATAAGTTCAATCAATTTTATGATTCTTAAAATATTGTTTTTTTATACCTGCCTTATGTTGGAAATAAAGCAATATTTCTTAACTTCCATAGTAAAGTTGTGTTTCAAATTTGCATTAGTACAGAGATTTTCTTTGAACAAATAGTTGTAAGGCAAACAATTTATATCATTAGTGTATAGTTGCCTACATTGAGTTAAATATTCGAACAACTTTATGAAACGAAACAGAAGGAGAGAAGCAAAAATCGAATGGTAAAGAATCAGTGTCGTTACAATAACAGTTTTCGGTCGGCCGGTCGGAAAGCAACGCCGTTCGGTGCGATCATTCTTTGGCAGGGCTTTGAAATGGGTTCTGGTCACATCTAACTAGTATTGATTTGATTTAACTATTTTCTAACTATTTAACTATTTTCTTACTTTGGTAAGTCAATTGTTACGAATTGCTCTTTAAATTACTATCTAAGAGCATTGCTACGAAAATTAATACCGTGTCTAAAATCTGGCGACGCCCGATTACTTTTGTTCTTGAATACAAATTTTTCAAATACAAAACCCTGGAATGAAATGAAAATCGTCTTTATTCACGCCTCCTTTAATACAATTGAATGGCGTCAAACACATACGTAAGGTTACCTATACCTATCACATGTATCTTCAAATATTAACTATAAGCTACACCTAGTTCATATTTAGTGGTTATTATTTTGTTTCTTTAAAATATTGGCCTATTGACAATACAGTATTTTCCATGAATCGATTTAATATTACATTATATTTATATAAACTAAATAAAATTACTTATTTATGTTTGCAATTAAATCTATATCTATAAAAGAGGAAGTATGTATGTATATATGTATGTAGCTTATGGACTCCGAAACCGCTCGACAGATTGTAATGAAACTTTCTGGCATTATTAAGCATTATTCAAGGATGGTTTGTGTGAAGTTTGGTGCAAATCTGTCCAAAGGGCTTCGACCCAGAGGACATATAAGGGTGCTGTGTCAGGTTTTAGAAATTTAGTGTTTACAAAATTAACAGCTGTAATACAACAATTCAAATAGCTTTATTTCTGTAAACAACTTAATTTGCGCGCAGCAACGCGCGCCGGCTAACTGCTAGTTTAATTACAAAAATAAAGAAGTCCTAAGTGCATCATGATTTTAGATACTAACCCCCTGAATACGATAGTTTATAAAATTAATTTAAAATTGCTCAAAGATAATATTTTTTTTGTTTTTTTGTTTTTTTTACATTACTGGTACTAGTAGTTGCTTTTTAATACAGTCTAATGTGTTTTATTATTTATTTCAATTTTTAAATTTAGCTGGAAACTGGGATTTTCGATCCTCTACAAATTTAATTATTATAATTTCGAATGATACATTTACTTGGTTTCATACTTAGTAAATAACGCATTACCGGTACGAGAAAAGCTGCCTTAAAATGAGACACGATTTGATCTCAAGAAAATTATTTATTTATTAAAAATTACCATTTTTATGCTGCATATTTTTTGTTAATTTCCTACAATATAATTTGATATTGGTTTTATTGATCCCATTGTAGAATAAAAAAAATTTAAATTCTCTGCAGAAGGACATCTTGCAAAGTCTCCAAAATCTTAGATCGTCTTAAGGTTGGCAGAGGATGGTATTATAAGTAAATGCAATGCCATACACCGGGCCTTCAAAGTAAAACTGTTTTAGAAATAAATCCGATAAATGTATGAAAGAGTTAATAAGTGTACTAAGGAGAAATATATAGTTTAATTACTGAATGTAAATTAACTAACCATTAATAAGAGTTGTTAGACTTTTCAAAAATCTAGAGTATACATTTTGCCGCGTTTTCGATCAAGTTACAGAAAAAACTAAATATGATATACATTCCTCTAACCTACATGACAGGAAAGCACCCTTTTATATTTTGGTTTTCCACAGCAGACAGGGCAAATCGGTTAGGCTCATTTAATTAGACATGGGGTCATGGATCAATTCCATTAAGTCTACTAATGTGTGGAGTTGGACAAATTAAATTTGTTATTTCATGTACTTTTAACAAACTTTACCTTATGTAACACAAGATAATATGCAAGCCACTCTTTGTTATTATACGTACTATAAATTAAAATTGTCACAATTTAGTTTAACACTGAAATGAACTCCAACAACTTAAGCGCGCTGAAAGAGCATTACAGTGAAAGTGAAATAACGCTATGCGAAATAAGAGCATTACAGTGAAAGTGAAATAACGCTATGCGAAATAAGAGTATTACAGTGAAAGTGAAATAACGCTATGCGAAATTATCGTTTTCATTTAATAACGGTAAGCGGGAGGCGTTACGACTGGCATAACTATACACCGCAAATACACGCACTGGACTAGTACGACTACATACACTTTAAGCGGCCAATGAAATAAACCGGCAGTAATGCGACGGCGGGTGTAGCGATAAAACCACTACTACCGACCTATATGTCTATGGAACAGAGCGGGGCTGGAGTGTTATTACCCGATGAAACTCGGAATAGCGGAAGCACTTGCAAACCTAACGATGAGCTTTTAGAAGTTTCATGGTTTTATGGTTGGTAAATAAATAACCAAATGTAAAATACCCTGAGAGAGCGAATACAAATAGTTTCAAAGTCATTTACTGAACTGGAAACTTCGGATTAGAGTTTTGTTATAATTAAAAACTTCGTATTACTTCCGAAATACAGTTCTCTTCCGGTGTTGTTGGAACACACATTTGGCATAACTCTTGCATCTCTTGTAAAGCACTTGTACCCATTTTTCCTCAAATGTACGGCTTTAAAGATTATTTAGCTTTTAAAAACCAAATTGGGCGCAATTTTGAAACAATGATAGCTAATAATTTCAAATTCAATACAAAATTAGAATTTGGTGTTGGTATAGCAAGTGTCAAATTTACAGTAAATGTATTTTTAGGGTCAGAACATGTATTTTATTTTGAAAAAAAAAAAAAAAAAAAAACAGACAGAAGTGTTTTGCTTAACATAGCACAATTGGGGGGGGGGAATAATTCTACATGTTAATTTCCACATTAGAAGTAGAATGTGTAGGCAATACGAATTGGTACGTGGCACCCTTCATAAGTGGGCTCACAGTCTATCCGTATACCACTAGACAATGTTCATTAAAACCTCCCTTAAATTCACTACGTAGTTTGAGAATAACGCCATAAATGTGAATTGCCTATATTATTTGATCAACTTGTTCATAAAGACACAATACCAGGTTACGTATTTAGCCACGTACGTCAAAATGTGTTCAGTTAAAATTAATGAACTAAGTAAAACGAAATATAATATCAATTAATTATTATTTATAGGGCAGGAAATTATAAAACAACGCAAACCTTAGATGATATAAAATAAGATAAACTTTGAAATATGGTCCTTTTAAATGTTTACAAACCGGTTAAAAACGGTTAATAAAGCGTAACACATAGTTAAAAGTAACCGATCACTGATAAAGGAGCAGCTACTTTGTCAATTAATTTGATTGACAAACTCTCAAAATAACTGGATGCCAATCCAATTTTCGTACAAAACATCAAAGACTTAACAGACAGTGATTGTACTAATTAATTTCTCTGCGTTACGATTTGTACGGAATCCGTTTCGCAAGTAGTTTACGATCGATTAACTTTAGAAAAAGTAGATAAATTCTTATTTCTTAAATATTTACAATTTACAGATACCACTCAAAATCAGTTACAAAACTCATGTTTACGAATTTTATCATCCAAATGAATGTCGAGTTTTGTTGTAAATCTTAAACATTCAATTTTTAAAGGTTTGTCTTACTACACAGCTAGTAATCACTACTTTAATGGAAAGACATAAAGCTATATTCCGACGTGTTTGAACTGACTCAAATGCACGCCATAGTTCACGTAAAGTTTTTCAACCAGATAGTCCCTACTTCCATAGCGTATATTTTCGCGTACAATAATTTCAAAAGAGCTTCAAGCATTTATTTTCTCCTATTATAACCCGAAGTCTGCTATCCCAAAAAGCAGTTTAAGTTTCCATTAAACCATAGTTTCTGACAAACGTTTAATAAAATCAAAAACCATTTTTATATCAATGTTTGCTATCGTGGGAAAAACAGCATTGATGTAGCATTTCATATGTGATGAGGGTGGCAGTTTACATTTCCCAAGGTAGACATGGGACAGCCTACCTCGGCATGTGTTGTTCTCATACATACATCATGCAGGGCTGGTCTGGTTCATTTATGCAGGAAGCCCTCCAAGTAGGGAAATCATTTCAGAAATATATAAAGATAGTGTTAAAATTGTATACTGTATCTAAAGTAAAGGTCCAAGTAAGAAAGGAGTGTTAATGAAAACGATATATTTTCCCGCTATATGCGTGATCTTTATCGAGGGGGAAAACAACCTAAATACATATTTAGCCTATACTCCCGACAATAAGTGCTTCTTAACGATCTGAAAATTCAACACTGAAAACAAAACAGCTGTTTTCTGTTTCGCAAGAGAAAGAGGCTTTTTCGCTCGCTGCGGCTTACTTTCCAACTCGCTGAAGTAATAAACAACTAATTGATGCTTTTAGCAAATACATTGCTAATTAATGTTGCTTTGGACACGGTGTTTATTACCTCAACGTCGTGATTTCAGCAAAAATAGATAAAAGTGAATTCTCGTGTGATGTCTGGGTATCCAAAATGGCAATTATAAGAAAACTGTTGGATGTAATTCCAGTATAAAGTGTGTTTAGGCTCCTAATATATAAATGGCTATCATCAATATTTTGATGGATTATCTGTGGTTAGACGTTTGAGCGGGTCGCAACAATTTGTAAACTGTTAAATAATCAAAACCGTTACCTTAAAATGAGACATGATTTGATGAGACACCATACACTGAACCAGCATGTTTTCTATAACTGTATAAATTACTTTTATCGTTGTAACTACTGCAATAATATTGAAACTAAAGTGTGTTTAAATAAAGGAATTTATCAATAGAACTTCAAAATAAAGACCATTATTAGTAAGACTTTATAATAAGGGACTTTATCGGTAGAATTTAAAAATAAAGCACTTTATTAATTGGACGCAAATTAAACCTCACACAGTATGTTCCTTAATAACTTGAAATTCTGATTTATTTAACTTATTACGTCAGTCCATTGCCACTTGTTTAATGCTGTGATAAGACACATATCTGAACTTGTATCTGAACTTGTCTTATTGACACAACTCTAAAATAATATCACACCGATATGGATTCAAGTCAATAAGTAAAGTCCACGAACTTATACATAACATTAATATTTATTAGTGGATTTCCTTTGGAAAGTGAACTATTAGCATGACACGGTGAAACTTAAGCCCGGGACCACCATAGAAGTTCCTAACGTTACCCCCTGAACACGTTTTGGGGGATCGTTCAAAATGCTCTATATATATGTAGACATATATATATGTGTGTGTGTGTGTGTGTGTGTGTGTGTGTGTGTGTGTGTGTGTGTGTGTGTTGCACTCTAGTGGTCGCATTTTTTGTCCGATTTACTTCAAATTTAGTAGGGACGTTCCTTTCTGTAATCAGTTGGACAAGTTTGTTGGGCAAAACAATCGGAAAACTCTAAACCCCTTTTTTTGGGGATTAACATTTCATATTTCGAGTTTTGGGCCCAAAAAGGGTCATAAAAGCCTCAGATGTAAAATCAATGCATGTAAAAAGATGGAAATTAGAGAGGCGAAAGTGTTAAGCCCTCTCTCGTCATTCTAGCATAAATATTTACCGAGTTATTAAAGAAAATGTGTATCGACTTAACACAGTACGTTGTCCTATGGGGATTTTACACTAGAACAGCCTGTTATTCCTTTGTTAGAATACTTTTATCATCCCCAGCAACCTCACGCCTACTTTCAAGCCTGTCTGGACCTTCTCCTAACCTTATAATGCGCAAAATTGTATTCCCAGCTTTGCAAGTAAATGAAACCAGGAGTATTAGAACAGCCAAAAATCAATGTTTTCAGATTTCAATAAAAATTGGACAAACGTATGTTTTTACACTGATTTTTTGAGTTTTAAAAGTTTTTATGTGGAAATTTACTTCCCTCACTTCAGCGTGCTGCGTGCGAACTCGTTAGTATTTAAAGTATGCTGAAAATACCAGTATAAAGGGCAAAAATGAATCATAAGCAAATCAGCTTTAAATAAATATGTCCAGCCAAAGCTCAGTGTGTATCAAATAAACAATACATCAATTTATTCACTAACTACAACTTTTCTTAAATTTACATTAACATAAAATATTAGTTTTGTAGAAACATGCCATATTAATTCCCCTCTTCAGTTCCACCGCAGTGGGAAAATGTTTAAGTGCGAAAGAGAAAACATCTGTGAAGATAGGAGTAACGAGCTTCGCGCCTCTGCATTCATTTCACGGAAATATGATCTACGTTGCCTGGATCAATGCATCGTTCATATGAATTCTCTCTTATAACTTTAAACCTTCATTAATAAAAAAAATCCCTAAATTTATCCGAATTCGTGAATAATAGAATATGTATTTTCTTTTACCAATTTCACCATACCTTATCATCCGAGAAACTATTTAACTAACCTACTCAAATGTTCAGAAAAATGATTTCTTATCAAAAAACATGAGAATGTTTTTACATTATAATTTTCAGTTCCTCAGTTGATAGAGCGCGTGTATACTCACACTTCTTGTTCGAACTGCAGTTTTTATGTACCTTATCAAAATTATCAGTCTTAGAACGGGTGCCATTTACAACGGTAAATATAATGAGGTAAAACAAACACGATTTACGGAGAAAAAAATATTCAAAGCGTAAAAATAAAGGAACCCTCAGCTGTAACGTAAAACAAACTATAAATACAAGTCTCAATACCAAACCTTAATCTGTCGTATGTGTTGTGTGCTTACAAACCCATAACAAACCACACCATACACTGAACCAGCATGTTATGACACCATACACTGAGCCACCATGTTTTTTTTTGTTTACTAGCTGCTATTCCCGTGCTTTGCAACGGGGTGAAGATTCAAAGCAGAACAATTTTAAACAAAACTATGACAGTACGTAGTTAGATATAATCCTTATAACAGCTGTTTTTTTAATTAATTCAATTAGGAAAACACACATGTGACATGATCCAAATAAAACTCTCCTATATGAATAACATGGGAACTAGGAAGTCCAGTGGGGCAGAGCCCTAGGGAATTTTCTAAACGGCAATAGGCCTATGACACTCCTGGGTATATGGTAAATATGTGTACAATATCAGTAGAATTGGTCCAGTGGTTTTGACGTGATGGAACAATAGGCAGACACCCATTTTTTAATAGTAGTAATTACACTTCAAAAATTAATCGACGATTGCTATCTTTTCGTACAGTTAAGGTCCGTAAAAACACTTACAGGCGTAGGCAGAACTTATGTATAGTTAAGTTTATCAATAAAATAAATCCTAGGGGAGTTTAACCAACCAAAACAGCTAACATTTACAGCAATCATAGCTTACAAAGCTATCAGTATTTGGGAAACACTATGAGATAAACCCAACGATTTTATTTGGAATCAAAACGTTCAGCGTACAACAATAACCGTTCTTGTCCAGTCTTTCGGAAGGCAGTACAATTCGCTGTGATCACATTCCAAAGTGTCCAAAGTGCCGCTGGCCCGTATTGTTGGGGCACTTTAGCAATGATTTCACACCTTCCTTCATTTACTTCCTTAAAACGTATATTTTAAGCAGGATTATTACCATGAAAAGTATTACCCAAGCTAAGCTTTAAATATTTCGTAGTTAGCAAAGCTATCTGACAAATTGATTTGGTTATATGGTGCTTCCGTAAGTTTATAAGAACTAAAATAATGTTTTTCGTCTTATTATTATAAATATAACAAGCGAATTCAATTGCTCGAATCGAGCAAATATCCTTCCCCTTCTGGGATTTTCCAGCTCATATGCGGATCTATTACTTTAAGTGGTGATGCCATTCCAAAAGTTAGCTTACAACTGTTCTAGGTTCTTCACTTTGTTTTGTTAGTATATCAACAGCTGCTGCTAAATGTCCAATTAAATAGATTTATTTTCTTCCATTAGGATGACATTGGACTTTGAATGCCCAGGGGATGGAGTCCTGGAGGTGGACGTCTTCCAAACCCCCAAAAGGCACATTTAGACGCAAGGGCTATAAATTACACATCAACCATGATTTTGGTCCTAATAGTTTCGATGGTAGCCCCTTCACAAAAATTGGCTTATTTTTTTAATAAGATGATGATGTTTCTTATTTCAGTACATTTACTTATCTACCTATAAACCAAATCGTCTCAGGAATACTTGAGACAACCATAATCCTGAGATCCGTTAACCATCTACATGGATGTAAGGTCTCCATGAGAGAATTTGAGGAAGGTATAATTTTATATAACCTCTCCTAAGGTCGTAAATAAAAGAAATGTGTTAAGTTAAAACCACAGAGCATAGAAAAAACAGGCTGGGCGTATCTATTACTTTGGCACTGCAGCTGGTGAAGCCTGTTTTTGACATGGCCGCCATCTTGGTGGTTTAAGTTTATAATCATACTAATATATTAATTAACTAGTGGCTTGAAGGGGCCATAGCCCCTAACCTTGCTCCAACTCCCTTCCTCATTTGATTTCTTTTACCCTTTAGAGTATAAGTAGGAACACATTTCAGTTCGTAAACAAAGTAGACACTTAATCACATGTTTTAATGTAAACAAAGCAGACGTTTTCAAATCCCCATGCTTTTCTTATGGGGTTTGTTTTACGTTATTTCTCGTTTGCTGTTAACTTTAGGAAGATACTGCTATTTTTCCCGAGTCCCTGGAATCAAGATCTTTAATTTGAGCCGTCTCCCATCATCCTGCGATCTGCCAAACACCCATAATTTTGACTTACAAAATTCGCTTATGGAATTATATAAAAAGATTATGGAGATATAATAATAATCAGCTTCAAATTTATGAAAGACCGGAAGCTGTAAACTAAAGGATTGATTTCGTAGAGCTGTTAGATCCACAATTAGTTCAGTTTTCTAAAAAATATGTAAGTTAATTGTTTTTGTTTCCTTCAGCTCGTAACATATCCTAACTGTTAAATTGTTTTATGTTGTATATACAGCTATCTTAGCACACAATTGTATTTAAATTGATCTCCATATTATCTTTATGGGAAAACATAGAATTCTATTACTGTACTACACATATGGTGTATTAATAGAGTTCTATGGGGGAAAAACGAACCTTGAGGGCGGCCAACGCATTTCAAAGGATAAGTGTCAACAATTGAAAATCACTTTGCATTAATACCGATTAGGGCTAGTTGTTATGCCTCAATCGACACAATCGGTCTAGAAATAACGGCGGACTTGTGTTCAAAATAATCGCTTCATAGACAACGTAGCGTATTACTCGCTTCGCTCGGTGAGTGCTTCGCCCCCAAGTTGCTGTTTGACCACTATACATTGAATTTTTTTATTTGCAATTTTATTTTTTTTAGGGAGTTAAAATTTACTACAAATATAAAATCGATAACTAAGGCTGAGGGGAGCGGGATATGGCAACAGGTCATAGCACCGAATTTGTATACAGTCAAAAACCAGACGAACGTGGTAGGGTCCATTTATTTACAGTAGCATTTATTGTAGCCACTATGGCACAAATAATAAAATACATGATTAGAATTTTTTTGTTATTTTTTGGGGATTATTACTTCAGTAGGTATTGGAACTATTCAAGGAGATTTAAGGAAACAAGGCAGGTGTATACTAAATCTCACGTCCCCAGCTTTAGTAGAAGTTGTTGTCATATCAAGTGGTCCAGAACACATATTATAACTACTCATGCTAAGAAAGTAGACAGACAATAGAGCGTATTATACGAGTAACACTGGAATATGCGGAAACAACCTGGCATTACTGCGCGCCGGGAGTACCTCTAAGCCAGGCCGAGGTGTTATTGGCCAGTAACACGGAATGGCGGCAGCACTTGAATGTAGAGTGTTGCAATTAAACACGGTTTATTGACAAGTATGCAAATTTGGATGAACACATACAGAGAGAGAGCGAATACGAATGTTGTATGTATGCAGTATTAATTTGTCCTCGTATGTGTTTTAGTGGAGGGAGATCTTCAATACAGAGACAGTGCTCCTCACCTCAGAAACATATCCATCTTTGTATTCTAATCAGGCGGACCTACGGATTAAGGTGGGTTCCGAACCATTAGGACATTATCACAGCAATTATTAGTAGCTGACGGGGATCGAACCAGGAACTATTCGGACCAAAGTAACGCACTCTATCCACTGCACCACGCTGCTCGTTTTCATGATGTGTAAAAAAATGTAAACACAGTGAATAGCGAGTTCGCACGCAGCACGCGGCCGTGAGGGAAGCAAATTTTCGCTTGAAAAAAAATAACCAACGGATTTAAACAAAAACTTGTATCGTTAACTTTTTTAACTGGAAAAATTTGTTTGTGTTTTGATTATAATATGTAAATTCTATGTTGGGATAGCAATGTAGTACATTATCAGGTAAAAATCTATGCTAAAATGGTGAGGGAGGGCTTAAAACTGTTGGTTCTTTACATTGCATCGTTTGCATTGATTTATGTTTGTTCGCTGACGACACTTCCCTTAGTATTTCTAACAAATGTAGAAGCTTTCTTGAGGTCGATTCTTTCATTAAGTTTAGTCAACTGTTACAGTGATTCAGCGAAAATAACCTTACTGTAAATACTGATAAAACACAGTTTATTGATTTTAAATTGAAATATTTTCATGAAATATTTACTAAATCCATTGTGACGATTGGTGATATTGAAATTGAGTCAAGTCAGCAAACAAACTTTTTGGGGCTTGTCATTGACTCCCGTCTTAATTTTTTTCACATTGCTAAGGTCTGTAGTAAGCTGAGCAGTTGTTTGTTTATACTCCGTCGTTTGGCCTTTTTTTAAAAAGATAAGTTCTGTTGATACTTTATTATGGTTTTTTCCTCCCCCATACGGCCTATGGGGTGGCTATTTGGGGATTCGAAACTGAGAAGCATAAGCAAGTGTTTCGTTGTCAAAAGAAGGCGCTTCGGTTGATTTTTGGAATGAAAATGTCTGAATAATGCAGGGGAGTTTTTTTTCTTATAACAATATGCAGACTTTCCCTTGCTTTTATATCTTGGAATGTTTAACATTTTTGGTAAAAAACAAGGAGTATTTCAGTCTTGTAATCAAAATACACGTTATAGCTTCAGCAACAATCTTTCCCTTTCCATTCTACGCCTTAACAGCTCATTTTGAAAAACAAACATACTTATCATCTATAAAACTGTTCAACTATTTGCCCATACACCTAAAACAGGAGTCAGATGTTACTAAATTTAGACGTCAAACAAGGTTTTTTCTCATAAATAAGGATTATTACAGTGTCCATGATTTTTTCAATGACAATTTTGTAATTTGATTTTAAATGTTTTTAGTTATTATTTCTGTTTGGTTATTGATTTTATTTTAAGCTGTTACACAATGTAACAAATTGTGACTGGTTGTCTATGCTATGTATATAGTCTAATGGCAATAAAATTATTTTGATTTGATATATAAGCTCTTAAATTTGGGGCTTTTATGATTCTTTATGGGCTTAAAAAATTAAAATTTGTTATTTCCGATTGTTTCGCCCAACGAACTTGTCCCAAGGAATGTCCCTACCAAATTTAAAGTAAATTGGACAACAAATGCGACAGCAACAGTGCAAACACGTATACAACTTTAAACGAACCTCAAAAACGTGATCAGGCGGTCACCCTAGGAACTTATATGGCGGTCCCGGGCTTCGTTTTTCCGTACGAGTCACGTAAAAGCTATATTTTTCCATAGGAAATTCGCTAGTAAACACATGTAACCTGATTATGGTAGTTTTTAGGTATATTTTTTCATATGAATGTAGTAAAATGAATACATCGCCAATATATGAACATGTAGGCTATTACTAAAGATAAATTAATATCTGGAATGATAAAACCAAAGAATGGTCGACAGCGGTTGTTACATGTTACACTCATTCGAAAGATTTTACTTTCTCAGCAACTTTACTTACTGTAGTAAAACCGCTGACGATTAAATTTCTGCACGAATAATCAAAGGCACGCAGTAACGATTCCATCGTAACCTAACAGAAATAAACTCTTCCAAAAGAGCGAACCGGTACCGCTCTTGTCTACAGTTATGTGATACTGTTAATTATTCGTTCAAAGGAAACGTCACCTAATTGATCGCAGTTGAAAATTTTAAACGAGTTCGCACGCAGCACGCTGACGTGAGGGAATTTGGGTAAAATCATAATTGTGTTCCAATTTTTATTTAAATCTGAAAACATTGATTTTTGGGCTGTTCTGATTCTCCTGGTTTAATTTACCTGCAAAGCTGGGAATACAATTTTGCACATTATTATGTTAGGAGAAGGTCCAGTCAGGCTTGGAAGTAGGCGTGAGGTTGCTGGGGATGATAAAAGTACTCTAACAGAGGAGTAGCAGGCTTTTCTAGTGTAAAACCCCAATAAGACAACGTACTGTGTTTAGTCGAAACACATTTTCTTTAATAACTCGGTAAATACTTATGCTAGAATGACGAGAGAGGGCCTAAAACCTTCGTCTCACGAATTCCCATCTTTTACATGGAATAATTGTACTTTTGGGGATTTTAAGAGCCTTTTTGGGCGCAAAAACTCAAAATTTGAAATATTAATCCCCAAAAAAGGGGTTTGGAGTTTTACGATTGTTTTGCCCAACGAACTTGTCCAACTGATTACAGAAAGGAACGTACCTACCAAATTTGAAGTTAATCGGACAAAAAATGCGACCGCTAGAGTGCAAACACACACACACACACACACACACACACACACACACACACACACACACACACACACACATATATATATATATGTCTATATGTATATATATATATATATGTATATATATAGAAAATTTTGAACGACCCCCAAAACGTGTTCAGGGGATCACGTTAGGAACTTCTATGGTGGTCCCGAGCTTAAGTTTCACCGTGCGGGTCATGCTAATAGTTGACTTTCCAAAGGAAATTCACTAATAAATAAAATGGCTACGTTCTTGGAAATAACGCAGCCTTTACTACTGTATGAAGATGACCTGAAGTCTAGCTTGTAAACAACAAAGGTTGTGGGGAAAGTTATCTTATCCAATGTTCATACCCTCTTTATTGACAGAGCAAAGCAAATAACTAACAACGTATCTGTCTATACATGCTGACCGCCCTTTTGACCCTCTACACACTGGTATCCTTGGAAACGATATGTTTAACCAATCAAATTCTTTCTTTACAAGTCATTTCAGACTTTATTACTCTTTGACCCGATGATTTGTTTACAAAAATATTCTCCAGTGAGGCTTCACTTTTTAACACGAGACGAGAACTCTATCCTATACTCTAATATGAGTAAGGTTTGCTTGTATGTTTGATTGCTTGCTTGCTTGCGACACTGATTCAAAAACGGCTCCAACGATATCCTTCAAATGTTCGAAAAAAACTCATTTCTGGGATAAAAATAAGTTCTGGACAGGCCTCATCCCCAGGAAAAATCAAATAGGTAATGTAAAAAAAAAACACTTAAATGAAAAGTTAAAAAAATTAACATTGGGCTTATCTAGTTTCAAATCAAAACAAAATAATTTTAACAGCTATTCATAATCAACCAGGGAACTGTCAAAGTAATACTCATGTTGTTTATGATTTTTAACATGTGGTTTCCTGAGAGCAGAGATTAAAAGATTTGAGTGAAGATTACATATATAGAGTAGTAAAATAAATCAAAGGGACACTGAGCTATAAATAACAAATGGAGGGACCTTAAAAATGTAGAAAAAAGGCAAATGAGTTATACAAATCTGATTATCATTAAGGGGAAGTGGTGATATATTACTCCGAGTCATCTAAAACAACTGACTGGCCTTTCCCCAAGCAAAGCTCAACCCCCAAGGTAATATTTATTTATATATCGTTTCAAAGAACTATTGAAATTTAATGAAGTTTAATAATCAATCAGCTGTGATTGATATTGCAATTCAAACTCAGTAACGTTGTCCAATGCCATACGCAGGAGAGGGTTGTGGTGGGGCTGAGTTTCTCACCACAAACATTTTTACTAGCTGGCTGTCAAGTTATCTCCTCAAAGTATTTCAACTACTATTTTTCAAAAAGGAACGTTCAAAAATCGAAGTTCAAAGTTTTCTTCCATCTAAAGACTTACACGAAGTATAATATACGATCAATCAGCATTAGCAAAATTAAGTGCTCTGTCTTCTTACAACATAAGATTGTAAACAATTCCTTCGAAGGCTATCAATGACTAATTTTGAAAATTAACACTACCATTTAATATAATACTTAAGCTCAATAAAGTAAAATGTAATCCTAAATGTCCGAGACTTAAATACTGTATACAATAAATCTAAGCTGGCAAAGAATATTCTGTTCTCTGCGCGGGAATTTCACAAGCATAATGTCAGATGGTTTGAAATGTTTACATTATAATCAGCTGACTACCTACATAAATAAACTCTAAAAGATTAACACTGGAACATTAAAAGCCTATGGGGCAGGGTCCTGACTGGAAATATTTTCCAACCACACAAAAGGAACATCTAGAGAAGATGAGCTTTTGCTGATACAAAATAATAATATAAGAGGCCAAAAATTGCCAAACAAAGATACAACATTTTTTTAAATAGATATTTATGTAGGTCCTATCATCACATCGAGTCCTTAAAAACTAAGTTTTCGTTTTTGTTTCTTGTAACAAGAAAACTTATTATGCCCTACTTTATTTTACTTCATTTGAAGCACAATTCGAGAGCTGCTACCAAATCATTAATGCAATATTACATTTTAAAAAATTAAGGCATTACTGAATAACTGCGAGTGAAAACTTGATGTAAATTACATTCTGATTACGTGATTAAGGAAAATAAAAAACTTTTTACTTCTACTACTGTGAAGGAAGGAAAACAAACACTGATGCATAATTTCATAAGAGATGAGGATGGAGTACACATTCCCAGGGTGGCCATACATACACTCATACAGGTTCTCATCAGCTTATGTATCCCTCATACATACAACATGCAGCGGTGCTGTAGTGCCGCCGGTTTATGTAACCTCTCCGGGCAGTGACATGAATAAGTAGACAGTTTATGTACGTCAGAATGCATTGTATTTATCGTTTGAAGATTCGTTTTTATTTAAGCTGGGGTTCCCCTAATCCAGCAAAAACAAGGGACAAACAGGCAATTTGTAACTATTCACAGATTTCTTAAAGTAACGTACGACTAAGAAGGCTAAAATTAGGAACAATCGAATAAAATTATAAGATAAAAACCCAACGGAGCCTAATTTTTTTCTTGCCTTTTTTGTACTTTACAACTTTTTTTAAGTACAAAAAAGGAAGCGTCATAACATTATAAAATTATCTAATGATCAGCTGTAATCATTTACTATCTTTATATATAATTCTGTATGTGAAATTTTTAAGCCAAAATTGTGGGAGTTTGACAAATAGCAAAATAATGAGAAACGGCTCAAGTTGAAGGTCTCGGTTCCAGGGATTCGGTAAAAATAGCAGTATTCCCAAAAAATTACCAACAAACGAGGTATAACGTAGAAAATCCCCCAAAATAAAAATACCCCCGTAGCAGCAAACCTGCGTACTTAGCGAATTTCCAATGAATATATATTTATCTTAATGCCACATACAGCTACATACCAAGTCTCATCAATATACATTCATAAATAAACAATTTATGACATTTTAATTATTCTCCATAAGAATAACATGGCGGCTGAGTATGCAGGTTTGCTGAAGCAAGGAACACAAAAAAACTGGGGTTTTATACTAATATCAATATAACTCAACTAGGTGAAGTCACTTACCAAATTTCATTAATTTATTTTCATAATTAAGGGAGATAACAAATTACTTTTAGCGAATTTCCCCTATAGGGAAGAAGCTATTACCGTAGGTCTCATGGTAAGACTTAAGCCCGAGACCATGATAACTTTTCATTTTGAGGTCCCCAGATGCCAAAAACACCATTCGTTCAAATTTTTATATATGTATATATATATATATTTATATATATATATTTATATATATATATATATATATATATATGTGTGTCCGTAAGCACGATAACTCTCGTAAAAAAGGTCCGATCTTAATGAAATTTAGTACAAATGTGTAAAGTACCATTTATTTGAACAAGTTCGAAAACCAGATGAATCGCACCATCCGAAGGGGGGTTTTTGGGGGGTTTTGTACCCCAAAAATGTGTTTTTTGGGGTTTTCACATGCAATTTTAATTTAAATTAAATTTTAATTTATACCATTGAATTCAGCTTAAAAAAACAAACAATTTGGTATTTTGATCATTGCTCTACGTCAATTGGTTACCGAGATATTGAAAGTGCTAAACACAGTACGTTGTCTTATGTTATTCTTATGGAGAAAAAGAAAAATTGTATATCTCGCTTATTTATGGACATAAACTGGCAAAATTTGGTATATGGCTTGATCTGGTTATGGTTTATTGTTGTTTGCACAAAAAAACAATTTTTCGCCTATGGTTCCTGTAGCAGCAAACCTAGGTACTTGGTCCCCATGTTAGTCTTATGGAAAATACTTAAAATGTTATATATCGCTTATTTATGAAGGTATACGGATGAAACTTGGTATGTGACTTCACTAAGATGAGTTCTATTGATATTTGCATAAAAACCCAGTATTTTGCGTGCCTTGTTGCAGCAAACCTGCGTACTCATCCCCAATGTTATTCTTATGGAGAATAATTAATATTTTAAATATCGCTTGTTTGTTAATACATTTCTTATGAATCCTGTTAAGTGTTATGTTAATATATTCATTGGAAATTCGCTGAGTATGCAGGTTTGCTGCGACGGGGGTATTATTTCTCCATAAGAATAACATGGGGCTGAGTACGCAGGTTTGCTGCTACGGGAGCCTTTGTCAAAAAATTGTTTTTTGAGGAAATGTCAATGGTCCACAACCAGATAAAGCCGTATACCAAGTTTCGTCAGTATATGTTCATAAATAAGCGAGATATAAAATTTTTATTTTCCTCCATAAGAATAACATTAGACAACGTACTGTGTTTAGCACTTTCAATATCTCGGTAACCAATTGACGCAGAAAAATGATCAAAATACCAAATTGTGTGTTTTTTTAAGCTGAATCCAATGGGAAAAAATCAAATTTGACTATTTCCAAAATTATATGTAAAAAATTCAAAAAACCCATTTTTGGGGTACAAAACCCCCCCAAAATACCCCTTCAGATAGAGCGATCTGGCGGGTTTTCGAACTTTAAGTCATAAATGTTGCTTTACAAGTTTATACCAAATTTAATCAAAATCGGATAATTTTTACGAGAGTTATCGTGCTCACGGACACACACACACACATATATATATATATATATATATATATATATATAGATAGATAGATATATATATATATATATATATATACAGTTTCGAACGAATGGTGTTTTTGGGGTCTGGGGACCTCAAAACGAAAAGTTATCATGGTCCCGGGCCTAGGTCTTACCATGCCGACTACGGTAATAGCTTCTTCCCTATAGGGGAAATTCGCTAACATGGGGATTCAAAAACGTCTGCATTGTTTACATTAAAAGATGCGATCCTACTAAAAATGAACTATTTTCCTCAGCATGAAAATCAGATGATGCAGAGTATTGGAGAAAGGTTAGGGGATTTGGCCCCTTCAAGCCACTAGTACTTTACTCTTTACTATAATGCTATATTACTAATACTACAACTGCGAAATAAGCCTCAGTTTTGTTTACGTATAACATGTGTTCATACTTTAATATTGATTTATTTTCCTCGGAAACAGCAAATAAAATATCGTCCACAAACAAAACAATACAAAATGTCTTATTTGTGAATACAATAATTATTTGTAGTGACTACGATTTAAGAATACAAGACTCAAGGATTAGAACAACTTAACGATTAAAATCACAGAAATAAATCAACGTTCAGTCACATCAAACTGTGGCATATGGGCACAGATTTAAAAGGTGTGCAAAATATCAATAACAGGTGAATCATTTGTTTGTAGAGCCAGTTCTTTGAATGATCTTGCGCAGCAAAATTGTTCATAAAACACTGATTGTAGGTAGTTACTGACTCTTAAACCTGAGTGGCGGACCAGGCCCAAAAATTAATAAAATACCACACATTAAAGGAAAATAATTTTTCCGTGGGGAAAAATAATTTCCTAACGGAGAGAACCCGTAGCCACCCGCAGTCATGGATTTAGCAGATACAATAAATGCGATTACATTAAATTCACATTAATGACCGTATTAAAATTAGTTACAATAAATAAAATTTAAAAAATCAAAGCAAACTAAACGCTATTCATATATATTCCAAGATCATCATACGTGAGTCAATAATAATGAACCATATATAATTGCTACTGCGACAAATAATTGTAAAACAAATCCCCCAATAAACATTTAAGAAAAAATAAACAACCGTTTTACTTCTATTAATGTGAAGGAAGGAAAACAAACACTAATGCAGCATTTCATAAGTGATGAGGATGGAGTACACATTCCCAGGGTGGCCATACACTCATACAGGTTCTCATCAGCTTATGTATCCCTCATACATACAACATGCAGCGGTGCTGTAGTGCCGCCGGTTTATGTAACCTCTCCGGGTAGTGACATGAATAAGTAGACAGTTTATGTACGTCAGAATGCATAGCATTTATCGTTTGAACAATTGTTTTAGCGAATTTCCCCTATAGGGAAGAAGCTATTACCGTAGTCGGCATGGTAAGACCTAGGCCCGGGACCATGATAACTTTTCGTTTTGTGGTCCCCAGACCCCAAAAACACCATTCGTTCGATACTGTATATATAATGTTAATAATGTTTTTAAAAATAATATATATATATATATATATATATATATATATGTCCGTGAGCACAATAACTCTCGTAAAAATTATCCGATTTTGACGAAATTTGGTATAAACATGTAAAGCAGCAATTATGACTTTAAGTTCGAAAACCAGACCGATCGACCTATCCGAAGGGGTATTTTGGGGGGGTTATGTACCCCAAAAATGGGTTTTTTGAATGTTTTACACATATTTTTTGAAAAAGTCAAATTTTAGTTTTGACCATTCGATTCAGCTTAAAAAAACACACAATTTGGTATTTCAATCATTCCTCTATGTCAATTGGTTACCGAGATATTGAAAGTGCTAAACACAGTACGTTGCCTAATGTTATTCTTATAGAGGAAAAGAAAATTTTTTTATCTCGCTTATTTATGAACGTATACAGACGAAACTTGGGATACAGCTTCATCTCGTTGAGGTCTATTGATATTTGCTCCAAAAAATTGTTTTTGCATAATTCTCCCGTAGCAGCAAACCTGCGTACTCAGGCCCCATGTTATTCTTATGGAGAATAATTAAAATTGTATATATCGCTTATTTGTGAATATATTTTTATGAAACTTGGTAAGTGGCTTTATGTAGTATTAAGACATTATATCACCATTGGAAATTCGCTGAGTATGCAGGTTTGCTGCGACGGGGGTATTTATCTTATGCATTTGTGCAGCATAACGGTTTTATCATAATAAATAAAAGACAAAGCCTTTACTCACTCACTAACTCTCCAACTTTCTGACATGCTGCAGTGGTAACATTTGGTAAATTGATTCTTTAGGTCTAAAATTTGAAAAGTGTTTTCATACCAATCCAACTATATCTTTTGTCCCACGAGGCTTCAGAGCTACCACGTTTGGTGTTCCTTGTGTAATTAACTTTGGTCTGAACTGATGAAAATGCAAACAAGTGATCTTGATTCTTAGTGGTTCCTCGGGCTAACCACAGAATGCAGCACACAACTGGCACAGGTTACGCGGATGAAGCCGCAACGTTTAACGTATCAAATATTTGTAAGTTATAGTTTAAAAGGAATATTTTTGTGTACAATTCCAAATCGTCTTAGTTAACAAATGTAATGTAATATACTGTAAAATTACTCAGGCTTCAAGAAACGAAATTTAGACAATTGAACGAGTAAGGGGGGACTACAGTTTTAAAGGGAGTCCACGAATTATGAACGGCTTAACAATAATTCATATCTTAATCAATTAATCAGTGAATAAGATCACGACGCAACTAAGGCGTATTTTGACTATTCGGCTCTCTGACTGGTCTATACTAGTACAGAGGTCGACATTGGGTACAGCAAAATGAAGCTGTCACAGTATTGGCAAGTCTTTTGGCTATCCAGTGTGACAACTTCCCTTCCTTGGTTCCTCCTTGTCTCTTCTGGAGGGTTGACTCCCAGATGAGCCTGGATACCCAGTCTAGTCCAAGTCCTTGGAGGGAGTAGTGGATCTTCCTTGCAGCCTGGGACGGGTGCCTGGGAGGAAGGGCCCTTACCCGACGGTCTTCTGTCTGCCGAGCTGGGGGACGAACGGTCCTGGTGCCACCCGACTCCTGAGAGGTTGGAGGCTCTGCGATGGCGGTTCCTGTCTAGTGGACTTAGGGGGACGTCGGGTTAGAGGGCGAATCGTCCTGGGGTGTTGTCACCCACAGAGCCCAGGAGCTAGGTAACTCTCTCTACCTTTCTGGAGCGAGGCAGACTGGCCCCATCCTACCACCTTTCCCATCCCTCGTTTCCCTCTTTCCGGTGGCTGTACAATATCTCAAGGGAGACGTACCTAGCCGGCTATGCCGGGACCTCCTAATCCCCCCAAAAACAAACAAAACAAAACAACAAGGCGTATTTTAAGGCGAATAGAATGAATGATGAGTGTAGAATGGGTGAGATGCCTTGAGTAGCCTCGTTACTGACTGAGACCGACTGATTCTTTAGCCAGGATTATTAAACATTATGACTAAAACAAGTCCTATAGAGGTCAGGTTAGCAACAGTTTGCCATATAAGATGTTCTGAATGAAATAAGAATATTCTAAATGTTATCATAATGTATAAGTGAGTTAGGAAACAATTTTATATCCGTGTAATTGCTCAGGTTTCTGAAGCTGTCTTACGACCAAGAATGTTGGAACTTGGATGATTCATAAAAAAAATAAACAACGAGGATAGATTTTAGTTTCTGCCTTAAACATGTCCATAAAGTGGAAAAAAGCAATATCAATGCGTTAAAATGAAGTAAGCCTCAGCCGCGGCTTCGCCACGAAACTTCAATATTAACCTGACCAGCATTAACAAAACTTTGTTTACATTTTACCACATGACTTACATTTCAGTAACTGTCAAATACTTTCACTACAGCTGGTAAATCTATCAAACGATTTCTCCTATAAGATTTCAACGCCGGAGGAGTGGAGCCCTAAGCCCTAGGGTTGGATGTAGACATTTTCAAGTCTACATGTTAATGTGGTATGTAAGCTATGTCCATGCAGCATTTTATCATTTTAATCGGTCCAGTAGTTTTTGCGTGATGGAAGTCTTAAACATCTATCAATACTAATGGGTACGCTCAAATATTCACATAAAGGGTGAGCGAATTTAGAAAATAATTCTACTATAGATTCCAATCGAAACTAACGCTGTCACGAAATGTAAAATGAATAAACTATTAGCAAATGAATGGACGAACAATTAGAAGGCATTTTATGGGCAAAATTTAGACAAAGGTTTCACCAATAGACAGCGTGCGATAGAGACAGCGGCTAGCTAACCCATGCTCGCTCGATAACGCTATCTTTTGTTTGAGTGTAGGATTCTAAACGTTTAACATTAGACCCAATCTCCTTAGTGTTTGCGTTTAAACATTAGCATTGATTTATATTCCGATAAACATAACATACAATACAACTTAGATACAATCTTAGTGGTTCTATAAAGTCACTGTTTAAATGTACATGTTTTTCTGATAAGAAATTACTTACGTTAGGTTACGGGGCACTCCAATATTTAGGTCTTCGCCCTAGTCGGATTCAGACGTACACAGGACCTTAGACGTCCAATAGTCCACCGGGGCGGATCACTGAGGGAGTGACAGAGTGGAGTCCGCCGGCCCAGGCACCCTCTGGAGAAAGTACTCGGTAGATATCGTATTGAATCGAACTATCGCGGTATAACAGACACGATAACCATCAATCCTAAGACGAGTGGCGATTATAGTGTGACTGTGACATACAGGATTTCCTGTAATGGCCCGGCCTTAATGACAGTGTCGTGTGTTAAGGTAGGCATGGGACATATACGGCCCTTAGAGGTCGTATCACATTACTGCAGTGATTACTGCAGTGTAAGTATGAAAGTTGTTTTAACTCTTGCCTCTAAAGGACCACACGTCGGCAACGTAGGGGCACGGTCTCTCCATTATATTGATGTTTATGATAGTAAACTAATGCAACAGTTGACAAAAATAAATAAAAGAACCACAATTATAAAAGGAAGAAACAAATCTTGTTTTTTTGTCTATTTATATCATTGTCATATATATTTAATTGAATCTTGACTGTTGTTGCATATTGCGGTTGACGTTGTTGTTATCCTTCTTAGCATTTTTTTATATTAGTTGTGTTGTGAGACACGAACTTGTACTTGATAGTTGTAGCTACCTTGTCGTAGGCCTATATGCCTACAAATGTCATCTGTTCATGATTGCAAATTGTTTTATAACCATTGGAAATAAAGCATAAAGGTCATAACATTGCATAATGCTACGCAACGGACCTCGTAAGGACGATATTATTAGATTTGATCTCATTTTAAAGTTGTTTCTTTTTTATATTTTGCAAAATATTAAAAATAATAGTTGTTATCCACAGTAAAGTGCTGTTCCTGACGTAAAATATGTGCTTTTTTACCGTGCACGATTATTAAACACACGTAAAAATATCTTTAAGAAAATGATTTCAAAATGTTCAACGCATTACTAAACAAACTGAAGATTGAGCCAAACCCTGTAATTTTTTAAAGGCTTCTTAGATCTTTACTTATTTCAGTGTCCCTGAATTTATCGCTGAGGTGCACTGAAAGAATGATTTTTATTGTAAACTACTAAAAGATTGTATTTTGAATTGTATATTAACTCTGAATAGTGACTTAGCCAACGCTGTACTGTTCCATTTTGGCAAAAAAAATTACTTATTGACTTATAATGAGTACAGTAGTTATTATTGCATTAAGAGCTTAACGTAGGTATTTACAGCTTGAGAGAAAACTCCGTTACTCTTCGCGCGGGAATTTCCCGAAAGATACAGACATAAAGTATTGTATACACCAATTGTAATAAACAACTGAAATGTTCAATACCACATAACGCACAACATAAACAAATTCATTCTCATTCATTTTTGCTGGTTTCACATAATTGAGGTTATAAAACCGAGTAAGTTAGCTTGGTCCAAAACAACAATCAATCAGCTGTTTATTAGCTATCAGCGAGCAGAAAAGTAAGGCACAGTGAGAGAGAAATACTTTTTCGTTCGCTAAACAGAAAACAGCTGCTGATGTGTTTTTAGATCGTAAGGAAGCAATTTTGACGCGGTTCACATTTACTGAGTTACAACATGTTACTGTGAGTAGTCGAGTATTCAATGCGATATTTTCATTCGATTACTCTCGATCGTGCAACAATACCGTCATATGCGGCGGCAACCTAGACACAGATATGCTTTCACTTCCGACAGCACCAGAGGTCGACGGCAACAGACAAGCCACTTCGTAAGAGCCTATCTCTTTGATAACAGCACTCATATATAGTCTATAATCACAAATAAATATTCATATTTATACTATAAACAATTTAAACCATTTTAATATTTATTGACAGTGAAATTGTTATTGTTAGGTTGTTTTCTTATTTATCAGTTCCCATTTTTTAAGTCACTCAACATTTGGTGTCCTACCCGATTCACCCACAAGGCCAACGTTAACTCCAAAAAGTCGTCCCTCCATCGTGTTATCCGAAATCGTTATTTTATGGTCCATTTTAAAGGGAAAACCCAGATCTATTTATTAAAGTGGAAGAATTTCAATATCACAAGTAATTCACTCAATAAAAGTCGTAAATATTGAAAATTTTTGAATTTTATTAAAATTATTTAATAAATCGGTACATTTCGTAATACAATCGCTAAGCATTTGTTGCTCTTTAAAATGAGCCACAAATCACCTATATCGATTAATCCGTTGAGGAGGCGTCGACTTTGAAAGTTGTCATTGGCATTTTGGATGAAGCGGGTAAAATCGCGAAAACTTTCGTGACTAGGCTGAAGCCCAGCGGTTGCCGATGCACAAGCTAGGACAATACCCGGCGATATCAACGCCACGCAAGATTGCGTCCACGGCACAACACGGGACAAAGAGGCCCAAAGGCCACCAACCGAGGGGAACAAAGCCCATTGTGGCGGGAGTTGGCAAACCTGTTGGCCAATCAGAGATAACAGAGAGATTGTCAGCACACGCCGGGGTGGAAGCAACACTGATGGTAATAAGGGTGTGTTGTGGTGTTGTGTCGAGGGAGATATGACATTATCAACCCTACACAGAAAACTACTTAACTCCCCTCCCGCCAAATTTGCCAGTGCAGTTCGACATGCTACTGCTTTCACTGGTCCTTCTCAAATGGCCATATTTGGGAAAACGTTGGCACGGAAAATATAAAATTCTTCAGAAGGGTAACTACCATGTTAACGGCAGTTTAAAACGGTTAGTTCGTACACCGGCCGCTTTGAACGCTAGTGGCGGTAAGTCGCTGAGAGGGGTACCCCCGCTGCCATCCCTCTCGGCGTTCTGTCTTATTCCCCTCGTACTGCGTAGTTGTAAATTCCAGCGGGTTGGCAAGACCTTGACCCACTGTGGCTGCTACAGGGCGCTTAGGCCCTCTTCATCAGTCTAATAGGGGTTTTCGGGTTGTGTTTGATATTTAGACTTTTTTGGTTACTTTCATGTCGGAGAGCCTAGTGGGAGGTTCCCTACTCCACCCACTGTCATCCCACTCAGTGACCACGAGCGGAGCTGCCGCGGGAGCACATCCCTTCGCCTGTCCCAGCGAGCCTTCTACGGTGTTTTATGGTTTTCTGTGTTCAAACATTCCAAATAGGGCTATACGATAGGGACATCAATATCTCCGGCGAAGAATGTTCAGCATATCGAACTACTCCGGTGGCATTTTGGGGGGGTAATCCTCAATTGTAACTGCGGTCAGATTCAATTTGAAAGTTAGGGAACTCAATGAAACTGAGCACTTCTTTACACGACCTTCGAATGGTGAAAAAACTCGTTTTATCCGGGTTTAATTACATTAAAGTGCTTACTAATGTTCAATGACACATGTATTGTCGGTTTAGTGACAAAATAAAATACATAACAACAACCAAATGTTGTTATTATAGTGATGTATACAACTTTTATGAAACTATTTCAATCGGGTATTATGTTGAATTATTATTAAGTCAAATTGCAACATAATAATCTCCTTCTATTACAGGAAGTAAAGGAGATCACTGGAAATTTAGGTAATATAAGTATTATAAGTAATACTGTGCAAAATTTATATTCTGTGTAAAACTCACATAAACCAATAGAAGACCGACAAAACCATAAATGAGATCTGTGGAGAGAAGAAATCCGAAGAGAAAACTTTGACAAAGGCCAAATCTGCTAGTCCAGAAGACCCTTCCACTTAGGAAAGTGAGATCAGTATTGGGAAAACTTTTAAGAGCGGAACAACTTTGAAGCCGCCGAGAATTGAATTTGACATTTCTCGAGTAAATGCACTATACTTGGAGTAGAAAATGAACAATACAAATTAAAATAAACAATAAATTATTTTCAACATAATGAACTAAATTATAAATAGGCCCTAGTTAACACTTACGAGAGAAGTAAATTGCTGTTATTATTTTTAATTATGTATTGAATTACTAATAATTGCTAAGGTCAATGTTAATATAAAGAAATAATTAAACGTGGTATCGCTATTAACTATTTTACTACACATAAACATCATTATGGTGCTTTTAATTAATTAAAATAATTACAACAAATAGTCTTAATTCGCGTTCTTTATAGGCTAAGTTTGTGTTTTAATACTATCTTAAGAAGTTACTCATACTGGAACTATTTTACAATAATGGTTTCATAGGAAATGTGACATGAATAACATTGTATTGGGATTAACGTATTACACACGTGTTAATATATTTATCTGTGTTTCTACAATAATAACATTAATTTCATATTTATCATTTTTATTATTTATAAAATACATGATTATCCTATAAATAAACGGATGTGCATACACTTATATACACGTAACTGTGAGATACATACAAAATATGTTATACTATTGCATTATTTAACGCTTATTTTGGAAGTGAACGTAATTAAACAAAGGTTAGGTCGCCTATATACCATTGAATGAAGTTTTAAAGGTTGACAAATTCTAGAATCGTCCTGAACGGCTTTTAATTGATTGTATTAAAGAGAGCGATCTTAATAAGCTACAACAACCTTCAGGCGAATTAAAGTTTGATCCACAAAGTCCGTGTTATCTCTTTAATTCTGTCATGTGGGTTTTTTGGTTAAAAATAATATCGTACTTTTACTGTAATATTTGAATTTCGCCATAACCAATAATATGGCATAATTTTGTACCTTTCAGATGATATAAACGGTAAAAACATTAGTAAAAAACTAAAATGTTGAACTTCGTATTTTGATTTATTATACTAAAGTATATAATCATTGATCATCAAGGTAATTTTTATTTTTGTGATAATTGTATAGTAACTTATTGACCATAAAAAATATAGGTACGGTGCATTGGTATAACCAAAATAAATTTAAAGGATAAATTCTGGCCTATATTGCATACTAGGTATGGCACCCTACCGAATTATATTTTATGTCTATTGATTCAACTTATTCCAGTTCATCCTACTAACAAACATTTTAATATGCATTACTCCCAATATTTTACTTATTATTAAATTTCTAAAATTCTGAAAACAGCTTAAAACTACCTTTCCAATTACTAAAACTGATGAATATTTTTTAGAATACTATATTTGCTTTTTAGCATTTAAAACGCTTAACTTTATTATTACTTTGAATCTCGCTATTAATTTCCTTTTATGGGAAATAGGAGGTAGACAATTTATTTAAAAAGTTCTGGTTAAGTTTAGAGTCAGTCAATTTATATTTTTTTTCAATTGGCTGTGATAGTTTTATTTGATTTACAAACATCCCCAACAATTAGGCAATTATGCCTGCTGTTGTAGTTTTTGCATATGTGTAGGTATTTTATAAATGTTGCATGTAATTTAATGGTTGACTGTAATATTTGTGTATGTTCTAATTAATTTACCATACAAAGTTTATGTAAGCTTTGCTTTATGTTTGGGTGGTGAAATATATTGTATGGAAGGTTGCATCAATTAAATTTTGTATTGTGCATGTCCGTCGTAAAATCATTTATCTAAATATATATTTTTTTTAAATCAGTACTTATTTAATATAAAAGTATTCAAGCTCTTATACCGAATACAAATATATATATAACTAGTATTTATGTACTGCATCCGTCCTAAAGGGAAAAAACATAACGGCGAATATAACAATAAATACTACAGCTACAGTAAGACACATGTCCAATAAATCTGGAATAACAGCCACATTAAAGACCAGCGTAACACAGCGGTTACTTCTTTAAAAATGTATGCTTTATTGAAATTGTGTTACTGCCACAACCACTAACTGTTATTTATAACGTCCATATCGGCATCTAAAATTGTGATCATTACTTGCATGATATTTGTTTTATTTTGACGTTAATATCGTCTGCATTTGTCAATGGTTTGTAATAAGTTTATTTTTTATTTTGTATCTTTTGACTATTAAGCTCCGAATGGTTTAAATTATATTATAATGGTTTGTATTAGTTAATGTCCTAACTTCTTTAAGATCACATATGAACATTTAAACAAATGAAGTGTTCTCCAGGTTTTCTTAGGGTGAAAATTTTTCCTATTTCCGGCTAATATGCAGTTCAAAGAAAACCTACCATTTTCCCCAGTCCCTTGGGTTGGTACCTTTAATTTGTGTCATCTCCCATCATCCTGCAATCTACCAATACTTAATTTTGTTCTAAAAACCATACCGTACTAAAGATGAAGAAACTTACACCTCTTTGACTACTTATTGCAATTATTTTAAGAAAATAAAAAATATCAAACACGCAAAAATAGAATTTACGAAATAATGATCAAAGACAAATATTTTTTAATTCATAATATATTGTATACAAAGAGATGACCTATAACCAACCCATTTACTTTATTTGTAGCGATTTTTAAACATATCGCAGCACAAAAGGTTTGTATCGAACATATTTGCATATAAACGAGAAACCCAACTGTACATTCATACAGATTAAACGAACCTTTGGCAAAAAAACAATTAAGAAATGCAAAATAAACGAAAACGCCCCGATAGTAAAGTACAAATAAACTGCTTCACACAAGCACCACCGGACCGTTGTTGGTTTAAACAGACAGAACCGCCGCTTGAATTGGAAGTGTTCTTGTTCAATAAAGTCCATGCATAGCCGCTTCTGTATTGTATGTGGCTGTTTCATTCCAATGGATATTCAACAGTTTCATATATTAAAAAAAGTACCTGGGGCCCGAGTTCTGCTCAGGGAAGGTCAGTCAGTTTGTTTAGATAATTTGGAGCAATTTTTCACCAAGTACCCCAACTAACAAGCAGATTTTCTTAGCTTATTTGCTTATTTTCTGAATGTTTAAGGTCACTCCAATTGTCATTATAGCTCCGTATCCCTTTAGATATGACCATTATACATGTAATCTTCTTTCAATAGGTTTATTCACTTCTCTCGTGAAACCACATGTTAATACTTAATTAAAAATTACAAGAGTATTACTTTGACACAGTTCACTAACAATTGATATGATTCTTTTTGTTTTGATTTTAAACTCCAAAAGCCCGATGTTATTTTTTTACTGTTCATTTCGTTTTTATTTTATCCGTTTTTTCCTAGGGTTAAGACAAATGTATATCTTATTTTAACTCCAGAAATTAGTTATTTCCAACATTTAGAATATTTTTTGTATTATCACACAAAAGAAGTATTTTTTTAACAAAAAACAAATTGTACTCTCCCTTTACAAAATAGTTCGGTTAAGTTCAAGCAAAACCAACATGCTATATGATCACTGATTAATTAGCCTTTACATTTGAATGATGTTTTCGCAAATTGCTGCTGGGTATTTTACTTGGAATTAAATATGACTCAGATTGTTCTATTAGAGATTGCTTGACTGAATATCTGATCGGATCGTCAATAACAAACGCCTAACTCACAATTAAAAGAAGAAGAAAAGACAAGTATGATATTTAAAAAAGATTCTTATTTAAATAAAACGAACATTTGTTGATACAGTACTCAGGGGAGTAGACTCAGTAGGAAATGTAAACAAGGCATTACATAAGACAGCGACGCTCTAGACGGTGTATGGCCTTGAGTGGCGTAACATATCAATGAGAGGCAGGAGAGAATGTGACTATAGTGCCAAACAGTCTCGGTCTCACAGATATCGCCTCACAGACACACAACCACGTTAGAGATGTCATATCCTATACAACAATATCAGTAAGGCTTGCTTGTCTGCTTGGTTGCTCTAATCTCAAGAACCGCTCCAAATGTACATACAGTACTCGGGGGAGTAGACTCAGTAGGAAATGTAAACAAGGCATTACATAAGACAGCGACGCTCTAGACGGTGTATGGCCTTGAGTGGCGTAACATATCAATGAGAGGCTGGAGAGAATGTGACTATAGTGCCAAACAGTCTCGGTCTCACAGATATCGCCTCACAGACACACAACCACGTTAGAGATGCCATATCCTATACAACAATATAAGTAAGGCTTGCTTGTCTGCTTGGTTGCTCTAATCTCAAGAACCGCTCCAAATGTACATACAGTACTCGGGGGAGTAGACTCAGTAGGAAATGTAAACAAGGCATTACATAAGACAGCGACGCTCTAGACGGTGTATGGCCTTGAGTGGCGTAACATATCAATGAGAGGCAGGAGAGAATGTGACTATAGTGCCAAACAGTCTCAGTCTCACAGATATCGCCTCACAGACACACAACCACGTTAGAGATGCCATATCCTATATAACAATATAAGTAAGGCTTGCTTGTCTGCTTGGTTGCTCTAATCTCAAGAACCGCTCCAAATGTACATACAGTACTCGGGGGAGTAGACTCAGTAGGAAATGTAAACAAGGCATTACATAAGACAGCAACGCTCTAGACGGTGTATGGCCTTGAGTGGCGTAACATATCAATGAGAGGCAGGAGAGAATGTGACTATAGTGCCAAACAGTCTCGGTCTCACAGATATCGCCTCACAGACACACAACCACGTTAGAGATGCCATATCCTATACAACAATATAAGTAAGGCTTGCTTGTCTGTTTGGTTGCTCTAATCTCAAGAACCGCTCCAAATGTACATACAGTACTCGGGGGAGTAGACTCAGTAGGAAATGTAAACAAGGCATTACATAAGACAGCAACGCTCTAGACGGTGTATGGCCTTGAGTGGCGTAACATATCAATGAGAGGCAGGAGAGAATGTGACTATAGTGCCATACAGTCTCAGTCTCACAGATATCGCCTCACAGACACACAACCACGTTAGAGACGCCATATCCTATATAACAATATAAGTAAGGCTTGCTTGTCTGCTTGGTTGCTCTAATCTCAAGACCGCTCCAAATGTAGTTATTACAAATTCTGGTTTAAAAATTTGGCTCATCCCAAGAAAATATATAATTTTGTAAAAAGGGATATTTGGCAATTTACACAAAAAGTTAAATGGCAGAAATAGAGTTTGAAATACTAAATCAAATAATTATAAAAGCTTTTAATTTAAAACAACGGTTCAGTGGTCAAATTAATACTGAGATAGTTAAAGTTTCAACTAATATGTGGTTTTCTGAAAACGGAAACTCAAACCACAGAACGAAGATCGAATACACAGTGGTTATTAACAAATTAAACTAAATTTACATTAGTATACAACTTATGTAATGCAAATACTACGTGAAAAGTACTTTGTGCTATGATAACTGGAGTGTCGTTTAACATACAGAACAGGTGTAAATGCGCAAAGCAAATCTGAACGTCATTAGGGTAGATAGATATAGTGAAACATTACTCCAAGTCTAATTAAACAAACTGACTGACCTTCCCAAAGCAAAGCTCTGCCACAAGGTACTTTCTATATTTATTGCTGACTAAGATAGGAGTTGGTCCGTAATTAGTTATGCAATCGTTATAGAATGTTAGTTAATTTAATGACTGCTGCGCCAGCTATACAAAAGTTATAATTACTTTGTGTTTGGTCCATTAACTGACACCATGAAGTTAGAGCGCTAAAGGCGAGAATAAATTTACTTTAAATGCATCGAGCGTTACATGTACCGTACCATTTGTAATTTTTTATTCGAAAAGGTTTCCCCATAAATTAATTATTTTGTTGTAAATTCCAATAAATTGTTAAACAATGTCATGGAATAAATATTATTATTATTGTTATCAAAAAAAGCTGAAATTGTTTTACCCCAGAGAATTGTAAAAATTTAGAGCTATATATGAATATTTTATTAATATTGAGAATCCAGGAAAGATTTTCAATTACAGTAAAATTTTGTAAACAAAATTATGTATAATAATCATACTGTACCCGGTAAAGTCTAAGTTATAGGCTATTTACTTTTAAAAAATCGAATGGGGAAAAACAACGATCCTTAAATGTGAGATATCATTGAATGTAATCAATCAATTTAAACCCCTAAATTACAACTAAAAGAACAATAGAATACCTGCATTCAGCCTATATATCCATGAGTACACTAATTGGTATAATCGCCACCATATTTCAATTAACTACTTTTTGTTTTGAGATTTTAATGTAGCCTGGCAAAACATGTTTCTCAAATACATTTCCTTTACTGGACAAGAGTCTAGGGAGACCTTAAATCTATTTCAATTCGACTTTAAATACGATCAAAGATTATAGCCTATATTTAAATACCGACCAACAATTGCAAATAAGAAGAGTATTATTTCTGATAAAAAGGAAGGGAATTAATAATTAATTTGCATAACATAAAATGTAACCGAATGGGTTTTGTGAAACTTACCTCTGGCCAAGTGGAAAGGTCACTCTGAAACAGAAATACAGAATTCAAATTAATACATAAAATTGGGAAATATTAAATGTGAAAAGTCGCAAGCGATGAAGTTGTTAACCAAAGGATTGTTTTTGATACGGATACCTTTGTAGTTAAGAAAATAATTAAAATCGGATTCTAAATTTCATCGATATTTAAAAAATATATGTACAAAAATTGTGTAATTTTAAACTCTGATAATACTTCTGCAGTTACACAAAGTTTCCCAGATGTAATTTCACTAGAAGGCGACGACATCGACAGGTGCTGGGAATTGAGTCGCGAAACTGTTCTGTTAAACTGTCCCATCCCGACCATCTGCCGCGGCTTGAACATGTCTTCTGAGGTTTTAAGCCTGGCAATATTATTAATATTATTACTATTATTATCCGGGGTACTAATGAAAGACCTCGGATGGATGAAAGTCTCATAGTAAGTTTTTATAGAACTTCTGTGTGTACTGAAGGAAAAATAATAAAATAAAAGGTAGGCCTAAGTATATAATTGCTTGCCGATTACCGTTAGATTAGTGACGTTTTTACGTAAAAAAGTGGTACGAAATCTAAAACCTCTGATTTGAATATTGCATTGCGCATTTGTTTGTAGGCCTACATCTAAAGTTTGCTAGAAAATTGGAATTTCCGAAACTAGGCCTTTAAAAATCCCCTACTTTTAGCAACGTACATATGAAGTCAAATCTTCAATTCCTCTATTGGGTATTGTATTTTGTTTTGTAAAGCCGTTGCTTGAAAATAAAAAAATTAAAACCATTTAAAACATAATGGGATGAATTAAATGGGTCTCTGAAGAACTAAACTTGGCCTATGGAAACTAGGCCTAAACTAATTCACTAAATATTACCTTTGTGTGTGTAAAAGTATATAAAACGTGTAAACTTTCAAATACGTAGTAGTTTTAGGTGAATTACATTTTTACATGAGGCTGTTGAATGATGTTACAAATAATACCATTTAAAAAGTAAATTGATAAATGAACTTACATGAATCACTGGATCACCAAGTCACTGTGTAAGACGCCGACACAACCAGGGCGTATTTTGAGGCGAATATGAATGAATGATGAGTGTAGAATGAGTGGTATCCCCTGTGTTGTATTGTTACTGACCAAGCCCGACTGTTTATTTAGCCAGGATCATGATAAATAGCCCAATTAACAATGACAGCTGGATTTAGTATCAAACTTCATATTATGTTTTAAGGATTTTTCTCAGGATCGATCTGCACGCTAACCACTATGTGATAAAAAACTGGTGGATAATTAGCAAGGTTTGGGGTAAATTGTCCTAAACCTTTTTAAATAAAAGCGAACTATTATGAATTAGTACTTAAACGTAATCACCAATAAGTAACATCCCTTTGTAAAAAGAATACTACATCTACACATTTTCCAGACAATTCTAATTCATCAGTTAGGCTACTGTATAATGAATCAAGAATGCGGAATGTATTTTCTCATTCATCTCGTATTATTGTAAAGAAGAAAAGTGATTGTATGAAGTAATTAGGCGGGGGTTGAGATCGTAATTCAATTACATCTCGTCTGGTTTCTCCCAGAGTCGACGGCAAACACTGAGCGCCGTTCTGAGAAAGTGATCCTTACAAAATTAAAACTCTTTTTGTTCCGTCACAATTTTACACTTCTGTGAACTCGCAATTTAAGTTAGCAGAAAGCGAAACTCTTTACAGTTCGTTATATCTTCTAGTGTTTTGTGAGGTTGTATTCAAGTTTGTTGTAACCTGTGTTACCGCTATTGTGAATACGTTAGTTGATGTTGATGTTTCAACTAATGAGCTTGTCAATAATAGTGTTAGTGATGGCGGTAATAGTTAGGGTGTGTTTGTATTTACATTATGGATTAAACATCAACGAGTTGCCTTGATTTGGTGATTATGGGGTGTATTTGCAATTTGATACACGGCCCTTTAAATACAATTCTTAAACAATATGTGTTATAACAAATATGAACATGGAATAATGCACAAAATACACCTCGTGTGTCCCGACGTTCAGCTGTAGAATGCGTGAGGCTCTCTGACGAAGCGGGACGTTTCCCCGGCCCCACGAAACGTAGGAGGACATTCTAGGGCGCTACTCGTGTTATCATGTGTGTATGTTCGTCGTATGTACTCTGTGTTTTTGTTAATCAACATCTGACAAGGCCCCCAGGATTAAACAAAGGTAAGAATAGTCCAATGAAAATAAATCGTAATTTCACCTCACCAAAAAAAGGAATGTCATTTGAAATTAAAATAATATTGTATTGTTAACTCCGGTAAGAAAAATTTATTTATTTAAATGAAGTTTAAAACTACATACTTTCAAGAAAATTCAACATGGTTCACACTTTTATTTAATTAATAATTTCCCTGGCTTTTCTGGCCAAAAAAGTTGATTTTTCCTGACTTTCTCTTTTCTAAAATCGTTAAATTTCCCTGACTCTCAACTCGGAATAAGCACTTTTTTCTAATAGGTTGTGATCTTCGAACAGTATTGTTTTGAGTTTACAATTGAAATCAAAATTTTTCCCTGACTTGTATAAAACAGTACAGCATTTTTCCTGACTTTTATAGTTTTTCTAACCTTTTCCCTGACTTTCCAGAAAGTGTGAACCGTGTCAAAGAAATTTAATTTGTTGCTTTCTACTCAACGGAATCAAAATCTCATATTCCCGTTTAAGAAAATCCCTTAAATGATTTAATTACTTACAATAAAACCTTAATTAGTTTGTAATTACCGCTTTAGTAATTAAATTAAAATCGAATTAACCTTTCCGCCCCTTGAGTGTGCAACAACCACGCGGTAAAGCAAGCGTTTAACGATTTCCCCGGTGTAATGTGAACCCGCTGTAGCCACTCGATCGTACAAGGCCGCACCGCAGCCACTAGCCACCGTCTCGATGTGCAGCCACTGAAGCGGCTAAGGATAGTGTGTCGTGTGTCCAAGGCCACTGGACTACCAGGCGAGACTGATGGCAGTGATGACCGAGACAAGGTAACAATCATGCACTTCCTAGGTGCGGGGTAGCGTACGACAAGGGGGTGTAGGTACTGCAACATGAAACGAGTTCGCACGCAGCTCACTGAAGTGAGGGAAGTGAATTTCCGTATTAAAAACTACAAAAACAAATAACAAAAAAAGCACTGGTACAATTGTCTACGTAACGGAAATTGTTTTTTCTTTTGGCTGTTCCGATGTACCGGGTTATTTTTAAATGCAATATTGGGATGGCGATGTCGTGCATAATAAGGTTATGAGGAGGTCCCATCAGGTTGAAAAGTTGGAAGGGAGAATTAGGGGTGAGAAAACTACATAAAGATATGATGAAAACAGCCTTTTCCAATGTAAAATTCCCATAAGACAACGTTCTGTGATTAGTCAATTTACATTTTCTTTAATACCTCGGTAAATATTTGTACTAGAATGATGAGTAAGGCTCATTATGCATTATTTAAAACGCATTATTTTTACATATCATTCCCTACCAAATTAAAAGTAAATCGGACAATAAATCGACCGATAGTGTGCAAACATAATTATATATATATATATATATATATATATATATATATATATATATATATATATTTATTTATAATTTTGTACGACCCCCCCAAAAAAAAATGTTTAGGGAGACATGTTAGGAACTTCTATGGTGGTCCCGGGCTTAAGTTTCACCGTGCGCGTCATGCTAATAGTTCACTTTTCCATAGGAAATTCACTAATGAGGTTACTGTAGTCTTCAGTTTTAAAACAATGGGAACGGATAACCGCGGTTTCGGAAGTCAATCCAATTCCACCTTCAGGTAGAATTATAAAACACAAATGGACATTGAATTTGATGTCAAAAGGTTAATATGTACCCAAAACAAACTGTAATACGCACAAACATTAAAAAAGTGCACTGTCGCGCACCGGCCGATAGGTGATCGCCGACTGAGGCAGAATGCAGAGCAGATAACATGATAGCATACCTTGTGTTGAACTTTGGACTTCCTTAGTATGTGTTCTCCTTATTTTTGAAGTGCTTTACTAAACTAAACTTAGATCAGCAATGGCTAAATTAGCCGTCTGCAGGGCATATGGTCTTATAATATGGAAAAACAGAAATGTTTCTTAATCATTTTATTCTATCATAAAGAACACTACACCCGTATTTTAGTTTCTAATTCGGAATATTCTCGGGACTGTTTTTTTACTGTTGTAAATCTAACATTCTGTCAGGGTGTTTAGTAGTGATTTTTACATTTATTTTTATTTTTGTACAATTTCCAAGTTTGAATTGATATCAGAATTATTGTCTAATTTTAATGCAATCTAACAGATAATGCTGATCCTACAGCATTACCTACCTTCCTGTGAATCGATTTGGAACAAGTTCTTTTGCTTTAAATTATTACCAATCAGTATAATATTTCAAACAAAACTTGATAACTAAATTTGTTTGTAAGTATATGCGTTCTTTCATATCGTTTACGAAATGATTTCGTTACAATAAAAATATGTAAAATATTAATAAACACCAAACACTTTCACAAGATGTATAGTAGGGCCTATTCACAAAAATATGAATGATAAAACACAAGTAATCAACCATACGCAAGCTAAATCGTACCACACACATACAACGGAATATAAAAGGTAACACATAAATTATAAATGAAACCCCAAATAAAAGTCAAGCTAGACAAAGGTTTTCCGTTTCAAATAAAATTCCCACCTCAAAAGCAGCACGTGGCGACCTTTTTCCAATAAAAACCGAAATAAAACCCACAAAGCAATACAAATTCCATAACAGTCAAGAGCTCGGCTTTTTGCTAACTTAAATTGCGAGTTCACAGAAGTGTAAAATTGTGACGGAGCAAAAAGAGTTTTCATTTTGTGAGAATCACTTTCTCAGAACGGTGCTCAGTGTTTGCCGTCGACTCTGGGAGAGACCAGACGAGATGTAATTGAATTACGATCTCAACCCCGCCTAATTACTTCATCTGCGTGTAATCACTTGTCTTATTTACAAGTGTAAGAGATGGACTGGAATCATCTCGGGCACAATCGAGATTTTCACTTACCGTATACTTTAAACATTGTTTTAATAATCAATGTGCGATTACTGATGTAAGAGCTGTGGTTTCCAACTTTTTAAAGTTCAGGTACCACCTTTGGCTTTTACAGAGTCTTCTCACATGGCATTTTTATTTTATTGTAGGAATTAATTTTGATTGATATAAAATTAAATTAAAATAAACGGTTTGCCACTCAAAGTTAAAAGTTACCAGTAATAATTAATTATGACAGTGACAATGTAATTACTACGAAATAACTAAACAAATCAAAGGGTACCAGTTTTTTATAATACATCAAATAATTCAACATCGATGGCATAAAAATAACCTTAGTGAAAAACCTGTCAGGATCAAATAAGCTTGACTTACCTCAAATCGTTCTCTAAAGCTAGTCGTTTACAGTTAAACAAAGTTAATGAATAAATTGTTTGTCAATAGGGAAGGTTTATAGGTTTAGGGTATATCTTATAGAACAAATATATATATATATATATATATAATATATATAATATATTATATATATTATATATATTATATATATAACAATTTGTCCAAGAGATTTCCGCTAACCGTACATCGACGGTTAAACGAGTGTTTTATACACTTTCACATTTTAGAGTGATTTGTACGCATCACTTAGACAGCTTGAATGATTTTGAAGTCTTTATCACTGTTTTGAAGTCTTGTTGTCTTACTTTTCCAGGATATTATTTTTTTTTTTAATTTCACAATCATGAATTAGGTAATTTATACGAACCTGACGTATTGCCTATATTGCAGCAAGGTTAGGAGTTGGAAAGAGTTCGGCGACTCTTAAGGTAGTAATTCTTGCTTTAAAATGCACAACAGTGGACAACAATTAGGCTTGACAAGAACCATTGACGAATACAGACAATTATAATGTCGAAAACAAACAACAAATCGAATAAATAACAAAGATATTTTCAGACACCAATGTGGAAAATGTGTTTTCTAGAAATAACAGTGTTGACATAAATAACATTTCAATACAGCATAAATTTTGAATGAAGTAATAACCGCCAAGTAATATCCCTCTCAGTGTTACGCTGGTCTTTAATGTGGCTGTTATTCCAGATTTATTGGACATGTGTCTTACTGTTGCTGTAGTATTTATTGTTATATTCGCCCATATGTGTTCTCCATTTAGGACGAATGCAGTACACAAATAATGTTTAAAATAATATAATTTAACTTATTACTAGAATAAATAATTAAATCTACTGTAATTAGTGGCTGGAGGAATAATTATTAGCTCTGTTCAGTATTACAGAAATAATAATAGGTACAGATTGGGGATAAAAACATCACTAAACCTTGTTTTCACGTTGAATGGTTTGTATTAGGTGGAACGAAACCACTTAAACATCAAAACCACTACTACGATAACTACTACGATGATTCAAAAAGTATGTACGATGAATTTTTTTGTTTACAATTTTTAGGCCTAGGCTACTTAGCCTTATGTTATGTTAAAAGTACAAAATCTTATCATATTGGTTTTGACGACGGTACAAGAAGACAAAAAAGTATAAATTTATTGAAAAAAAAAACGCCACACATGACTTTCTCATAGTGATAACACGAAAAATAAGGAAAAAACTTTAATCCGTACAAAGGTTATTGTAGATATTACGGGCACTCTTTAATCCGACCAAAGTTTATTGTAGATATAAATTATACTCTTTTTCCGTCCAAAATTTACTGTAGATATTAAGAGCACTCTTTAATCCGTCCAAAGGTTATTGTAGATATTAATGGCACTCTTTAATCCGTCCAAAGGTTATTGTAGATATTAATGATACTCTTTAATCCGTCCAAAAGTTATTGTAGATATTAATGGTACTCGTTAATCAGTCCAAAGGTTATTGTAGATATTAAGGGCACTCTTTAATCCGTCCAAAAGTTATTGTAGATATTAATGGTACTCTTTAATCCGTCCAAAATTTACTGTAGATATTAAGGGCACTCTTTAATCCGTCCAAAGGTTATTGTAGATATTAAGGGCACTCTTTAATCCGTCCAAAAGTTATTGTAGATATTAATGGTACTCTTTAATCCGTCCAAAATTTACTGTCGATATTAATTGCACTCTTTAATCCGTCCAAAGGTTATTGCAGATATTAAGGGCACTCTTTAATCCGTCCAAAGGTTATTGTAGATATTAAGGACACTCTAATCCGTCTAAAGGTTACTGTAGATATTAAGGACCCTCTTTAATCCGTCCAAAGGTTATTGTAGATATTAAGGACACTCTTTAATCCGTCCAAAGGTTATTGTAGATATTCAGGACACTCTAATCCGTCTAAAGGTTACTGTAGATATTAAGGGCACTCTTTTTCCGTCTAAAGGTTACTGTACATATTAAGGGCACTCTAATCCGTCTAAAGGTTACTGTAGATATTAAGGACCCTCTTTAATCCGTCTAAAGGTTACTGTAGATATTAAGGACACTCTTTAATCCGTCCAAAGGTTACTGTAGATATTAAGGGCACTCTTTAATCCGTCCAAAGGTTACTGTAGATATTAAGGACACTCTTTAATCCGACCAAAGGTTATTGTAGATATTAAGGACACTCTTTAATCCGTCCAAAGGTTATTGTAGATATTAAGGACACTCTCTAATCCGTCTAAAGGTTACTGTAGATATTAAGGGCACTCTTTAATCCGTCTAAATGTTACTGTAGATATTAAGGGCACTCTTTAATCCGTCTAAAGGTTACTGTAGATATTAAGGACCCTCTTTAGTCCGTCTAAAGGTTACTGTAGATATTAAGGACCCTATTTAATCCGTCTAAACGTTATTGTAGATATTAAGGACACTCTTTAATCCGTCTACAGGTTACTGTAGATATTAAGGGCACTCTTTAATCCGTCTAAAGGTTACTGTAGATATTAAGGGCACTCTTTAATCCGTCTAAAGGTTACTGTAGATATTAAGGACACTCTTTAATCCGTCCAAAGGTTATTGTAGATATTAAGGACACTCTCTAATCCGTCTAAAGGTTACTGTAGATATTAAGGACCCTATTTAATCCGTCTAAACGTTATTGTAGATATTAAGGACACTCTTTAATCCAACTAGTTAAAACTCTTAAACAGGACGATTCAAGAATTTGCCGTCCTTTAAATCGTTCTTCAACCGGTTATAGTTTGCATATTTGTACTTAAATATTATTACTTGATATAATATTTTTAATAATTTACAATAACACTAACTATTAGATTATTTATAAAAAAATTAGCAATGAATACGTTTAATTACAAAAATAACTGTAAACTGACATTTTAAATTGTTAATAAACACTGTGTTTTATTACGAATTCATACAATAATTTTCTATTTAATTGTTACCGTGTATTTGTATTCCAAGTTCAATACTCAAGAAGGGTCAACAATTCAATTGTCCGCGGCTCAAAAGTTGTTCCAATTTAAAAGTTGTATCAACAGCTGATCTCACTTTCCTAAGTGGACGGATTTTCTGGACTTGAAGATTTGGCCTTTAACAAAGTTTTCACTTTGGATTCCTTTCTTTTCACAGAGCTCATTTTAGGTTTTGTCGGTCGTTTATTGGATTATGTGAGTTTCACACAGAATATATATTTTCCATAGTTTAATTTTTAGTTTCCCCTACAATACTAATATTACTTTTAAGTTCTGCCTTCTTTATATACTTTCAATAATAAAATAATATTAAGTTTTTCATATTTAACCGAATAATATTAATACAACTACCTGATTGCTAAAGTAGCATGGAACTCGTATTTACTACCCGAAATATATTAATGCATTTATTGTATTTCAAAAACCGATAAACATGTCCCATTTTACACACTTTTTATGACTGTATTATAATTACAATTATAAAAACAAGATGGGAATTTCAGGAATTTTGTTAAGAATTAATATAAACCTAATGTAAAACAGCTCAGGTTTACATCAAACATAACAGCCCAATGGCGTTTAGATAGAACCTGCTTAATACACGGAGTCTATAGAACTGTGTTATTTTATATGAATGGATCCACCACCACAATTGGCCAAGGCCATATTTAGTTAACGTAATTCCTGCCACACTGTTGTATGTTTCCATTACGTTGCATTGCAGTTCAACTCTTATATTCCAGTTGTTTCACTCCCACACTCTCTTTTATAAATAGTTTCTCTCACTTCTGGGTGTTTTCGAAAATAAACGATAGGCCAGTAGGCACTTACTTAAAAGAAAGTAAACAATTTGTACAAAATATTATACAAACTACATAAGTGGAGGACGAAGCTAGTAGTATCAATTCTTGCTGTAATCGCTAAGTTTTCGTATAAAACATTTGGACTGTTAAAATAATGATCACCTTACATAATTAGCCACCCCTCGTAATAATGTGGGCAAACTGAAAATTGCACAACATATTGCATAACTTGCTAGCAAATAATATCATCAGTTTTCACTCATTAATAAATCTCTAATTAGAAAATGTTGTTTTCGATAACACCTATAGAATGGAGAGAATCTACAGTGTTTAAACACAAAAGGGAGAAACAATGGCACAATTGGAATAAAACAGCCGCACAGCAATGAAACAGAATAGAAATGGTGTTTCAGAAATTGTGTTAAGTAAATATGGCCACCGTCAATGGTGATGGTGAACCCATTCATTTAAAATAACACAGTTCTATAGTCCCCAGTATTAACCAGGCTGCCTCTAAACAATTGAGCCGTTACGGTTAATGCAACTCGGAGAATTGTTTGGTACAAATGCAGATTTATATTTTTTTAGCGAATTTCCCCTATAGGGAAGAAGCTATTACCGTAGGTGGCATGGTAAGACTTAAGCTCGAGACATGATAACTTTTCGTTTTGAGGTCCCCAGATGCCAAAAACACTGTTCGTTCAAATTTATATATATGTATATATGTGTGTGTGTGTGTGTGTGTGTGTGTGTGTGTGTGTGTGTGTGTGTGTGTGTGTGTGTGTGTGTGTGTGTGTCCGTTACCGCGATAACTTTTGAAAGAAACACCCGGTTTTGATGAAATTTGGCACAAATGTGGAGAGTAGCATTTATGACTAAGTTCGAAAACCAGATCGATCGCACTATAAGAAGGGGGTTTTATGGGGGTTTACAATTTTCCAAAAATCGGTTTTTTACAAATTTGACCCCAAAATGTTAAAAACACTCAATATTGGTTATAGCCATTTTATAGAGCTTACAAAAACAAATAATTCAGCATTGAATCACTGACCTAGGTTAAGTGGTTGCGGAGAAAATACAAAAAAGTGTCCCATGTTAATCTTATGGGAAAAAGGTTTTTAGATTTTTCTCAGATAGTTTTACTAAAAACTTCACATTTCTGTTTATTAATGTGTTTAGCTCAACAAAATAAACATTTTGGTGTTTTAATCGTTGTTCTACGTCTAACCGTTGCAGAGATATTCAAAGTGCTAAACACAGTACGTTGTCTAATGTTATCCTTATGGAGAATAAATAAAATTCTATATCTCGATTATTTTTGAATGTATATTGTTCAAACTTGGTATGTGGCTTCAACTAGTTGTGGTATATTGATATTAGCACAAAAAACAAGTTTTTGTTGATAGTCCCCGTAGCAGCAAACCTGCATACTCGGCCCCCATGTTATTCATATGGAAAATAAGTAAAGTTGTATATCTCCCTTAATTATGAACCTAAATTAATAAAACTTGGTATATAGCTTCACCTGGTTCAGTTATATTGATAATTGCAAAAAAATATTACTTATCTTCCTCGTTGCAGCAAACCTGCGTCCTCAACCCTAATGTTATTCTTATGGACAATAAATGAAATGCTATATATCACTTATTTATGGATGTATTTTTGTGAAACTTGGTAAGTAGCTCTATGTAATAGTGAGTCACATATTATGCATTGGAAATTTGCTGAGAACGCAAGTTTGCTGCGACGGGGGTATTTATTAATTTTGTCTAGGGTTGGCAAACGTATGTTTTTCAGTTAAATTTAAGAATGAATAATATTTTACTGACACACGACTATATAATTACAGCGTTGAAAATCGTATTAAATACAAACTAGTTTATAAAATATATAAAATGGCAAGCTACATAAAACAATGAAAATATATAAACCCTTCAAACTAAACATAGTTTTTTTGAGATTTAATATCTTAAAAGCTACATTCATCTCTTATAACAAAATATAAATTAGATAAAATAACAAGCTACTTAAACAATACAACATTTTTAATCCTTCAAACCAAACATCCTTTATTTCAGCTGTGGTGCCCCGATATAGCAAAATATATTTTCAATATATTTTTAAATTTTCCAAGATCGATTTAATGTTCAGATCTTGAGGGGGCAAATAGAATTCAGAATAGAATTTGGCTGTTGGTCAACTAAAATGTTGTGGTCAACTGTATCAAAAGCTTTTTTTATATCCAAAAATAACCCGCTTACATTTTCCCCCTCATTTAAACCATTATATACATTTTGCAAAAAATTTAAAAGAGCATGTTCAGTGTTTAATTTAGTTCTGAATCCAAACTGATTATTACTAAAAAAATGTGTTGAATTGAGAAATGATAATAACTTCTTTTTCATGATCTTCTCAAAAAGCTTGGAGAAGCAAGACAACAAAGATATCGGACGGTAATTATTGCAATAAAATTTAGAATTGACTTTGAAGATTGGTATTACAACAGCATTCTTTAATTTGGTTGGAAAAATCCCAGTTTGAAAACTGAAGTTAATTAAATATAATAAGACAGCGGTTATTTTTTCTGAGACCTCTTTAAGTAAAATAGAATTCACACCATCTATTCCGGGACTTTTATTTTTTAAACTAGCAATTGCAGCAGATAGTTCTTCCAGCGTTATTTGGATAGTTGGAATTTAGCGATAGGATTTGGTTTTGAAAGACAGTTGTGTTGTGTCGGAGAACATCGACTAGACTAGTGTTACGGAAATTACATCTATTCACTTAATCACTGTATAAGGCGCCGACTCAAGTAATGCGTTAAGGAAATAGCTGTTCAAAAATGTAAATATATGGAAAAATTAATAGTTTGCTAGCTGCAGATAAACCTCTGCATTATGCATGTCGAACCAAACTGTAGGTAAATGTTACAGATTTGTTCTGTAGTGAATATAAATATATTCACTACAACACTACCACTTTGTTATGAAGACCCTGCACCTCATATATTGCGACTGGATACTATAACTACAAACAAATAAGCTACAATTTCAGAATTACTTTTTACTTTCTCCCCCTTATACGTAGTATATGGAGAAAGTATTGTTTTCGTCAAAATTTTCGAATTTGATTTGTTAGTGGAAATATTTGATTTGGTTCTCCCTGAACCAAAAAAGTGATTTGTAAGTAATGTCTGTGTGTCTGTCTGTATGGATATGTACAGAGCTAGAGCCCTAACCAATGGTCCGATTTTTATGAAATTTTGTATGTAGGTACTAATCCACGACATCTCCAGGCATTTTTTTAATTTTTGATTTTTATGGGTAATTATCCCCCAAAAACCGCAAAAAAACATGAAAATCAAGATTTCTCAAAAACTACTCTAACGATTTTGAATAAACTTTAGTCGTTTGTAGAACTTTAGTTTTCCAACAAAATAACACCACCCGCATTTCCGTAAAAATTCGGGTCCAGAAATTACGACTTAAAATATAGAAATTGAGTTTTTTGGATTTTTCATTAAAAAAACATATCAATATAAAAAATATTACTATCCACCATTAAAAATAGCTCAAAAAACTAAATAATTTAGTATTTTTAATTACTATTCTATGATTACTGGTTGCGGAGAAAATTTAAATTTTCATTTTGCGGTAAACGCAGTACGTTTTCCAATTTTATTCTTATGGAGAATACAAAGATTACTATTTCTCTATTATTTATTGATCTATTTCGTTCAATCTTGATATGCTTGTCAAGTTAGCATTGACCAACAGAGGAAATTCGAAATATGTTTCCCCTTAATAACCCTGAAGGGGGGGGGGATAGGAGGCATTTCCCCTCTTAAAACCACGTGTGAAGCGATGGATTCTGTACTGTCTCCTAAACAGGGATTTGGGTGGATATTTTTGAAAACAACAAGATTTTCTGTACATTCAACCGTGCTTTGTATTCTATATTTAGTAAATAAAAAGTAATTTATTCATTTAAGTTGGGCTAAAAGAGAGAAAATATGTGTCAGCTTCCTGATACCGTTTATTAACTAACACCTTCTCTATTCCAGGCCCTACTTTTGAGCGATTCGCAACTCTACCCTCCTGTCACCGGCGTCTGCTTCCCCATAAGGAGAAGGTCCATGCCCTTAAAATCATAAATATTAAATATTTTGGAATTTTATTGAAAAATGTTTCTTGTAATATTGCCAATTTTTTTATTGAAACCGTTCGGTATTTTTGTTAGTGAATTTCCTTTGGAAAGTGAACTATTAGCATGACCCACACAGTGGAACTTAAGCCCGGGACCACCATAGAAGTTCCTAACGTGACCCCCTGAACACGCTTTGGGGGGTCGTTCAAAATTGTATATATATATATATATATGTGTGTGTGTGTGTGTGTGTGTGTTTGCACTCTAGCGGTCGCATTTTTGTCCGATTTACTTCAAATTTCGTAGGGACGTTCCTTTCTATAATCAGTTGGATAAGTTCGTTGGGCAAAACAATCGGAAAACTCTAAACCCCTTTTTGGGTATTAATCTTTCAAATTTCGAGTTTTTGGGGCCAAAAAGGGTCAGAAAAGTCCCAGATGTAAAATTAATGCTTGTGAAAAGATGGGAATTAGTGAGGCGAAAGTTTTAAGCCCCCTCTCGTCATTATAGCATAAATATTTATCGAGTTATTAAAGAAAATGGGTTTCGATGAAACACAGTACGTTGTCTTATGGGGGTTTTACACTAGAAAAGCCTGTTATTCCTTTGTTAGAGTACTTTTATCATCCCCAGCAACTCACGCCTACTTTCAAGCCCGTCTGGATCTTCTCCTAACATTATAATGCGCAAAATTGTATTCCCAGCTTTGCAGGTAAATGAAACCAGGAGCATCAGAACAGCCAAAAAATCATTGTTTTCAGATTTCAATAAAAATTTTAATAAATGTTCGTTTGTACACTTATTTTTAGTTTTAAAAGTTGTTATGTGGAAATTCACTTCCCTCACGTCAGCGTGCTGCGTGCGACCTCGTTTCCTTTTAAAACGAGCTATAAATTAACAACATGGGATAATCTACTGGGGAGGGGAAGACTTTAAAATTGAAAACTTTGCCTTATGGTAGGGGGAAGCAGGTAGGTAGAAATGTTTCCCGACTGGAGCCTACTCATAATCAAAAGTAAGGCATAAATCATGTTGTTCAACTTTAAATTAAAAATCATAACATCACCGAACTTTAAAAAAAGAGGTGGACCAAGTATCTTGTACGTTTACAATAACTCAAGCATAAAAAACGTCTGCATTAGAGCATTAAACACTAAATACTTTTTTAAACAAAGAGTTAAGAGGGCTTAAACCCTTTTGGTACGAGGGTCCACAAACCAACTCTAAACCTCTAAAACATTAGGAGGCCACTTCCGCTGTGAATATAAATGAGCAGTTTTACGCGGAGAACCCCTACAGTTAGAAGCTTCTTTACTGTTAACAGCCAGTTAGCGCTTTAATAATTGCAAAGAAGATTTCTGACTTGAAATTACAAACAAAAATCTGAAAACATAAATTCTATATGTTTAGGGTTTGTTCTACAAGTGTGCAACACGAAAGATGTTTTTAAAGTCAAAGTTAGGTAAAACATTGGGGTTTTCAACAGTTTAAGCAGCTTACCTCACAACCGAAATTGTATTTTTAATTAATTCTACACTCTAATACGAGCAACGTCTGTTTATTGGTTTGTTTGCAAACTTTATCTAGTAATGTAGTGGAAGGTTTTTCCTTAAACGTTGAGATAGGATGCTTGAAATATTCAGAAAAAACTTGTTAGAGTGTATTTGAAAGGGAATTTTATGCTCTACAATCTGTATTTACATTAGTTCTTATAAATGCAAGCTACTTGGTGAAAAATGCTAAAATAAATGTTTTAAATTAGTAACCAAACGTAAAAATAAATTAAACAATATATTTTGTTGTTACATCTAGTCTGGTATTTAAAAGACATTTGTATGCAATCGGAAGGTTTTGAAGTCAATTAGTCAGTCTACTAGTAATACCCATTTCCGTAAACCCTTGCACAAGTGGTCAACCTGGCCGACTTATGTTTCAAAATGGCGGAAAGGTCCCCATGGGATTTTTTGGGACTTTCATTTGTGGGTCCAGCAGACCTTAATAAATCATTTCCAACAGGTTTCAACTTTTTTTACTTCCCAAATTTTGCCATTTTGGAGCTAATTGCACTGGATTGTAAAATAAAAAGTTAAAACCGCTGTAAATAAACTATCAAAGAACTGTCAAGTAGAATGGTAAAGTATAAACAAGAGTTCCTTAAAACCAGTGTAAATAAAACAATCACCACTTAACGAAGACTGTTTGGACATATCCAAAATAAATCAAATGTGCATACTGTACAACAAAAATACTACCGGAAGCCATGTTGAGCCTAATAACTAGAGTACCGGTAACCCTAACACACAGAAAATCGGAAAATGAGCGAAAGAAATGTGCACGTCTTGGGAGGGAGGCGAGGTGAAAAATTACTTCAAGCCTATGGAACACACTGACTGACCTTCTAAGAGCAATGCTTGGCCTGCCAGGCACTTTACCTTTAAATCTTGTAGATTTGTAAGCAAACCTATAATGTGAAAGATTAGGTCAACGGTCACCTGAGGAAACACCTCCTGCGCAATGGAAACCCTGTATGCAAGAAATGTGGGCAGTGTGAGGAGACTGCAGATCATCTGCTCTTCGATTGCGATGAGCTTAGGGAGGTAAGGGCTTCAACTCTGGGAACTATGGTAAGGCGTGGATACCTGCCTCCTGAGGAGCTCATCAGTAGGATTATGGAGTTTATCAGGCTTTTAAACCTGGAGGAGTCTTGATACCAACTCTCAATCTCTTTCTCGGGGGTGCACATTAAGCCCACTGCGGCTGATGTGCCTTGGGACTCTAGTCCGCCCCTTCTGATGATGATGATGATGATGATGTTGATGGTGATGATGATGATGATGATGATGATTATGATGATGATGATGATGATGATTGTGAAAGATTCCCGTCGATAGTTAAGCTTTTGTTGCCTGATAACCAGGATGTTTATTCATCATCTATACTGATTTAATAATATTTAAAGCGCTAACTTGAATGCAAGTAATCAAATTGGGAATCCGCCTTGGTTAATTTTTGCATGCCATCGTGAGGAATCCTAAACATATAACATTTAAGTTATGCATTAATAATTTGCATAACATTTATCAAGGGAGTACATTCAGAATATGTTCCCCCCTAACCCAGGGGGAGGAAGGGGGATCATCATCATCATTGTTGCGGATTAGGAAACCCCAGCATAGCTGCTATTCACATCTTCCTCAAGCGGGAATATTGCGAAGGTTACCGGAAAGATAGGATATAGCAGGAAAGGAAAGGGTGGGATGGGACGGCAGCCAAATCGATCCTTCAGAGGGCCAACTCCCGTGCCCCTGTGACAGCTGGGATTAGGTCCTCTGGTCCTCTCAAACAGGGGACCCGCATTCTGCCCTCCAACTGATCAACTCAACTGACAGGGTATCCATGTACAACAACCAGGGACCATCCATTCTAAGGTTGGCAGGTGGGGACCAAACACGGAGATTCTGTCCCTAGCCACTGCAAATGGAGGGACCAAAGGTGAAATGGAAGTTTGTCATAATGGACAGCCAAAAGACTTACCATATGTAATGACAACTTCATTTGCTGTACCCAATGTCAGCCTCAAAACTGGTATAGACCAGTTTTAAGGTAGTCCTGGGACCAGGAAGGGGGATATCCCCCGCCCTTAAACACTTCGTAATGAATCAAATTACTCTTTAATGCCTCTAATACAGGCATGTGTGTGAGATGTATTTTAAACAGATAGGGATTAATTTATTAATTAGTGAGGTAAAAGTTGAGAGGATGTATAAGTGAAGCATATTGTTGTAGAACAATTCGTAAATTAGTCAAAATATTATTTCATTAATAGATTATAGTAAGGTTAAATTAATGAGAGAACATTTATCAGTATGCAACCTAATAAACAACATAACAAGTTAATTCGCCCAATTTGTTTAGTACCAATGGGGATGCATATCACAAGTTCAATAAAATGAAATGAAAATACTTCTTTTTTAAGGCCGTTAAGGCGAACTTAGGACCACATGGTCCTTTCTTACAGGTAACTTCTAATAACTAAAACTTGTATTAAAAGAAAAAGAGTTTGCACGTAGCACCCTGACATGAGATAACTACAGAGACTAAATAATTTTAAAAAGGAAAATTACTAATTTAATTTACACCCTCATAGGCATTGATTTCAATGGCATCTAAGAAGTAATGGGTAAAGATAGGTGATAGATAAAACAATAACGAGTTTCAAAAATACGACGTCTAAAGATTGAGTTAACCATAAGCTTTACTGGGAAACATAATATTACAAATAAGCTAAACAAAATCCATACTGACTTATTTTCAACTTCAATTGCATTGCAATACCCAATCCATATGTCATCGCGATTCATATTACATGTCTGATAACTCGCCCTGGATATGGCTATCAAACATTTCATCAACCGACTATCTATTATCTATCGCAACAAAGTATTTGTGTCAAACGTTTATGACACAGCATTATCAAGACCACCAGCTGTTTTCAATTCAGTTGCTACAACTTCCTCAATGTTTATGTCACTTTGGTTGTCAAACAGATGTGGCAACCATTTACCAATGGACCATGTAATAATTCTACAGTGAAATACAAATTTTGATGGATTGGAATTGTGTTTTTTTCTTGATTTTGCCAAAAATGTATTACATTTTATACAGTATAGGCATAATTCATATAAATAATATTGATATCAAGAAAAGTGGGTATTTATTTTAGAGTGGATATGCTACAAAATTAAGGATTTAAAAGCAATTTATTAAACGAATAAGCCGATTTTGTGTGATAAGGCTATCGACAAAACTAGTATGTCTTAAATTAATGTTTATTTATTATTTGAAAGCTCTTAACATCTAGCTGTGCCTTTTGGGGGTTTGAAAACATCCACCTTCAGGGCTACGCCCCCTGTGCTTTTAAATATCCAATGTCAATCTCACTGAAGAAAATATAATCAACTTAATTCATGATTCAATGTATGTTGATATTTAAAAAGATCACAGTAAAGACACAAGTTGTTTTAAAATAACTTCTGGGATGACATCACAATATAAACTAATAGAACCGAATAAAAGCTGGGTAAAATATACATATTCCAGCAGTTAGCCACAGCTTCACTTGCGACAAGTTAAAACACATTAAAAATTACCAGCAAGATCAAATCTTTGTTTAGTTTTACCATATGATTTCCTTCGCCCTAACTGACATCAACTACTGCAACTGGTAATTTTATGAATAATATACTCCCAAAATATTTGCATTGGAACTGACAGGGCCCGAGGGGTGGAGTCCTAAGGGGGATGTGTATATTATCAGGTATATCAGGTTAATGTGATATGTAAGCTATGTTCAATGTTCATGCAAAATCTTAGCTTAATCGGTCCAGTAGTTCATGCGTGATGTAACTACAAAAATCCATACATCCAAACTTTCACATTTTGTAATATTAGTAGGAAATATTTGCTCAAATTTGGGTTCGTTAGTGGGTTTGTTAGCCCACTTGGGTTCGTTAGTGGGTTTGTTAGCCCACTTGGGTTTGTTAGCCCATTTGGGTTCGTTAGTGGATTTTATTGAAATTAGTTTCAAACGAAGGAAAACTGTGGCCTTCCTGTGAGGAAATTTTCTAAATGAACAGATAAGCTATCAAAGTTAAAATAAATCATCAGTGCAAAGATAAGATTAGGATCTCCTTTAAGGAGGGGTTTTTCTAGTATTTTGTAATCTTTATATAAAGGGTGATTGATATAAGTGTGCCGGCTGTTTTTCTTATAAAATGACCATGGTTTTATTATTGAATAAGGTATAAAATAAAATTTTAAAACGTTTTTATTCTTTGTGTTTTTTCACTAAACCTAACCATTAAGGTGATTTTTATTGTTTTTAGCATTGAGTATCTCACCATATGTGTAGCTCTGGAGGCTAAACAGTTAGGTTTAGAAAAAAAACACCAAGAATAAAAACGTTTTAAAATTTTATTTTATACCTTATTCAATAATAAAACCTTGGGCATATCATAATAAAAACTAAAGTTGGCCGCCATATTGGAAAAATGGCGGATAAAATCAAAATTTAAAAATCTCAAAATTATACAGAAGGAAAATCCAGGGGTGTTGCAATTTAACTTTTTTTAATAGCTTTTATACTTTTAAAGAAAAACAGCTGGCACACTTATATCAATCACCCTGTATAGGTATTATTTTTCAAGGGTGTTTTTTGTCGGTAGGTGATATCTCCCTCGGTACTTTATAAAAACCAATAGTTGAGCCATCATTTGAAATATTACCTACCACTAGTGTGACAATAAACAAAATTCAAAATCATAAAAATGATAATGTAATGGGTGATTCTCACTTATCAGTGTACTGGAAACTTTATGGGTTCTTATCAGTGTACTGGTGGCACCATCTTACAGGGACAAGTTCGACAAACTCAGAACAGCTGTTCAATGTGCAAGCTGCACATAGGCAGTTCTAGTTTATTTAATTTCTCTACCAAATTTTCACCCAACGGTTTCAAACCTCCTACTAATGAATAACTTACCGTATTGATTTGTTCAGTATCCTAAAATATTGGTTTGTGCGAAAGAGAAATAAATCCCAATAAGAAGCACACGACACTAACAGGTTTTCATACCACGTTCTGGGAACTGACCTAGGTATTCCAAATCGGCCGGCATACCAATCAAGGAGGTTTAGTCTGGTTTTTGTTTTATTTAACATTCAACATTCCAAACACTGGTCTCAAAAACTCTTTAGAACTCTGAAAATAATCTGTAAACTTAGTATAAGATTAAGGTGTCTTATGATTACAAGTCATGATCTATAGAAACTTAATCATTATATATAATTCTATAAGCAACTCTTGTTAAGTCAAAATTGTGGGAGTTTGGCAATTGCAGGATAATGGGAGACGGTTTAAATTTAAGGTCTTGATCCCAGGGACTCGGGAAAAAATAGCTATTTCTAAAAAACTACCAGCAAACGATTAATAACTTAAAACATCCCCCATAAGAAAAGCATGGGGATTTAAAAACGTCTGCTTTGTTTACATTAAAACATGTGATTAGTGACTGTGATAATTTTTTTACAAACTGACATGAGTCCCTACTTATATATTTTTTATTTTCCTCAGTATGTAAAGAGTAGACTAATCAGAGGCAGAGTATTGGAGCACGGTTACGGGCTTTGACCCCTTCAAGCCACTAGTAACAACTAAATATTTGTTATAATTTGTATCCACTTTAGTCCCTGAACTGTTTTTCATATGAACATTTGGTTAGGTACATACCTTTTTCGTCTACAGTTCAAGTTTGAACATGTGACAAACTATTTACATGTTTCGGTTCAACGGAACCATCTTCAGAATGCAGTAAACACCGATGTCAAGAAGTTAAAATAAAACAACACACGCACACACGATAACACGATACTCAACATTTAACAAAATGATTGGCCTATCACACAAATCGGTTGGACGCATCGTCGCGGTCACGGTCAGGTTGCAGAACGGTGATTACTGCATTCTGAATATGGTTCCGTTGAACCGAAACATGTAAATAGTTTGTTTCATGTTCAAATTTGAACTTTAGACAAAAAAGGTATGTACTGTATGTCACCAAATTTTCATATAAATATTTGTATTTCACATACGGTATGTATCTTTGGTTTAACGATGCAAAATGTTTTAATAGATGGAATAAAACAATAATTTCAGCAATCTGCAAGCCTAAAATTTAGCATTTTGGACTTCAGTTATGACACAGACAAAGGATTTGAAATGATTTTTTACAGAATGGTTTCTCCGTGGTTACAAGGACCATGTTTGATTTTGAGCGAATCCACTATAACTTAAGGTTGGGCTTATTTCTTTAAAAAGCATTTAATCACTCTTGAAAAAGCATTTGATCACTCTTTAAAAAGCATTTGATCACTCTTGAAAAAGCATTTGATCACTCTTTAAAAAGCATTTGATCACTCTTGAAAAAGCATTTGATCACTCTTTAAAAAGCATTTGATCACTCTTTAAAAAGCATTTGATCACTCTTTAAAAATGGAACTCATTAATAAACAAACAACAAACATTATCGGATTAATCTTCTTATTTCCAAGTTTTTAATGGGATTTAATTATTAAATAATTTCTTGTGTAGCGCAATGCGTGTTCTTGCAACTAAACAGGATAAAATAAATTACTACGTCTCACAACATTATAACATTTATTAGTGAATTTCCTTTGGAAAGTATCAGCATGACCCGCACGGTGAAACTTAAGCCCAGGACCACCATAGAAGTTCCTAACGTGACCCCCTGAACACGTTTTGGGGGGTCGTTCAAAATTGTATATATATATATGTCTGTATATATATATATATATGTCTGTATATATATATATATATATGTCTATATATATACACACATATATATGTCTATATATTATGTTTGCACTCTAGCGGTCGCATTTTTGTACGATATACTTCAAATGTGGTAGGGACGTTCCTTTCTGTAATCAGTTGGACAAGTTCGTTGGGCAAAACAATCGTAAAACTCTAAACCCGTTTTTTGGGGGATTAATCTTTCAAATTTCGAGTTTTTGGGCCCAAAAAGGGTCATAAAAGCCCCAGATATAAAATCAATGCATGTAAAAAGATGGGAATTAGAGAGGCGAAACTTTTAAGCCCTCTCTCGTCATTATAGCATAAATATTTACCGAGTTATTAAAGAAAATGTGTATCGACTAAACACAGTACGTTGTCTTATGGGGGTTTTACACTAGAACAGCCTGTTATTCCTTTGTTAGAGTACTTTTATCATCCCCAGCAACCTCACGCCTACTTTCAAGCCTGTATGGACCTTCTCCTAACCTTATAATGCGCAAAATTGTATTCCCAGCTTTGCAAGTAAATGAAACCAGGAGTATCAGAACAACCAAAAAAATCAATCGTTTTAAGATTTCAATAAGAATTTGACAAATGTATGTTTTTACACTGATTTTGAGTTTTTAAAAATTTCTATGTGGAAATTCACTTCCCTCACGTCAGCGTGCTGTGTGCGAACTCGTTTAAACTTATACTGTTCTTACATATAAGTCGGTAGGTAATGCGTTTCAACCTGTTACACCGGTCATCATCAAGCAAAATCAGAGAATCTAATCATGTTAATAATACATGTTAAATTGCACCCTAATTCTTCTCTCTGCTTATTTCCAGTGGCATTAGAGTTCGCTCCTTGGTTGATCATTGCTTCTAGCTCAACTTCTTCACCTGATGTACCTGATGAAGTTTCTATGCTCAGAGGGTGGTGCGCTTGCTTGCTAGTTTGTGCGATTCCGGGTTCGATTAAGGCAACGCATACTTTTACTTTCTCCACCTATACATAGTATATGGAGAAAGTATTGTTTTCGTAAAAATTTTCGAATTTGAGTTGTTAGTGGAAATATTCGTTTTGGTGCTCCCTGAACCCAAAAAAGTGGTTTTTACGTGATGTCTGTCTGTGTGTGTGTGTGTGTGTGTGTGTGTGTGTGTGTGTGTGTGTGTGTGTGTGTGTGTGTCCGTGTGTGTATGTGTGTCTGTGTGGAGGTTTACAGAACTAGAGCCCTAACCTATGGGCCGATTTTTATGAAATTTGGTATGTAGGTACTAATCCACGATATCTCCAGGCGTTTTTTTTTTCATTTTTTTGAATTTTTGATTTTTAAGGGCAATTATCCCCCAAAAACCGCCAAAAAACATGAAAAATCCAAATTTCTTAAAAACGGCTCTAACGATTTTGATGAAACTTTCGTGGTTTGTAGAACTTTAGGTTTTCAACAAAATGACACCACCCGCATTTCTGGGAAAATTCGGGTTCAGAAATTACAGGACTTAAAACATCAAAAATTCAGTTTTTTTGGATTTTTCATAAAAAATCATAAATGTTAAAAAAGATTACTATTCACCATTAAAAAGAGCTCAAAAAACTAAATAAATTAGTATTTTAAATTACTATTCTACGATTGCTAGTTGCGGAGAAAATTGAAATTTTCATTTAGCGGTAAACACAGTACGTTGTCCAATGTTATTCTTATGGGGAATACAAAAATAACTATTTCTCTCTTATTTACTGATCAATTTCATTAAAATTTTATATGCAGGTCAAGTTAGCATTGACCAACAGATGATGTTCGAAATGTGTTGCTATTTAACCCTGGGGGGGGCAAGGGGGCATTTCCCCTCTCAAAACTACTGTGTGTAGCAACGGACTCTACAGTGCCTCCAAAAAAGCAATTTGGGTGGATATTTCTGAAAACAACTATTTTAGACAATTTTCTGTACATTTATCTATACTTAATATTCTATATTTAGTAAATAACAAATATTTTTGTCATTAAAGTTTGGCTAAAAGGGAGAAAGTATGTGTCAGTTTCCTGATACCGTTTATTTTGTTTTATCATCAAAGCAATTGTAAACTTTATTTTTTCGAATCATTTTGGAAAAAATATATTTATTTTGTAGTTTTTGTATCCATTAAAGGCATATTTGGTTGTGAGAATTGGCGTTGGTGCTTAAGGCGGTCCCACACTTCACCAGACCACGCGCGAACATTCGGCCGAACTCCGAATGTTCGGAGTGTTCGCGAGAAGTGTGGGAGCTGCACGAACTTTTGAATACATACGGGAACATACAGGACGAAATGTTCAGTGAACATTCGGGAGAATGTTCGGCCGAATGTTCAGGCGTGTTTCGGGAAGAGTGGGACCACCTTCAGTCTAAGTACACATGCCAATTCCCACCAACTACAAGAATTGATTTAGGGTACTTTGCCTTTTACCTCTAATTAGGTTAGGTTTGTAAGGTTATTAGCTAAAACATGAGTTGCTATATAAAAGCAATAACTACTATAGATAATATCGTCTTGCTCGATCTCCATCGGTTTGCGATACTGGTGTTATCTGGCAGTGGCGCATTAGTCCGAGGATCAGGGTACTCCTTAAGATCTAATATTGTTGATAGTCTACATAAGAGTGGCAGTATGCACTAAAGTGTTCTGTCAGTGATCATGTTGTGTAAGGCCCTAAAGCAACGCTCAGACATGGGGTTTGCAACCCCTAGCAGATTTATTTGAGTCCTATTGATATATTGACCCTCATCGGTAGGGGGAGAGTAAAGATTTAAGGCAGAATAGACATTAATTTAATATAATAAAAAATGCATTTAGCCTACATAAATAAATAATAATAATAATCTTATATATTAATACACTAAGCCTATTTTTGTTAAGAGAACTCCTCCGTTATTTCTGAACCGATTTTAACGATAGAGGTACCAAAATATTCGTCATGATTCGCATTTGTGTATAAAGGTTTTAATTTTTTTATATTTTCAATCTGAAGGTTACGGGCTGCCCTCAGCGTTAGTTTTTTCCCCATAACATTAACATGGGGAATAGTATTTATTTTAATTGCAGCTGTTTATACATTATGGACAGGTTATTAGCAACACCATATGTTACAGGAGAGGAATATATTTATCTATCTAAATAAAATTAGTTGTTTTCTGCATCACTTTGAACAGTGAAATGTTGTATGCAGCAGGGTTGTAAATTGTTGTTTAATTTGTTTATCTGCAAGTCTGTTTATGAGTCCAATTTGTGCAGCGTTTCATCCAATTATTCCAAATGAACTAAAAAAATAACAAATTATAAAAGAATAACTTAAACAATAGTGTCATAAATTAAATAAAACATTTTGCCATTGTCATGTGGAGGAGGAAACTTTTAAGCTGTATTTAATTATCTTTAATTATTATTGTATTATTTTTATTATTATTATTATTAAAGAAGATACAATAATGATGTAATCATAGTACGTCATTAGGAAAACCCGTTTTGTCAAGAAAATGATTTGAAAGAACTAACAATGGGGTTATGGTTAATATTTGTAAATAAAAACAAAAGAATCATGACAGCTGTTCATAAGCAACCATTAAACTGTAAAAATAACACTCTAATACTCACTTGGTAAAGTCTCATGTGATTTTTTTGAGGATAGTAATTAGAAACAATGTGTATATCACTTTAATTATACATGATTAGGTTACGTAAAACTTGCAAGAACCATTAATTCTGAAGATTGAATATAAAGCAGTGATGTCCGAAATGAAAAACAACGCAAATGGAGAGAAACCGTGAATATAAATACTGTACTCTAGGCATTTTGAACAAACTGACTGGATTTCCGAGCAAAGCTTGTTCCCCGGATGCTTTAACAAATGTAACTAACTTCTCAAACATAACATTGTACTGTGATCGCGAGCGAAGCCGCGACAGGCTACTAGTTATATTTATAATACGCTAAAGTGAATTTTTTAAACAGAACCCCTCCAATATTTCTGAACAGATTTCAATGGTTTAAGAACGTCAACAAAATTATGTTGGTCCATAACTGCGCAAAGTTCATTTTTTCCATTCTGAAGGATACAGGCCGCCCTTAAAGTTAGTTTTTTGCCCACAAGCATAACATACTGATCAATTTCAACCAAATTGCAATCTAAAATAGCATTCTATGAGTACACAGTTTCACAGTAGGGGCCTACCTATTAAAATTAATGTTATAACTTGAATATAAATACACCAACGACTGAAATTGTAACGCAAAATCTGTATGACCAACGTATAGGTTCTAGGAGGGACTATTATTCTCGGTTTCGACGTAGGCCTAGGCTTAATTTTAGTACTTCAATTGAGGAGGCAATAATGGGATTACTGTGACTTTTCATACAGGTATGACAGTAACAGATGCTCCCCAAATAACTGGGGGGGGGGGGGGGCAACTGACACCATTATTGTGCATATGACTTTCGAGCAATGCCGCAATATACATGAAGAGGCAACAGTTTTTTAGAGTATATTAGTAGCCTAGATTCAGTAATTGACTCGATAAAATTATTCGCTCGATTACAAAAAATCTCTCTAATGTACACCCAAGCATAGTTAAGCAAATATTTTTTTTCCTCAACCAATAGAAAAAATTAACATTTGTGCTAGGCCTTAGGATAGGTTTGAAGGAAAAATCCTTAGCAGAGGTTCCTTTAGTTGTTTATTTATATTTCCCATTAGAATGGTATAATCGATGCTGTTTGGAAAAATAATAGTGCTAATATACTGACAACAGTAGTGAGTAGTGATGTAAAATACCCGGGTACTTAAAACTCGGGGTGAATACCCAAAATTTATAAATACCCGGTTGTTGTATGATATTTTACGTAAAAACGCCAATGTAATTACTGTATATCTACCCTTACTTCTCTTGTTATCATCAATGTATAACTAATATTTGAGGACCTTTTATTGATTACATTTATCATTTTCCCAATAAATAACTATATGTATGCAGTGATAAAATGTATTTTACATACAAGGTTTATTTTCATACTATTATTTTAAAATTAAAATTATAAATAAACTTTTATTTGAAATCTGCAAATGTTTAATAATTATAATAATGGTAAAATAACATGTTATTCAAACCCATTAATAAACGGTGGACGGTAAAATTTGACTATGGGCATTTCTACAAATAATGTATACTCACTTTTTTTAATTCAGTCTTTTAAGTCTATTAATGTCTATACTTATGTTTAGATTTAGAATGTTATTATTATGAGGATTACTAAAGACCAACCAACATAAATGTCTAAGGAACTCACAGCACTAGACCATCCCAGGATATCTGATATGCTGAGGATAACCACTGAGGTAATTTAGGTATAAAATGTTTCTCTCCTCTCTAAGAATAATAATTATTACAATTTGTAGGTTCTTTTGACATGATTATCAATATTAAATATAATCAACACTTCAAAAGACCATGAAAATAATAAATACCCATGTGCTGGGTATATATCTAGATCTCACTCAGAAGTGACATGCTTGTGGTAACCTTGTTATACTCTTCAAAACAGTTTTTATCATTTTATAACCCTTACAGTATGGGAATTGCAAAGACCTAGTAAAAGTCCCCTAAATTTTATAAAAATTATAAATACCCACGTTTTAGCGAATTTCCCCTATAGGGAAGAAGATATTACCGTAGGTCTCATGGTAAGACTTAAGCCCGAGACCATAATAACTTTTCATTTTGAGGTCCCCAGATGCCAAAAACACCATTCGTTCAAATTTTTATATATGTATATATATATATATATTATATATATATATATATATATATATATGTGTCCGTAAGCACGATAACTCTCGTAAAAAAGGTCCGATCTTAATGAAATTTGGTACAAACGTGTAAAGTACCATTTATTTGAACGAGTTCGAAAACCAGACGAATCGCAATATCCGAAGGGGGGTTTTTGGGGGGTTTTGTACCCCAAAAATGTGTTTTTTGGGGATTTCACATGTAATTTTAATTTAAATCAAATTTTAATTTTCACCATTGAATTCAGCATAAAAAAACAAATAATTTGGTATCTTGATCATTGCCCTACGTCAATTGGTTACTGAGATATTGAAAGTGCTAAACACAGTACGTTGTCTAATGTTATTCTTATGGAGAAAAAGAAAAATTGTATATCTCGCTTATTTATGAACATAAACTGACGAAATTTGGTATATGGCTTCATCTGGTTGTGGTTTATTGTTGTTTGCACAAAAAAACAATTTTTCGCCAATGTTTCCTGTAGCAGCAAACCTAGGTACTCGGTCCCCATGTTATTCTTATGGAAAATACTTAAAATGTTATATATCGCTTATTTATGAATGTATATGGATGAAACTTGGTATGTGACTTCACTAAGATGAGTTCTATTGATATTTGCATAAAAAACCATTATTTTGTGTGCCTTGTTGCAGCAAACCTGCGTACTCATCCCCAATGTTATTCTTATAGAGAATAATTAATATTTTAAATATCGCTTCTTTGTGAATACATTTCTTATGAATCTTGTTAAGTGGCTTAATGTGTGATAATTCATTGGAAATTAGCTGAGTATGCAGGTTTTCTGCGACGGGGGTATTATCATTTTATAACCCTTACAGCATGGGAATTGCAACGACCTAGTAAAAGTCCCCTAAATTTTATAAAAATTATAAATACCCACGTTTTAGCGAATTTCCCCTATAGGGAAGAAGATATTACCGTAGGTCTCATGGTAAGACTTAAGCCAAAGACCATGATAACTTTTCGTTTTGAGGTCCCCAAATGCCAAAAACACCATTCGTTCAAATTTATATAGTATATATGTGTCTGTAAGCACGATAACTCTCGTAAGAAAAGTCCGATCTTAATGAAATTTGATAAAAATATGTAAAGTACCATTCACTTGAACGAGTTCGAAAACCAGACAAATCGCACCATCCTAAGGGGGTTTTTTGGGGGGTTTTGTACCCCAAAAATAAGTTTTTGGGGTTTTCACATGTAGCCTAAATGTTTTTTAAATAAAATTTTAATTTATACCATTGAATTCAGCTTAAAAAAACAAACAATTTGGTATTTGATCATTGATCTACGTCAATTGGTTACTGAGATATTAAAAGTGCTAAACACAGTACGTTGTCCATTTTTATTCTTATGGAGAAAAAGAAAAATTGTATATCTTGGTTATTTATGAACATAAACTGACAAAACTTGGTATATCGCTTCATCTGGTTGTGGTTTGTTGTAGTTTGTACAAAAAATCAATTTGTTGCCTATGGTTCCCGTAGCAGCAAACCTAGGTACTCGGTCTCTATGTTATTCTTATGGAGAGTAATAAAAATGTTATATATCGCTTATTTTATGAATGTATATGGGTGAGACTTGGTATGTGACTTCACTTAGATGAGTTCTATTGATATTTGCATGAAAACCCATTATTTTGTGTTCCTTGTTGTAGCAAACCTGCATACTCATCCCTAATGTTATTCTTATAGAGAAAAATGAATTTTTTAAATAGCGCTTATTTATGAATATATTTCTTATGAATCCTGGTAAGAGGCTTAATGTGTTATTAAGACATAGTACCGGGGGGGCCGAGCTTTGCTTGGGGGAAGACCAGCCAGTTTGTTTAGATGACTTGGAGTAATATTTAACCACTTCCCCCTACTAATAATCAGATTTGTATGACTCATTTGCCTCTTTTCTACATTTTTAAGGTAACTCCAGTTTTTATTTATAGCTCAATGCCCCTTTGATTTATTTTACTACTCTATTTATGTAATATACCTGGGGGGCCGAGCTTTGCTCGGGGAAAGGCCAGTCAGTTTGTTCAGATGTCTCGGAGTAATATTTCACCACTTCCCCTTACTGATAATCAGATTTGTATTATTCATTTGCCTCTTTTCTACATTTTTAAGGTCCCTCCAGTTGTTATTTATAGCTCAATGTCCCTTTGATTTATTTTAATACTCTATATTTGTAATCTTAACTCAAATCTTTTAATCCCTCCTCTCTAGAAACCACATGTTAATAATCATAAACAACATGAGTATTACTTTGACAGTTCTCTGGTTGATTATGAACAGCTGTTACAATTCTTTTGTTTTGATTTGAAACTCCATAAGCCCAATGTTAATTTTTTTAACTTTTCATTTTAGTTTTTTTACATTATTTGATTTTTCCTAGGGATGAGGTCTGTCTAGAATGTATTTTTATCCCCGAAATTAGTTGTTTCGAACATTTGAAGGAAATCGTTGGAGCCGTTTTTGAGACCCGTGTCGCAAGCAAGCAAGCACGCAAGCAAGCAAGCACGCAAGCAAGCAAGCAAACCTTACTCATATTAGAGTATAGGATATACTCTTTGGAAATTCGCTGAGTATGCAGGTTTGCTGCTACGGGGGGTATTGGGTATTTACCCGGGGCTTGGGGTGAATACCCAATTTTTATTTACCTAACCGCTGGGTATTTACCGGGCCCACAACACTAGACAACAGGCAAATAATTATACTGTAAATGAGTTCTCACTGTTGGCACTAATCCGGACAAAATGGCTTGAAAAATAATAAAACTAACATTTCCATGTCACGGCTCGTTAACTGTTTACAGAGAAACTGAGCTCAACTCCACCCATTAATATTACCCATGAAAATTCAAGGTTTGTACAACATTTTGACACAACAAAATGTAAACTTAAAATGGATTTTTCCTTCCTTTCGATTGGCTCAATAGTTCAATTAGACTAAGAAACATGTTAATAATTTCAAAACTATTCAGCCTATGATAACAAATACCCCCGTCGCAGCAAACCTGCGTACTCAGCGAATTTCCAATGCAAAATATAAGTCTTAATACCACATAAAGCCGCATACCAAGTTTCATAAAAATATATTCAAAAATAAGCGATATATCAAATTTGAATTCGCAGAGTACGCAGGTTTGCTGCTACAAAAAACAACAAAAATAGGGTTTCTTGTAAATATCAATATTACTCAACTAGGTGAAGCCACATACCAAGTTTCATCAATATAAGTTCATAAATAAGCGATATATGCCATTTTGATTATTCTCCATAAGAATAACATGGGAGATGAGTACGCAGGTTTGCTGCAATAAGGAACACAAAAAATGGGTTTTTATGCAAATATCAATAGAACTCAACTAGGTGAACCAACATTCCAAGTTTTATTAATTTATGTTCATAATTAAGGGATACATTATGTTTTACTTATTCTCCATAAGAATAACATGGGGGCTGAGGAAGCAGGTTTGCTGCTACGGGAATTATTGGTAAAAATCGGGTTTTTTGTCAAAATAACAATAGACCACAACCAGATGAAACCATATACCAAGTTTTGTTAGAATACGTTCATAAATAAGCGAGCTATAATTGTTTTCTTATTCTCCCTAAGAATAGCATTGGACAACGTCATAGATTAAGCATACTCCTTAGGAGTATGCTTAATCTATGACAATGTACTGTGTTTAGCACTTTCAATATCTCTGTAACCATTTGACGTAGAGCAATGGTCAAAACACCAAATTGTGCGTCTTTTTAAGCTGATTCCAATGGAAGAAACTAAAATTTTACTTTTTCAAAAATTATATGTAGAAAACTCAAAAAACCCATTTTTGGGGTACAAAAACCCTCCAAAATACCTCTTCGGATAGTCCGATCTGTCTGGTTTTCGAACTTAAAGTCATAAATGCTGCTTTACATGCTTATACCAAATTTCTTCAAAATCGGATTATTTATACGAGAGTTATCGCACTCACGGACACATATATATATTCATACAGTATACGAATATATATATATATATATATATATATATATATATACAGTTTCGAACGAATGGTGTTTTTGTGGTCTGGGGACCTCAAAACGAAAAGTTATCATGGTCCCGGGCCGAGGTCTTACCATGCCGACTACGGTAATAGCTTCTTCCCTATAGGGGAAATTCGCTAAAAGTCGCAGCCATGTATCACTCTCCATAAACAATATTTCAATGCATTTCCTTGGGTTTTTTTGCGACATAGAAGATGGTCAATGTAGAAAGTCCTCAAAATGTCTAATGTTCAAGCTTAAGTAGTATCTATTATACTAATTCCCTAAGGAATTTCTTGTGTACAGCAAAACTATTTTATTTATGAACCGATTTTAATGATTGAGGTGCCAAATTAAAGGGATTTCTCTGTACAAGTCGTGGAATAACTTTTGTCTCCCTCAGTTCGATGTGCTTCGCCCCATTGGACTTTAAAGTTTCCATGTTATTCTTATGAGCAATATGTTTAGTAGTTGCAGCAACAATTTTATCAGCTGTTCATTCCTGAATTCTTTGTGCGAAGCACGGGTACTCAGCTAGTTTTAACTGTTTTTATTATTAACGAAAAATTGTTCAGTTTGTTGATTTATCTTAGGCAAAATACCCAGTCTCAGTGACTTTACACATTTATACCCTCCCCCTTCAGCCTCAAAGTGATTCATAAATTTGACTTTACGATTTTTTATAGCAAACTAGCTGCTATACCCGTGCTTCGCGGGGTGAAAATTCAGAGTAGACAGTAGGCCACTGAAATAAACAGTTGTGGCTTGCTACTGTAATAAACTTTTTCTACCGATGTTTATGTTGCCTAAAATTACAGCGACCATAAGTCATACAAGACTCCTCTTGTGATTTAACCCTTCATTAATTATTGTCTAATGGGTCTTACCATAGGGCCTACACCATTAAAAAAGTCATAGACAGTATTGTAAAATGTCACAATCTGGTTCTGAAGAGGACACTTGAATTGGTCATATTATAAATTTGGCTAATCACGCTTGGATGAAACGTTATGACAGCGACTGTTTTCAACTCAGTACTCTATTAAATTTTCGGTTCGTGGAAATGTGTTACAACAAAGGTAGATTGTGTCCCCATTTTTAGGAAAAATAATCACTTGAAGTAGTAATAGGCTACGTACTTTATTCAACAATACCTGGAGGCCGACCTTTGCTCGGGGGAAGGCAAGTCAGTTTGTTTAGATGACTCGGAGTAATATTTCACCACTTCCCCCTGCTGATAATCAGATTTGTATAACTCATGTGACTATTGTGTACATTTTGAAGGTCCCTCCAGTTGTTATTTATAGCTCAATATCCCTTTGATTTATTTCACTACTCTACATGTAATCTTCACTCAAATCTTTTAATCTCTGCTCTCAGGAAACCACATGTTAATAATCATAAACAACATGAGTATTACTTTGACAGTTCCCTGGTTGATTATAAACAGCTGTTACAATTATTTTGTTTTGATTTGAATCTCCACAAGCGCAATATTAGTTTTAACTTTTAATTTGAGTTTTCGGTATTTGATTTTTCCTGGGGATGAGGCTGTCTAGAACTTATTTTTATCCCAGAAATTAGTTATTTCGAACATTTGAAGGAAATCGTTCCAAACAGTTTTTGAGATCAGTGTTGCAAGCAAGCAAGCATGCAAACCTTAATCATATTAGAGTATAGGATTATAGTACCTATTTTACGTATTAGTTGAATAATTTCAGGACTGCTGTCTAATTTTCATATCCTCGCATCAAATTTAATCATAGAACACGTAATCGTTTTCAAACTCGCCGGATTAATTTGAGTCGATTTTCAATTCAGGAGGGAAATTAAGAATAAAAAGAGCGTTAAAAGTTCAATTTCAGATAAAATAATGCCAGACCTAATAACTTTTAAATGTGCTTACTTAAGGTGACCACTCAATGATGGAAAAAAAATACATGAAGTTACACAAAATTACTGGTATTCTGAGAAAACGCTACAGCAAAAGCGAGTTTTGTTAAGAAAATTTTACATGTTTAAGGTTGGCAGCAAACCAAATTCAACGTCCATTCGTCAAAAAGGTGATATATTACAATAAATGGGCATCCCACGTTCCATATATGAAATTCTTTTGTTTAGTATTTTTCGTTTAAGGAACATAATGCCACTCTCAACTTCCGCGGAGTTAACGTCTCACTAAATCGACCATTGCATCTGCTAATAGACTTACTTTGCTCCACGAAGGTAAATTCTAAAAAATATTCTAGTGAAAATTCTACTTCGGTCAGGTCTATTTCTAACTGCCGGAATTTAAAATTGTTAAACAAATTTATCAGTGTGTCTAGTAATTTGTTTCTACACCCAAATAAGTTTTAAATTTTAATTACTGGTATATCAAATATAGCACAGCAGTAATATTCCACTCATAAGTGAATTTATGGTTGTAATGTACGGACATAACTTACGGGCGACAAAAGTTTAACCTGTCCAACTTTCATCCAGCCAAAGTTCCGTCCCAAGGTGGCCGGTAAATAAGGGGGCTACCGCATATAAGATGCCGACACACACTTACCGTACTAGTAAACATTTTTTAAGGCAAATATAAATTAACTACAAATATAGAATGACTTAAATACCCTGTGTAGGATTTATAACAAACGACAAAGTTTTAGCAAGGATCGTGAATTAATAGGCTCAATGCAGCAGCGTCCAGATTTAAAGTTTCCACAAATTTCTTTAATTTCAGCAGGGTTCTGCTTAGTAGCAGTATTAACCTACGAGAGTAATATCCTACGAATTGCAATAATAAACCTATGATTCACTAGGCACAAATTAGAAACAGCGACTGCAAAAATTTAAATAGGCCTATTTTAAAATAGCAGTCTAGATAGTATATGTAAAATTACTAAGTTGCATGCTGCTTGGACCAAATCATCAGCATAATATTCAGTAACATGCAGGCTCCACAGCACGGCTTGCTTTTTAATAGGAATAATTACAATTGTAATAAGATTTCAACTAGGTACAGTATCTCAAACAATCATAACTCTGTAACATTTAAGTTAGGCTAAACATTTTCCATTTGCGAAAGGATTTATTAGAATTTCCACTGAAGTCTTATGTCCGCAGAAATTTCCATTAGCTCGGATTTAGTTTCTCTGTAAGACCTACTTGCCTCACCGGTTGTAACCACTGAAAATAAATATTTCAGAGTTTGGGCATCCTCACAGGTTTTGGCAACCGTGTCTTCCTCAGCCTACTTTACGTCAAGAACAATTTAAAAGTGCGCTCCAGTCACGAAACTTTGCGTTTCTACCCGCTTCGCCCATAAGGCCAATGTTAACTTTCAAAGCCCGCTCCTCCTCAACGGATTATTCGATATCGTTGATTTATGGCTAATTTTAAAGAGCAAAAAACCTAGCGATTTCAGTAAGCAGAATTTCGATACCTACCGCAAATGATAATCGATTGATAAAATTCAAAACTATTCAATATTTAAGATTTTTTTATGCACAAACTGTTTATGATAACGAAATTCTGCTTACTAAAATTGCTAGATATGTAGATATGTACCTTGATCTTTAAAATTAACAATAAATAATCGATTTCAGATAACCCGTTGAGGAGGGACGGACTTTGACAGTTAACATTGGTCTTATAGGAGAAGCAGGTAGACGCAGAGGACTGGAGCCCCCACTTAAGTGAACTTGTGATCTGACCTACACTCATACAGTAAAAGGGGAAGAAATAACATCAACATGCCATATTGTGGACTCTGCAAGACAGACTCCATCTCTATCCTTCTTATGGGGATGTACTTTAAGCCTTGCCAAAAACCACGAGAGGCCTACAGGTCGAGGAGTTCAAGAGGAAAGTTGGATCTTGGCTGCGGGACAATCCTTTCTACTCCACTGAGGAATACCTTGAGGCTAGCAAGATCTCAATGTTGTAAATTGTGCCGCCGGTTGTAAATAGTAAGCAAATGAAGAGTTTTTAAGTTTTAGATTTTTAGTGTTTTAAATAAGTTGACACACAGTCAGAACAATTCCACTGATCAAAGATGAAGACCAGGTATAACGACCGTAGCCTGTAAATATTCCACATTTTCTTACAGACCGCCTGTGAAAGTGACCGATAATAGGCAACTCACTTTTCAAACTCAAACTATTTATTTAACAAAAGTTTACTTAAGGTGTGCTGAAACATATCTGCAGACTTATAAAACAGTGATTCTTAAATTACATGAATTAAAAACGATTTGTTTCTGTACGGTTTACTGTTAAAAAAGAAATTTAACAAGACTTAAAACCAGCAAAAAGTTCTTTAAGGTGAATCAAACTGTCCAACACTACAAAAGTAGGCTCACTAAACAGGAAAAATAGTCTGCTCTTAAAGAAACTAAGATAACTAAGGCATACCAAGGTAAGCGTAATTTCAGTATTTTGATTGGAGGGGTAAAATGGTCATGATTGAGATTATTATGACTTTTCATATATTACAATAATATGTCCTCCAAATTATTGGGGGTCAACTGCCCTCCCCCTTGCAACCCCCAAATTCCACCTATGAACCTAGGCCTAAAAAACCTAGGGGGGGTTTGCCACTAAACTTTGGAAACAACCAAGAACATATTGGTGCAACCACATGGACGGTACTTGGGACGGTATTTTATTAGGCATACATATCTAGCAAATGTCCTAGGCAAAAAATCTCAATTTAGATTTACAATATCTACAAAGATAATTTACTTTTGGAAACGTCCAGTAGAGACCTGACACAATAGCAGTTCTGGACTATTACTGGTTCCAACCATTGATAGTAGCTTTTCAATATCAAAAGATATGGAGAGAAGTCAAAACTGGATGCGCAAACGATGACTGATGTCGATGTCGTAGCAAGCGAGGATAGGTTTATTGTCCACGCGCCGCAACACTCCTTAAGGCCGTCCAGCCTGGTTTAGTAAAATTGAGTAAGAACTTTGATTTGTTCTTACTTAAATATATTCTTATAGGCCTATTAGTAGTCAATTTGTATGACATTGAGTCGGAATGTAATTCAAATAAAGATACTCAATACAATTAGTCAGTGTTTGGTATTAGTGGTCGATTTCCGTTGTGCACCATCACCTGATTTTCAGAAACAAGTGAATGAATATTTATAGCCTATTTATTTTTCAATTTATCTATAGCTTTACCTACAGCACACTCTGCATTGTTAGGATTGTTATAATAGGTCGCTATTTAAATAAAAATTAAACACAACTTAACCTCGGAAAGTATTGTACTGGCCTACATTATTTATTTGTACACTTCAATCTCCAGAGACCGACATTTGCTAAACCGAAACATTTAGTAAACCAACCAGTGTTAGTTCCATAAGTTTAAGAACAAAAGTCAGCGTGCGCTATGTGCTCGGCAGGTTGGACGGGGGGTCAAATGTTCATGTTGAACAACTTTTTATATTCTCTACGGTAGAGTAATATATTTGTATTTAGGCCTACCCATATTATACTTTTTTTACATTGATTAGTTTTTTCTTGAGATTAGATTATTAAACGTGCGTGTTTTAATCCAGGCCTACTTATTTCATTATCCTACTGGGAAAATACTTTCCTTTTGTTTAGATGATTAACGGTACCCTGTAATCTATAATTACCCATGGTTTCTGCCCCTGAGCTGAAGATATTTTGTTTAGCCTATTTTAGCTGACTGACGGTACACGTAAGTATTTAGTCTTACTATAATCTAGGCCTATATCTTAATATTTGGTAGTCTGACAAAATTAACTTAAGCTAACTTCCCATTTGTTTAATTATCAAGCTCACCTCAAATCATTCTGAGCAAAATCTTTGAGCGGGTACAGTTTCATAAGCGGCCACCAAATAATCGGATGCAATATATTGATCTTAAACATTCGATATATCGATTCGAAACATTCGATGTATTTTAAATCACATTTTAACAGTACATTCATCAAAAATTATTCACTCGATATTTATCTAAACTAAAATTAAAAAATACATGAGGACTCGAATTGAATGTTTGGGTGTTTGTGTTATTTAGGTTGAAGCTCGATTTAAAATGCAATTCGATGTATCAAATGTTTTTGAGATCGATATATTGCATCCAATTAGTTGGTGGCCGCTTATGAAACTGTACCCCTTCGAGCTGATACTGAGTGAGGAAGCACAGTGGAAAAGCTTGCGCTTCACATTCGGGAAGTCCCGGGTTGAAATCTCGGACCAGCCATTCTGAGTTTTGTACCGTTTCTCACCTCACCAAGCCAAATGCTATCACCAAAGAGCATTTGCCCAAGAAAAAATAGAGTGTTCTCTATAGTCCTAACCTCCACTGGTAAAACAAGTTTCGGTTTCTCAAAAAATGTGTATAGGTAAGTTTAACCTTGGACAGGTTTAATTTCATATTTTATTTAACCTGTGGAAGAGGAGCTTGTGTCATTCTTCACTTTACAAACAACTAAAACCTTTATTAGAGTTGGATATTGCACATTTTAAACATGTAAACAGTTCTGGTAGACCTGTTGTAGGCCAAGAGTGTAAACAAAACATAACCTACAAACAGATTCAAGCTGTTAGCAAGTAAACTACTATCAAATATCAGACGCAATCATACTTACAAGTAAATTTAGGACTTCAATTTCACAAATCCACAAGAACCGGCGAACACAAATAACTACTTTAAACGAAAAATAAAAGCTTTATTTACTTTTTAGGCCACGGCCACGCGCAACAGGCCTTGAAACTTTGAAACTGTAGCAGACTAGCAGACAGCGCAGCTTTCCTTGTTGTATAATCAGCTGACAGGAATTGCCAATTGTCAGTGAAGGTCATGGCCCACTAAGTGAAAGCATTTCAAAGCGCTTATGATTTAGCAATTAAATGTCATAGTTCAGTGCTATTCTAGAATTTTACACCATTTAGTATTGACTCTGAACCTCATATTTGCATGTTTGATACTTTAATGTTGTTTTATTTCCAATGATTACGCTCTGAGCGTTATAGTTACATAGTTATATTTACAGGGCCGCCACAAAGGGGGCAACCGGGGCACTGTGCCCCAGGTTTTCAAATTCCATGGACCCTAGGGGGCCTCGGCCAAAAGAAAAAAAATTAACAAGATAGTAAAAATAGAGGCCCTTGTCTCTTGAGGCCCACACACAATTTTTGAACGAGGCCCCAATTGATTTGTGTTAGCCCCGTCTAGTTAAACTGAAACAGCAGCCATGTGTGATGATAATACACTGAAAATGTATACACTTGTTTCGTAAGGCAGCCACAATTAATTAGTCATTACAACATTTCAGCAACGATTCAGGTATTGATTAAATTACCAATAATTAAGGTACTTGCAAGTTTGAAAGGTTTCATAGATCCCTCGTTGCTGAAAAGGGGGTGAATTGTCATTGGTCAGGAAAGACTATTACTATGTTTTATAATCCACGAAAAAACCATATACCCCACTAAAGATATTTTACAAAATTGTATATTATATTATTATTTACATAATAATATTTATTATTATGTGGCGGGCTTAAATAATATTTAAAATTGTAATTGTTTCTTATTTTTTTATATTTTGTAGTTAATATTTTTGCTAACTTAAAAATGTAAAACATTCTTCAACAGCAATCACTCTTTTGTTGTTTTTTTCGTGACATCTTAGTGGATCTTATATAGACATGCTTTTTTCCCAGCTAATTTATCCAACCCAAAGCACAATATAATTTTAAAAGTATAAACAATATATACATACATTATATATTAATTATTCATAAAAACCCATGTGTAACTCGGTGTATTGGGTAACTCGGTGAGAATCCAAAGTAATGTATTTGATTGTTGTGATTTAAATACGAATACTAAATGTTCTCTTATCATGTCGACCGTTCTACTTTTATCACAGTTAACTCTAAGTCGACCTTCACACTTCCCACGGTGATAGCAGAAATCCCCTTTAACAAAATTGTTGTAACATGTACTTCCGTCGATAACGATAGCGGGATCTTGAGGGTTCTTGTGTTAAGTGCAACGGGAAATTCGCAGCAAGCAATTACGTTACCTTATAAAATAGTTTCAAAGTGACAAGTCTGTTATGAACTTGCACGCATCGACATTATCGGACCGCTCCTAGCAGGACCTTGCAAACACCGCCTTGCCACCATCGACCGTTTCACTAGATGGCCTGAAACCATCCACTTCAACAAAACCCTTAGATGTCCATCCACTTCAACAAAAATCTGTCGAAGAATTCGCCGAAGGTCTCTTCACAGGCCGGTTCTCTCGCTTTGGCTCTCCCGTACGCATCACCACAGATTAGGGCCGTTATTTCTAGTCCGCTCTCTTTCGAGCTCTTGGCAATGTTTTCGGCCCGATCACAGGACTTGCAGTTGCAGATATCACCCCTGTGCTAACCTGGTCGAGAAATTCTGTGGCAAACTCAAGGCCCTCATGCCATCCTGGATCATCTTGGCTTGAGGCTCTTTCTGCCGTCCTCCTAGGAATTCGTAGTGCCTTCCGCGAGGATCTTCGAGCTTCAGCAGCTGAACAATTATACGGACAGCTACTTAGCTTGCCTGCAGGATTTTAATGTCCCACCTGAAGGTCCAGCACGCCAAGTGAGTATTTCATAACTACGCCCCGTGCCTGCTTCTCGATACACAAATACATTATTTTAAAAGTCAATTCGAATTATCGTAAGTTTTTTCTTCGAGTCGATAATGTACGTCAATCTCTTCAACCACTTTATGCCGGGCCATATCATGCCGTCTGTTGTGGTGCAAAAACGATCACCATCCAACAAAATGGCGATGATGCTCGTGTAAGTTTGGACAGAGTAAAACAAAAACCCACCTTCTTCTTGCGTAACAAACCCTAACATGGACTCGCCACTTTGATGCCTTCTTCTACGTCTGAACACAGAGAAGTTATGTGGTCTGATGGAGTTATGTAACATCGGAGGCTGACGCCTCCCCGCCTTCTGCTTCTTCGGATCCTCGCTACCTCCCACGCTACGGACGACACTTCATGTTTCGAATCCCAAAGTAACTCGTTTCTCCGTATGGGGCTCGTGAGGAGGCCCAGACAAACTTAAAAAGCCAGCTGTTCATTTAGATATATAGTACCTGGGGGCGGAGCTTTGCTTGGGGGAAGGCCAGTCAGTTTGTTTAGATGACTTGGAGTAATATTTCACCATTTCCCCCTACTGATAATCAGATTTGTATAACTCATTTGCCTCTTTTCTACAATTTTTAAGGTAATTCCAGTTGTTATTTATAGCTCAATGTCCCTTTGATTTATTTTAATACTCTATATATGTAATCTTCACCCAAATCTTTTAATCTCTGCTCTCAGGAAACCACACGTTAATAATCATAAACAACATGACGAGTATTACTTTGACAGTTCCCTGGTTGATAATGAACAGCTTTTAAAATTGTTTTGTTTTGATTTGAAACTCCATAAGCCCAATGTTAATTTTTTAACTTTTCATTTTAGTTTTTTTACATTATTTAATTTTTCCTGGGGAAGAGGCCTGTCTAGAACTTATTTTTATCCCAGAAATGAGTTATTTCGATGATTTGAAGGAAATCGTTAGAGCCGTTTTTGAGATCCGCGTCGCAAGCAAGCAAGCAAGCAAGCAAACCTTACTCATATTAGAGTATAGGATTTTTGATATAAACCTTTCTTTGAAGTTGCAATTAATACACTATATTAAAATACATTCAATTGATTTTATATATTTTGTTGACATTATCCAAATATTTATTTTGCATCTCACAACTAACCGCGGAAAAATCCTATAAAACACATAAATAAAATTCCCATTTCAATATAATGGGGAACAAAAATGTAGCATTGTTACGGTTAATTTGACTGAAACCGCACTTTTAGATTTAAAAAGTTTTGGAATTTAAATGTTTTTTCTACATCCATTCGTTGCAGATATATTCAAAGTGCTAAATACAGGAGGTTGTCCAATGTTGTTTTTTATGAAAAATGAATACAGTTAAAGAATACAGCGATATTTAAATGACAACACAGTACGTTGTCCAATTTGATTTCTATAGAAAATAAATACAGTTTCATACCTCGCTTATTTATGACTATATTTTAAAGAAACTCGGTACGCAGGTTTAGCTGCGCTCAGTATTTTAAAATTGTTTGGAAAATGATGGAGTTCTCACTCTGCACCACACTACAGCAGATGCAGGCTGCAGAACATTGGAGTAAGGCGGGAAGTATTCCCCATTCGCAGGCGCATCTCACTCAATACCCGCAAATAATGGTGTAACACTTTTAAATCGGGAATAATCAATTAAATAAGCTATGGCCTCAATTAATGTACGAATAAAATTGAAACATAAATATTGTTCTCATACAAAATACAGAAGGCAGCACAAATATTTATTTACTTTTTGCTCCCCGCGAACCTTGCTAGAGTAACCGGGATAATCTTCGGGGAATTTATTTTTTTTATAATACGGTGAAAATATTTATGAAAAATATATACCTGAAATGAAAATTTAGCATTTGGAACATGATGAGGACTCTGCTAGCTGGGATGTCAGATATTAATACTTTAAAACATAAGTACCTGGGGGCCGAGCTTTGCTCGGGGGAAGGTCTGTCAGTTTGTTTAGATGACTCGGAGTAATATTTCACCACTTCCCCCTACTGATAATCAGATTTGTATTACTCATTAGCCTCTTTTCTACATTTTTAAGGTCCCTCCAGTTGTTATTTATAGCTTAATGTCCCTTTGATTTATTTTACTACTCTATATATGTAATCTTTACTCAAATCTGTTAATCTCTGCTCTCAGGAAACCACATGTTAATAATCATAAACAACATGAGTATTACTTTGACAGTTCCCTGGTTAATTATGATCAGCTGTTACAATACTTTTGTTTTGATTTGAAACTCAATAAGCCCAATGTTAATTTTTTTAACTTTTCATTTTAGTTTTCTTACATTATTTGATTTATCCTAGGGATGAGGCCTGTCTAGAACTTATTTTTATCCCAGAAATTAGTTATTTTGAACATTTGAAGGAAATCGTTGGAGCCGTTTTTGAGATCCGTGTCGCAAGCAAGCAAGCACGCAAGCAAGCAAGCAAACCTTACTCATATTAGAGTATAGGATTTTTACTTTTCAGTTTACCGGTTGTTTGGCCAGCTGTCATGAGCAAAATAAAACTGCATAAGCATAAATGTGTTCTTCTGCAAACTTTGAGGAGCTTTTCAAAACAAAAATGAGTTTTCTTTTGGTTAGGAATTTTCCTAATCAAGTCCTCAGGCCCTATCAGTCCTACTTTCAACATCCTTCCACTGGATTCTGTGGTCCATTGTACAAACAGACATCGCTAGTTTAAATACCCCCGTAACAGCAAACTTGCGTACTCAGCGAATTTCCAATGAATATATCTTTATCTTAATTCCACATAAAGCTACATACCAAGTTTCATCAATATACATTCATAAATAAACGATTTATGACATTTTAATTATTCTCCATAAGAATAACATGGCAGCTGAGTATGCAGGTTTGCTGAAGCAAGGAACACAAAAAATGGGGTTTTATTCTAATATCAATATAACTCAACTAGGTGAAGTCAATACCAAATTTCATTAATTTCTTTTCATAATTAAGGGAGATAACATGTTACTAATTCTCTATAAGAATAACGTGGGGCTGAGTACGCAGGTTGCAGCTACGGGAGCCCTTGGCAAAAAATTGTTTTTTTTTAGCAAATATCAATGGTCCACAACCAGATAAAGATGACGATACCAAGTTTCGTCAGTATATGTTCATAAATAAGCGTGATATCAAATTTTTATTTTCCTCCATAAGAATAACATTGGACAACGTACTGTGTTTAGCACTTTCAATATCTCGGTAACCAATTGACGTAGAGAAATGATCAAAATACCAAATTGTGTGTTTTTTAAGCAGAATCCAATGGGAAAAAACAAAATTTGACTATTTCCAAAATTATATGTAAAAATTTCAAAAAACCTATTTTTGGGGTACAAAACCCCCCCATAATACCCCTTCGAATTAAGCGATCTGGCTGGTTTTCGATCTTAAAGTCATAAATGTTGCTTTACACGTTTAAACCAAATATCATCAAAATCGGATAATTTTTACGAGAGTTATCGTGCTCACGGACACACACACACACACACACACACACACACACACATATATATATATATATATATATATATATATTAAAAATAACTGAGTGATTAGGGATACTAATATGTTAGTTGTAAGTATAATTTTAAAAACAGAGTACCCTTTTTGGTTTTAACATAATATGTTTTATTAGACGACTAGTTTCAAACCTTTAGGTCATAGTCATGTCTTACATTATTTTTGTAACCTCACATAGTTCAAATTGTTCAAATTATTAAATGGTAAACAAATTAAGAATCATATGTTAAAATTAAACTTAGAATATGGGGGACTTTCTTGAATATAATACTTTGTTATTGTCTTGAGGTATATAATATGAAATTATTTCTTTTATCCTTTTTTTATATGACAAATTTCGTCGAAGATCGGATTTCTTTGATGTATGTTCATGGTGGTCAGCAAATTATTCGGGTTATTTTCGTAATTCATATATATATGAAAGTCTTCTTTTACATATAATTTATCTCTTTCTTTCTCGTATTCTAATAATGTTAAGTTGTCATTGATACTTTTGTAGGTGTGTCTTGTTTCAATTAAATGTTCAAAATCCGGAAACAGAACGACAATGAAATCAAACTTCGCTGAACATTTAATTGAAACAAGACACAGCTACAAAAGTATCAATGACAACTTAACAATATTAGAATACGAGAAAGAAATAGATAAATTATATGTAAAAGAAGACTTTCATATATATATGAATTTTATTACGAAAATAACCCGAATAATTTGCTGAACACCATGAACATACATCAAAGAAATCCGATCTTCGACAAAATTTGTCATATAAAAAAAGGATAAAAGAAATAATTTCATATTATATACCTCAAGACAATAACAAAATATTATATTCAAGAAAGTCCCCCGTACTCTAAGTTTAATTTTAACATATGATTCTTAATTTGTTTACCATTTAATAATTTGAACAATTTGAACTATGTGAGGTTACAAAAATAATGTAAGACATGACTATGACCTAAAGGTTTGAAACTAGTCGTCTAATAAAACATATTATGTTAAAACCAAAAAGGGTACTCTGTTTTTAAAATTATGCTTACAACTTATATATATACAGGTTCGAACGAATGGTGTTTTTTGGGGTCTAGGGACCTCAAAACGAAAATTTATCATGGTCCCGGGCCTAGGTCTTACCATGCCGACTACGGTAATAGCTTCTTCCCTATAGGGGAAATTCGCTAAAATAGTATACGATAGAAATATTATTATAATTTAGTAATATAACTAGTGGGCTTGTTTAGTGGTGTTTTAAGGGGGGAAAACCCGACTTTGAGAATATCCTATTCCTGCAGGATGAAAGAATCGAACATTTAAATTAAGATACTTAGCACATCGGTGGATTGAGGCATTTGTTCGGACACCTTAATCGTCAAAATCGGATTACAAATAAAGGAGTTCTGTTTACATAAAAGTTCTTAAAGTGTTATAGATATAAAATATGTAATTGGAAGTGAGTAATATCACAATATATATTTCATAAGTGTTTAATATTTGTAAAAGAGTAATAACGATATTATATATTTGAAAAAAGGAATGACTTACCAGAGTACCATAAAATTATTACTTTAATTTAAATTTAACTAAATACAAAAATACAGACAAGAGAGTTCCATTAAACTCCCAACCAAGCTGGGTGACAATCTTCAAATTATAAAATACATTTATATTTAAACCCTATTTTAATATAGTTTAGCGAATTTTCCCTATAGGGAATAAGCTATTACCGTAGGTCTCATGGTAAGACTTAAGCCCGAGACCATGATAACTTTTAATTTTGAGGTCCCCAGATGCCAAAATCACCATTCGTTCAAATTTGTATATACGTATAAACAAAATTTTGTTTTCAATCTAATAATATATATATATATATATATATATATATATATATATATATATATACATATGTCCGTAAGCACGATAACTCTCGTAAAAAAGGTCCGATCTTAATGAAATTAAGTACAAATGTGTAAAGTACCATTTATTTGAACGAGTTCGAAAACCAGATGAATCGCACCATCCGAAGGAGGGTTTTGTACCCCAAAAATGTGTTTTTTGGGGTTTTCACATGTAATTTTAATTTAAATCAAATTTTAACTCATACCATTGAATTCATCTTAAAAAAACAAACAATTTTGTATTTTTATCATTGCTCTACGTCAATTGGTTACCGAGATATTGAAAGTGCTAAACACAGTACATTGTCTAATGTTATTCTTATAGAGAAAAAGAAAAATTGTATATCTTGCTTATTTATAAACATAAACTGGTGAAATTTGGTATATGGCTTGATCTGCTTATGTTTATTGTTGTTTGCACAAAAAAGATTTTTCACCTATGGTTCCTGTAGCAGCAAACCTAGGTACTTAGTCCACATGTTATTCTTATGGAAAATACTTTAAATGTTATTTATCGCTTATTTATGAATGTATATGGATGAAACGTGGTATGTGACTTCATTAAGATGATTTCTATTGATATTTCCATAAAAACCCATTATTTTATATGCCTTGTTGCAGCAAACCTGCGTACTCATCCCCAATGTTATTCTTATGGAGAATAATTAATATTTCAAATATCGCTTGTTTGTGAATATATTTCTTATGAATCCTGTTAAGTGTTTTAATGTGTTATGTTATATATTCATTGGAAATTCGCTGAGTATGCAGGTTTGCTGCGACGGGGGTATTATTGTAGTATTTAATCTATAATGCCTTTGAAAAAAAACCTTGTCGAGCTGGAAAGTCAGAGGGATATAAGGACGAGAGAGAACAGAATATTAGAATACGAGAAAGAAAGAGATAAATTATATGTAAAAGAAGACTTTCATATATATATGAATTTTATTAGGAAAATAACCCGAATAATTTGCTGAACACCATGAACATACATCAAAGAAATCCGATCTTCGACAAAATTTGTCATATAAAAAAAGGATAAAAGAAATAATTTCATATTATATACCTCAAGACAATAACAAAATATTATATTCAAGAAAGTCCCCCATATTCTAAGTTTAATTTTAACATATGATTCTTAATTTGTTTACCATTTAATAATTTGAACAATTTGAACTATGTGAGGTTACAAAAATAATGTAAGAAATGACTATGACCTAAAGGTTTGAAACTAGTCGTCTAATAAAACATATTATGTTAAAACCAAAAAGGGTACTCTGTTTTTAAAATTATGCTTACAACTTATATATATACAGGTTCGAACGAATGGTGTTTTTTGGGGTCTAGGGACCTCAAAACGAAAATTTATCATGGTCCCGGGCCTAGGTCTTACCATGCCGACTACGGTAATAGCTTCTTCCCTATAGGGGAAATTCGCTAAAATAGTATACGATAGAAATATTATTATAATTTAGTAATATAACTAGTGGGCTTGTTTAGTGGTGTTTTAAGGGGGGAAAACCCGACTTTGAGAATATCCTATTCCTGCAGGATGAAAGAATCGAACATTTAAATTAAGATACTTAGCACATCGGTGGATTGAGGCATTTGTTCGGACACCTTAATCGTCAAAATCGGATTACAAATAAAGGAGTTCTGTTTACATAAAAGTTCTTAAAGTGTTATAGATATAAAATATGTAATTGGAAGTGAGTAATATCACAATATATATTTCATAAGTGTTTAATATTTGTAAAAGAGTAATAACGATATTATATATTTGAAAAAAAGGAATGACTTACCAGAGTACCATAAAATTATTACTTTAATTTAAATTTAACTAAATACAAAAATACAGACAAGAGAGTTCCATTAAACTCCCAACCAAGCTGGGTGACAATCTTCAAATTATAAAATACATTTATATTTAAACCCTATTTTAATATAGTTGAGCGAATTTCCCCTATAGGGAAGAAGCTATTACCGTAGGTCTCATGGTAAGACTTAAGCCCGAGACCATGATAACTTTTAATTTTGAGGTCCCCAGATGCCAAAATCACCATTCGTTCAAATTTTTATATATGTATAAACAAAATTTTGTTTTCAATCTAACAATATATATATATATATATACATATGTCCGTAAGCACGATAACTCTCGTAAAAAAGGTCCGATCTTAATGAAATTAAGTACAAATGTGTAAAGTACCATTTATTTGAACGAGTTCGAAAACCAGATGAATCGCACCATCCGAAGGAGGGTTTTGTACCCCAAAAATGTGTTTTTTGGGGTTTTCACATGTAATTTTAATTTAAATCAAATTTTAACTCATACCATTGAATTCATCTTAAAAAAACAAACAATTTTGTATTTTTATCATTGCTCTACGTCAATTGGTTACCGAGATATTGAAAGTGCTAAACACAGTACATTGTCTAATGTTATTCTTATAGAGAAAAAGAAAAATTGTATATCTTGCTTATTTATAAACATAAACTGGTGAAATTTGGTATATGGCTTGATCTGCTTATGTTTATTGTTGTTTGCACAAAAAAGATTTTTCACCTATGGTTCCTGTAGCAGCAAACCTAGGTACTTAGTCCACATGTTATTCTTATGGAAAATACTTTAAATGTTATTTATCGCTTATTTATGAATGTATATGGATGAAACGTGGTATGTGACTTCATTAAGATGATTTCTATTGATATTTCCATAAAAACCCATTATTTTATATGCCTTGTTGCAGCAAACCTGCGTACTCATCCCCAATGTTATTCTTATGGAGAATAATTAATATTTCAAATATCGCTTGTTTGTGAATATATTTCTTATGAATCCTGTTAAGTGTTTTAATGTGTTATGTTATATATTCATTGGAAATTCGCTGAGTATGCAGGTTTGCTGCGACGGGGGTATTATTGTAGTATTTAATCTATAATGCCTTTGAAAAAAAACCTTGTCGAGCTGGAAAGTCAGAGGGATATAAGGACGAGAGAGAACAGAATGTAGTCGACTAACTGTCAAGGGCAAATTCAATTGTGTGCTTGCGGTCAACAAAATTGCTGCCAAACTAAATTTTGTAGACTGCGAAGTCAGATTTGTCTCTAATATCAAGGTTTATTTAGAAAACAAAGTTATTACTATAGTTTTGTTGTGTTTTTCTAGCTCTCTTTTGTAAGTCTTAAAATTGAATTTTGTTTGTTTTTTTGATGGCCGAAACTAAAGGTTTATCGACCGAAATTTAATTTTCAGAGAGAAAAATTAAACGATGAAGTTGTACTTCTACCTAATTGATGTACTACATGCGAATAAATTGTTGATGGAGGAGTAATTTTGTACGAAGTGACTACGTACACGTCCAATGTAAGGGCAAATTCACTTCGCTACCGCTTAGGTTAGGTTAGGTTAGGTTACGTTACGTTAGGTTATGTTAGGATAGGTTAGGTTACGTTAGGTTAGGTTAGGAGGTTTTCTGGCTCTCAATTTGTTTTAAAAATCACAGGAAAAGTAACGTACGGTGCATAATTTGGAACGGACGTGAGCAGTAGCGGGTCACGTCGGACGTGTACGTAGCCTCTGCCAATTTTGTATGCGGAATATAGTGAGTATTTCGTTTTTCATTGTTGGTAGAAGTGACCTGTTCCCGAATTTTTCTTACACCTTGGTAGAGGTACATGCAGGATTATCATACTATATATCGTTTTCAACAACTCCAAAAGTTATTAGTGTTGTTGTTGCGGCGATTTTGTGTGTAATAGACATGGATGTATATGACACCTATGAATATGACGATCGCTAAATATTCTAATCAAACTGACTGGTCTTCCCCAAGCAAAGCTCGGCCCCCAGGTACTTGTATATATTCACACTTAACATAACTTTCGCCCTCCAACCTGTTCCGGTTCATATTAAAACAAACATAAATTACCAATATCGAATAAGCAAGGTTCTAGGGAACGTGTAAAAGAAGTTGCAGCTCACAAATGAAGTAGTTGAACTTAATTGTGAGAGCTTAACTCAATTATGCGGTCCGTTCCAGAGAAGGTCGGTAAATATAACTTTAACAAAGGAGCTAAGAAAGTAATTCTACGGAATGAAACGCTTTTTCTAGAATTTTAATTTCATGCCTCGATAAAGATGTAATCTAACTTAACACGAAGTTGGATTCCGTCATGCTTTTGTTTGTTTCAGAGGTTTTTATAAATTTAAGATTTAAATTCTTGTAATTATAAGTACATGAATGGGCTTAAAAAACTTTAATAATCAATCATTACCCTACGATATTAACCATGTGATCTACATATTAAGTTGTATTAATTTATAACTAAGGGATATATAAACTTTACATTAGGGCTAAGTACGCAGGTTTGCTGCAGAGATCTAAACAAGAAGTATTTGTGCGTGTGTGTATGTGACCCAGGTTATTTCGAAAACAGCTCATCAAAACTGCTCCCGGACCCAACCACGTTGTAGAGTAACAATTTTAGATACGTCCCCCCCAGACCTCAGGACTCCGCCACAGTGGCACAAAAAGCCGCCATGTTATTCTTATGGAGAAAAGTTTTTTTTCTAAATAGCTCGAAAACGGCTCCTCAAATCTGCTCCCAGACCATACAACGTTGTTGGGGGACTAAATGGCTTCAGATAATTATTTCCCCGACCTCAGGGCTCCGCTCCACTGGCATTTTTTTATCACTTCCCGACGTCCCGTTTGAACGTGTGATGGTCTTTGGATTTGTTTCCCAGAAAGCTACATCTCTTGAATGATTTCCCAATATTGAATACGTTTCCCCCAACCAGCCTTAGGGCTCCGCCCCCTGACAAAATTTCCATGTTATACTTTCCGCTTTTTGCCTCATTTTAGCCAGTTGTCATTGGTAGGCCTACATAACATTTGAATGGGATTTTATAAACCCGATCCCCAGGCTTCGCCCTACTGGCTAAATCATTACCATGCTTATCTTATGGAGAAAAGGATACTACAGGTGATTGTGAAAAAGGTTCCTTAAATCTGCTCCCGAACCATACCAGGTCTTTGAGGGACTTGAAGACTCCGGATACTTTTTTCCCAACCTCAGGGCTCCGCCCCTCTGGCGTCTTCTTTTCGCTTCCCGACATCCAATTTTGACGTGTGTTGGTTCTTTGGATTTGTTTTACTAAGCCGCATTTTTTTAATGATGCCTCAACGTTGGATACGTGACCCCACCAACCTTAAGGCCCGCCGGGCAAAGTTTCCATGTTATTCTCTCTGGTTTTATTTTCGTGGTTTTAGCCAATTGTTACTGATCCATAACATTTGGATATGTCTTTTTTATAACCCTGAACTTAGGGCTCCGCCCCACTGGCTAAAAGTTGCCATGTTATTCTAATGGAGAAAAGAGTACCTCAGGTAATTACGAAAAGGCTTCTTAAAGCTACTCCTGATAGACCATACCACGTTGTTAGTATGGTTAAGTTTTTCCAACTTGAGGACTCCGCCCCAGTGTAGTTAGAAAGTTTCCAAGATATTGTTATGGTGAAAAGATTATTCTTGGAGCGAAGAAAGGCGCTCGGTCTAGTTACTGAATATAATAAGTGGGTTATAATGCAGTTATCAATGTAGCACCACCAGGTGGAGCTTCATACCAAGTTTTGTTAATTTAGGTTCATCATTAAGGGAGATATCAAACTTTTCTACATTCTCATTCATATCTGATTCACAAAATCATTATTTTCTTGTTTTCCAGCACATATATTAATTATTTCCACTGTTATAATATTTTGCCAGGCTTTTTTTTAATAATAATAAAATAAACACCACAAAGAACTGTATAGCGACTTGTGCCTATACACAGATATTTTACCTATTTAGGCACAATTTCATGAAGTTATAAATATATACATTTTTTCATGTTGTAATGTAATTTTAATTATTCATTGAATATAGAGATTTCTAACTTCTTTTTCTGAAATAAACAAGATTGTTTGAGTTTTGAGTTTACTTATTCACCATAATAATAACATTAGGGTTGAGTATGCAGGTTTGCTGCTACGGGGACAATTGGCAAAATAATAGTTTTAAGTGAAAATATCAATAGACCATAACTAGGTGAATCCACATCTCAAATTTCATCGATATACATTGTTAAATAATCGAGATAAACAATTGTCTTTATTCTTCAAAAGAATAACAATGAAATTAAAGATAACTGGTATTTAATAGAAACTTGAATGAAAATATATGTTAGTAAATTCCGGGAAAAAACGAATGGAGCGATAAAAAAGATAACGCCAGCCCAGGTGATTTGGAGGGGGTGGGGGTCGTTCCCATGGTCACTGAGCTCATTAAAAAAGCGCCTGCAAATTTGAATACAAATCTGCAATACACTTCTGTACTGCGCTCATCACCAACTAAAATAGAAGGCACTGTCAGGCCAACGTGAGCCGCTGAACGAGTCACGTTCAACACCTGCATGTTATTTTTTCTGAGGAATTGTCTTTTAGGATAAATGAAGCATAATCCAATCACAGTAAATTATTTAGAGTGGGGATAGTTGAGCCCCAGAGTATACCATCTTCATCGACAGTCAAGTAAACGTTTAAGCCCCTCCTATAGAAATGTATACACCCGAAATAGGAATTTTGATTTTGGCACTGTTTTGAATAATCTCATAAAATAGATACTCCGCCATAAGATAACACGAGCCATTTTACGAGAAGCCCTAAGGAGAGATGGCCTAAATTCGTGAAGACATAAATTAGCATAAACACCTAAAATATCCTAGTCGCAGAAAACCTGCTTATACTCAGCGAAATTGTAATGCATGTTTTATGTCTTATTGCTTCATAAGGCCAATTACCCAGTTTCTGAAAAATATATGCAAAATAAATGATATAATGTATAATCTATTATTATTCTCCATAAGAACAATATAGGGGCTGAGTACGCAGGTTTTCTGTTAAGGGAACAATCGGCAAAAATTAAGTTTATGTGCAAATACCAAGACCAAAACCTGGTGGATCGACATACCGTTTCACCAAAATCTTCTATATATATAAAAGGCAAAGACTCACTCACCCATCACTAATTCTCCACCTTTCCATGTAGGTAGAGAGCTGAAATGTTGTACACTGATTCATTAGGGATAAAATAGGTAAACTAAATGGTTTTCATCCTGATCTGACCTTAGGGTTCCGCCAGAGACCCCGACAAAGTTCCCATGTATTACTTACGGACATTCAATTTTGTTTGAGCTGATGAAAATACAAACAGCTGATCTTGATTCGTAGTAGTTCCACGGGCTAACCACAGAATGCAGCACACACATCTGTAATAGCTCTTATAGATCATCTGCGGGCGAAGCCTACGGGAGCCGCTAATACAATAATATATAAGTGGTATAACATGTTACTTAATCCCCATAACATTAATATTGGACAACGTACTGTGTTTAGCTCTTTTAGTCATCAATGTTGCTTTACGTGTTTGCACCAAATGTAATCAAAATCAGACCATTTTTAAGAAAATTATCGCACACACAAACACACAAAAAACCGGAAATTTCTGTTTCCCATATAAACATATGCGAAAGACTGCAACAAATAGTGGTTTGCAGTTAAGGACGAGTTTCCGATAAAAATTGGTTTTATAGATTATATCTCTAGATAAGAATACATCAGTTACTATACAAAATTGTTACGTTTGAAAAAGGTACGCTATACCGAACTTTTACCCTTCCACGATGCAACCCAGGGTAGTAGCTTCATTCCCACAAAGGAAATTCACTAAAATATTTCTAAATTTTGTACGAATTTTCTCAATGTTTGTTTTAACCCAATAGTTGACTATTTATGTCATACAAATTCAAACTCACTCCTCTCACTTCAGCGTGCTCCGTGCGAATTATTTGTTTCTAATTAAATTAATAGGTTGGTAAATAGAAAGTACATCAAATTAACGATAACTTATTGTAACAGTATATTTTTAACAAATATATTTAATGCAATATTGAATATTTGTATGCTCTGAGCTCAAAGAAAAAATTGTTGTAAAAGCATTGTGCGCTTGTTTTTGTCATAACTTTGCACACGGCCCTTCAAGTATTTACAAACAACCCACTTCATTTTAAATCCTACTGTGCTTTTACGATTCCCCGAAAAGCAATGATAAACAGATTGTGAAGTTCAGTGGGAACAAATAAGTATATTCTGTATTGATATATTACATTGTACAAAGAGTAAGTAATGAAGTGACCATTGTTAACTTACATCATATCGACTATCTACGAAATTTAATATTTTAAATAAATTGTTTTGCCACAAATTGAAATTGTTATAACAGTCTATAACGTTCTCCCTCTAATTCAGACACCAAAGTTTGGTGTTTTCTATTAACTCAAGCATTATTTTGGGTTTTACCTAATTATGTTCTGAGTCAACGGCAGATAAGTAGGAAAAGAGATTTTGGGATAATTTGTTTCCGCGCTAAAAGGATTATATACTTAAGGGGATTACGTATAAATCTTGTTCTGCGAACATTCTTGCTGGGTCATTGTTTTAATATTCTAAATCTCATGTTCACGAAATACAGTTTGTTGAAGAGGCTTTCTATTTACGTTTGCCTTCTCAAAGTAAATTACAACGATCTAACATGTATAAATGAATGCTCTATTTTTCTGTTAAAATTGACTAGCAGGTGCCTCGTTCTCCGCACAGGAATCTCGCAGCCACATGGTCAGATGTTTTGAACTGTTTACATTATAATCAGCTGTTTTACTAAATAAAATAACTCCGTAAGATTAACATTGGAAATTTAAGAGCCAATCAGGCGGAGCTCTTAATTTAAATGTTTTTCAAAACCCCAAAAGGCACATCTAGAGGGTAAGAGCTTTCGATTGATACCAAATACGTATATAAAATATTAGTTTTAGGGGTCGAAAATCGCCGAACGTAAATCAAGAAATTCTTTTGAAATATATATTACAAGCTGTTACCCGCGGCTTCGCTCGCGACAAATTAAAATACATTAAAAATACTAACCTTACCAGCACTTTCGAATCTTTATTTAGTTTTACTAACTGATTTACTTTTCACTAACTGACAAACAACTACAGCTAGTAATTTTACAAATGATACTCTTCCATAAGATATGCATTGGAACTTACATGACCCGGGGGGTGGAGCCCTAAGCTTACATGTGGACCTTATCAGGTCTATATGTTAATGTGATATGTAAGCTACGTTCATGCAACATTTTAGGTTTATCAGTCCAGTAGTTTATGCGTGATGAACTCCAAGTATCCATACATCCAAACTTTCACATTTATAATATTAGTAGGATAGTTTGTGCGGACTACTTATACCTTTTAAAGTTGAGTTTACAAAAGTGGATTAATTAATTTTAGTTTTATGTTATTAAATAACGTTCTTATTTAATATTCCCTTTTGGCTCATTTCGGAATTCATCGGAAGAAAATATTCCAGAAGTTCGTATGAAACAAATCTTGGTACTTCTATTTTTACAGATTTAGTAAAACAACTAACTGATATTCTGTCCAATTTTACTTGTGACATTAAATAGTTGAATGGTACAGTAGAAAACAGTCGGGGAGACTTAAAGGGTTTATTACAGTTACATATTGTAAGAGGGTGGTTTTACTAGGTACAGGTCGTATACGCCAATACCGTGGTAATAAAGGGTTTGTTGCCAACACAGGAATACATTGTATTTGTTTTATTTTATAAACGAGTTCGCACGCAGCACGCTGACGTGAGGGAAGTGAATTTCCACATAAAAACTTTTAAAACTTAAAATTAGTGTAAAAACATACTTGTATTCCAATTTTTATTGAAATCTGAAAACATTTATTTTTTGGCTGTTCTGATGCTCCTGGTTTCATTTACCTGCAAAGCTGGGAATACAGTTTTGCGCATTATAATGTTAGGAGAAGGTCCAGTCAGGCTTGAAAGTAAGCGTGAGGTTGCTGGGGATGATAAAAGTATTCTAACAAAGGAGTAGCAGGCTTTTCTAGTGTAAAACCCCCATTAGACAACGTACTGTGTTGAGTCTAAACACATTTTCTTTAATAACTCGGTAAATATTTATGCTAGAATGACGAGAGAGGGCTTAAAACTTTCGTCTCACTAATTCCCATCTTTTTACATGCATTAATTTTACATTTGGGGCTTTTTAAACCCTTTTTGAGCCCAAAAACTCAAAATTTTGAAGATTAACCCCCAAAAAAGGGGTTTGGAGTTTTACGATTCTTTTGCCCAACGAACTTGTCCAACTGATTTCAGAAAGGAACCTTCCTACCAAATTTGAAGTTAATCGGACAAAAAATGCGACCGCTAGAGTGCAAACACACACACATATATATATATATATATATATATATATATATGTCTATATATGTATATATACATATATATATATATAAAATTTTGAACGACCCCCCAAAACGTGTTCAGGGGGTCATGTTAGGAACTTCTATGGTGGTCCCGGGCTTAAGTTTCACCGTGCGGGTCATGCTAATAGTTCACTTTCCAAAGGAAATTCACTAATAAAGCTTACCGTGACCATTTTAAAGTGATACGCGCAATATTTGAAAATCCCAAGCAAAATGGTAATTTTTCTTTATTAAAACAATCTCAAACGGTATTTTTACTATTTTATTAGTAGTATCCTATACTCTAATCTGAGTAAGGTTAGCTTTCTTGCTTGCGACACGGATCTCAAAAACGGCTCCAACGATTGTTCAAATGTTCAAAATAACTAATTTCTGGGATAAAAATAAGTTCTAGACAGGCCTCATCCCCAGGAAAATTCAAATAATGTAAAAAAACTAAAATTAAAAGTTAAAAATTAACATTGGGCTTATGGAGTTTCAAATCAAAACAAAAAAATTGTAACAGCTGTTCATAATCAACCAGAGAACTGTCAAAGTAATACTCATGTTGTTTATGATTACTTTTTTTTTTTAATTCTTTATTTTTCCGGATCAATACAAAACAAGTATTATACACAGAACGTATTAACTAGTATTTTCATAAAATAACATATAGTGGAACATTATTGGGATCGCTCCATTCGGAGACACCCTGAAACCAAAGTTCAACATCTAATCTAAAAGAAGATCTTGGACAAGTCTTGATTTTAACCGCCTGTTGGCAGTTGGTTCACCAATGTTAAAAAATTGCGCACCAGGAACAAGTCCAATGTTGTCGAGAAACTTAGTTGCGCTTCTCTTTATGAAATTATAAATCGAGTCCACACCAAATTCTTCATGAATTTGCTTATTTCGAATAAACCATGGAGAGTTTGTACAGATCCTAAGGATTTTGTTTTGGAACACTTGAATTTTATTTAATTTACTTTTTGAGATTGATAATCCCCAGATAGGACAAGCGTACATCACTAAAGGTCTTAAAATACTTTTATATATTAAAATTCCATGTTTTGGTTTGAGTGAAGACTTCCTGTTGATCAGTGGAAAAAGTATTGATAACCGAGAATAAGCTTGTGTCGATTTTGAATTTACATGTAGATTCCAATTCAGCTTTTGATCGAGATGAATTCCTAGATATTTTATAGACTGGTCAGAGGGATTCCATTCAATTATAGTATTACCTATGGTAATATTAGGAGGAATTTGAGGTTTCCTTAAAGTAAAGATTTTGGCTTCACATTTCGAAGCGTTTAACTTAAGCCTCCATTTGTCGAACCATTCTACCAGCGTGTCGACAGAAGTTTGCAGACACGTGATTTCCTGAGAGCAGAGATTAAAATATTTGAGTGAAGATTACATATATAGAGTAGTACAATAAATCAAAGGGACATTGAGCTATAAATAACAACTGGAGTGACCTTAAAACTGCAGAAAGGAGGAAAATTAGTTATACAAATCTGATTATCAGTAGGGGGAAGTGGTGAAATATTACTCCAAGTCATCTAAACAAACTGACTGGCCTTCCCCCGAGCAATGCTCGACCCCCAGGTACTATTGACTTATTTACATCTAAATCTGCCTTATTTATTTATTTTCTTTTAGTTTAATAGGTTTCTACTGAAATAAATCACAATATAACCTAGTGCTGTTATGTTTTTAGATTTAAATGTCTTACAATACATTGTGCTAACTATTTTACATATAAAACCTTCAATAGTATAATGAACAACCTTTATTTTGTACACTCGATTTTCCAATGAATTTGTATTTTTCAATGCGATTTAACTGGCGAAATCGATAAGTTAATTGTAGCACATACCCCACATTCACAACCATAATTTTTTATAGTTGTAATGTATGCTTGATTTGTTAACTATGTATGATTGTCAAACATACAATTGGCCATTTAGGTTATTGTTATTGTAACCTCCTAACTATCAATGCTAGACATAAAATACAACATCGTTGTTGGAATTCTATTTTAAATTCAATTGAAAACAATATCAAAGGATTTCAAAGATTGTTGCGCCTTAAACCAGCTCAACTCTTAAACTCTGTTTAGAATGTGACTAGCAACTATAACTACAAAACACCGCCTCTGTTTAAACTAAAGTTTTATTAGCTGTAAATTAGTTCACACTTGACTTGTTAAACTAATAACTTTGTTCTCTGTATAATTACTAACTTACAACATTTATGTGTTTGGAATGGATTTATAATTGCATACAAACACGCTTTGCTCTGAAATAAGTTTCTAATCTCCAACCACCACAGACCAGTTGCACTACTGGGTACAGCTGTGCACTAAAACATAACTTTAGATGTTAATTACTTCAAGTTATAACATCATATGGTCCTTTACTCACGAACAAAGTAATTGTCTGCTCTAATTTTACAAAACAAAACCGCGACAAAATGTCGTGTTGCATGCCTACGAGGTATTTCGTTTGAAGTAAAAGTTGCAGATAGTTTATTTTATCTATACAGTTTTGAGTGAGAGTGAATAGTGGCATCTGGGGACCTCAAAACGAAAACTTAACATGGTACTGGGCCCAGGTTTTAACCATACCGACTGCGGTAATATCTTCTTTCCTATAAGAAAAATTTTCTAAAAAAATTGTATTTCACCCTGACTTAAAAATAGTGTTGGACATTTTCCCACATGGGTATAAAAATTATCTCTGCAGGGCAAGAATAAAACATTCAGAAAATATTAGTAAATTAGGCAAAAGAAACGACAAAAACTGTGATAAAAATAGTATTTTTCCAACAACTATCACGTCACAAGTATTTTTTGAGTAAAATAATAGTAAATAAACTGACATATGAGTGACTCCGTCGGTTAGACTGTAATCACAGTGGAAAAGTACGTAAAGAACAAAAAGAAGGACGGCGAGTCCTACGTAGGTTCTATTCATAGAACCTAATTCATAGAACTCAATTTGCTCCAGGTGTATCTATTGAGTTCTATGGGTCTATTACTCTGCCCGTCTTTGAGCTGTATATAGACACAAACCTTTACTACGTTACGGCTGAAGAGGGCCCAAGCGCCCTAAAGCAGCCT